>JARQTG010000244.1:788146-1183202 GCA_030142615.1 Syrista parreyssii
TCCCTTTCTTCCTGTTTTAGGGACGAAAAAAATATTCTTGGTAAGCTGTGAACATCTATTATACCCCGAGAGGGATGACGTTCGCTCTGATATCTTGAATATAACCAAATCGCAGGGGATGCTTATGCGATTTACATATTGGAGGATCCTACCCTCTATACTTACTCTCTTGCTCCACTGTTCTCTTGTATATTCAAGAGACACCCCTCTGGTTGCTATGGTAACCAGTCATTTTCTCCCTGGCATCGTGCTACCCTTTTAGCAAGGGTAGCTAGTTGTCTTCCCAATTAATTCCAGCCCCAGCCACCCTCACGATCAGCCCTTTTTGTCATACGCCAAGCATCAGCATTACTCGTAGTACCTGTGTCGTGATTCCACATTTCAGCGACATAATATTTTACGGCGCATCCACAAGGCACTGTCGCTACGTAAAGCAGTAAAGTTTCTAAGATGCAACATTTATTTTTGTACAACTTATCGTTACTACGATGCACATACATAACCGGATATGTCGGTTGACACCTAATTTAAGAAAATAACGTCTATGCGTAACGATGCGCACTTGTTTTCTGCTTCCTCAATTTTTTTCCCCAAAAAAAAACTGTTCTCTACATACGACGAATTCTAGAAAGGAAAAATCTTGTGTTTATATCTAATAAATAGTACCTGACACTAATACATTTCGTAATACGTAACTTTTTGACTCTGTCAGTATCAAAACGGAAATGCCAAATGTCGAACGTACATGAGATATGACTACTTGTTTACTTCAAATCAGCAGTATTAAATACAGTTCGATAACGTTCACGATCATTATACTTATAATTATTGTTGCAAACCACACAGACACTCAAACGTGAAACTGGCGTTATCAATTATGGTAGCAGAGATAACGTTTGTCAAAGCAAGTATCTAGGGACTGTCAGAAAAAAAGAAAGAAAAAATATCCTATACTAATATCACTGATACCACTGATTACGGTTTATCGATTTAATCATGAAATTGACGATTAAATCCCATCATAATTCATTTCGTGATATATAATTAAATCGCGCCAATCGTACCAACTGCAATTGCGTAACCAGTCTTTGTAATTTCATTCATCCTCGACTAACAAAAATATAAATCTCGTCACTGACAAAACAGAATGATAAGATAATTTCAAGTAAGATGTCTTTTTTAAGAGCACCAAGTAAAATTAACTACGTGCACGAAGATATAATTATAATCGTGTTATGTATTATTTCTTTTGAAACGTCCTCTTGTACGATCAACATTTCTGCATACGTATGGGATACGAGAACGCGGAAGGACCGGTTACGAGATTAGAAGGATCAACAAAAGTTTCGGCATTTCCAACGGATACTACGTGAGTCGTAACCGGTTAGTCAAAATAACCGTTGATTAAGTAATCCGGTACAAGACTTGAGTAACCGTAGAAAGTATTGGGTATCGATAAATCTCGAGATTTCGTAAAGGAATCCGTCGAATGAAGTCTTTTTTCCCGATAATTTAGTACTTCTTTATCCGTACCTTTCAGTACCTATATTTCTAAACTGCATGGAAAATTACCTAAGCAAACCTACGACAAAACAACATCGTCCGCAATACAGGACTTATCAATCACCGAGCGTTTACTTCGCAAAGATTCCATCGTGGTAAAATACTCGTGACAAAAATACATACTAAAGATACATAGGAAGTAGCAAATCTATCATCGTGAAATCCTCCGACAATCGTATCAATGGAGTGGTACCTGGTTTTTTAGCCTTATCTATCCCCACTATACCACCTATCCTAAAATGGAATAATACCAAGATAAAGAGAACAAACAATAATATAATTTTACTCTATGATGCACATGTACCTAAGCTCGATATCGATAATCGAATATCGTGCTTTGGAAATTTTTCTATGATTATACGTATACGTCACGCAATTGGATAAATTTTTATCTACCCATAAATAAATATAGTATACAGAATGTATATCAATGATGAGATAAATCGCTGATTCAAATCTTTTATCGAGTGTTTCAAGTGCCTTTTGCCAGAAAATATAGATTATCAAATAGCAGATAGGTACATAATATATTTTACGTACAATTTTTAACCGTCTGCTGGTGTAACTCTGATGTTAGAAAAAGACAAGAGCACGTGGTCGAAAGATAACGTATCAGACCGGGTTGACAGGTCTAGAGTCTACGCTTATTACTTGCATCAGTCTTTCGTCTCTTTTCATCCATTGCTCCGTCTCTCTTATAACAACGACTGCTACATCCGAATGTGTATATTCTTGTCGATGACAACGGAACTGACGCAAGAAAATCTTCCTACCTCCCTGCGAGAGATTAACTCACTTGATTCTTGACTCCTGAGCATCGAGCTACGTATAACCGGTGTCATCCAGATCTAATCACTAAGACAAATGAACCGGGTAGCCAGTACGATCTGTGCCAATTGTGACGTTTATAACACTGATATCACATTGCCATTGCGTGGTCGGTCGACAACAATTTCCTTTGCATGGCCTCCCTCGAGGTCAGAGCCAAGGCCAGTACATTGGAGACAATACGGAATTCTTTATATTTCATTGTGAAATGCGTGAAATATTTTCACCTCGATAGACTTTCATACGGTCGAATATCGATGGACGATATAATCGATATACGTGAATCGATTATATACGTATATCGAAATAATTGTTTGTGTCAATTTCAGTGATAAATAATTACGTACTTTTAAACGGGTCTGTAGTGGAGTCGATTTTCTTTTTATGAAATTCATATCTTATCGTTATATTTGTTAGGTCGACGATGATATCACGTGACGAACAGGTGAACTTTTTTCTCGTTGTTACGTACAATTAAATAATACAAGTATGATTACTCGGTTCATAGTATCAATGGTGATTTTCCAAAGCCACGATTAAACACCCGTTATACAGTATGCATGCATGCGCGTGGAATGAAAAATGGATGATATATGGAATCATGTGAGCAGACAGGAATCGCGCGACGTTACTAAACCCATGCAAATGAACGGAACAGATTCGAAACGTGACTAAGAACTGATAAATAATGAATGCTCAACGTTATTTTTGCATTTTGCCTCTCATGCAAATTCGCCTTTGCGAAACATAACACGACGATACATCGACGCATGGCCATTGGGACAGACAACGTTTAAGTATATAGAAACAAAGCCATAGACATTAACCATTGTAAATAAAATTTGTATTTTCTTGAAGTAAAAATAAATATTTAGCCAACCGAGCAATTGAATTTAAAGGAAAATAAATTGCGCAACAAATAATTGAAGCAAGTATATTTTTTTTACATTTTTACTTTTTTCCTCAATTAATTCCTCTCGTACGGAAACATTTGCAATTTTCTTTCCGCACGTTGCGCAACTTAATTAGACACGATAATACATCCTAATTAAAGATTTACTTCCGGTATCGAGAAATCGGCCTCTGTACCATCAAGGACTTTTTCGTATACCCGTTATATAACAGTGTAATCCATTACAGCTCATTGCTCGAGATTTTGGTATACAATCGCAACCAGCTTACAATGCACGATGGACTGATAATTCAACGAAAGGTTAGAATACACACCTATCGTCGGAAACAACTACTATAGGGAGTGAGTATCGTGTTAGAATAGATTATGGTTTGCGATTAGAAAGCGTGTTCGTAAGAGGACGCACGGTGAACACAGTGTTCATGAGTTCTGCAATGCACGAAGGTCGCTGCAGTTGACCATGCTAAACCGTTTAAATTATCTTTACCTATCCAAAGGGGTTCATCTACCTGAGAAAAATATAATTTACGTTATACATTATAACCTTCGTTATAACCAACTGCTCGTCAGTCGAATAATAAATATTAATACTTTGCTGAATCACATATTATAGTGTGTCGACTTCTGCACTGTGAATATATGTGAAAACGTGTTACGTTTTTTATATGTGTATATATATCCTGTAATAATATATTCTCTTTCTAGAGTCACCAAGTGGAACGAAGGTGATACCGTATACGCACATACGTATACGTATAGATTAGAGATGCTACATGTTAAAACCTAACACGTAACAGAACCATGTCAACAAAATGGTTAGAGTAGTTCATAAAGAGTCTCAACAAGTGTAGTAATTTGCAAATGAGGATTAATGATTTCTTCAATATCCGACAAGATGGAATTCTTCTATGTTAATGACGTGGACTGTCCCTAGTATTAAGTCATATAGGCTCCCATAGATGGCAGTGCTGTTCGTGACTTTCGTCAAAACGAAAATTTGTGTCACGGTCAGGGGGAAAAAAAGTGGGAAAAAACTGGATAATTTTCAATAGGAAGGAGATGAGGACAGTTACTCGTTCGGCATGAGTACTTCCCTATACCATATTCATGCTTACTTCGCATATCAGAGTAACAGTTGAAACGTGTGTATAAGTAACTGATAATGTTTGATCCGTAATGGTTTTTTAATAATAGATCAAAACTTCAGGGATTTCGGTGAAGGAACATAGGAATAACACAAGGATACAGTCTGCATAATCATACCGAGAAGCATTGTATTTCTTCTTTATTTCATGTCCCTGATAAATTTTGATGTACATACCTACTGAGTTGGCCAGCCTGGAGCGAATGTGCATATTCTGTGACTACGTATACGCTATATATTATCCGGCAATGAGGACGATAACCGAGAAATAATAGTCGGTATGTGGGTGTCGTACAATCGGTTTTCGCGTACTTTGAAACGAGATAGTCGCAGTATGTACAGTATAAAGTATATATATAGTAGAAACTGGCGCCACGGCGAGACGACTGCGTTGACTGCGCCTCTATGTTACTCTGTAATATACGAGTTTGAATAAGGTTAAAAAGCCTTTGGAATCGTTTCTTTGCGTATCATCCCGTATCTACGAACCTGTTATACTACCCCTGGGAGAGCATTGCCTTTTATGCGTACCTAGTTCAAGTGTTACGGTCGGATGTGTAATGGCGGCTATTACTGTATTTGAGCAAGTGTAACACGGATCAGCTGTCAGACTAGATGGGTGCTGGTGAGTTAGTTAAAAATATCTAAGCGATGACGAGTAATGGGCCATTTATTAATTCCATGTAACTGCGTACGCCCGTCGTTAGTTCAGCTATTATCTAGTGTATGCGTGATGTTGATTACTTGCGAGTGTAAAAGTGAGAAATTTTATCGACGCATTTCAGTCAGTGAATCGTATCGTTGTTGGGCCAACGAGCGAGGGATGTCATTGGTCAAAAAAGTAATTAATGAAATTTCCTATAGACAAAAAATCGACGCGTTAATAAAATATCTAGATTTACAGTTAATATAAAGTGTACTTGATTCCAATGATTTCCGGAATGAGTCACACTTATAAAATTTAAATTCAATTAACTCCAATCACGTGCTAATGCCTGAACGAAAACTCCTGACTATTAACTCGGCCGATGCTTAACTAGGATAATCATACGAGAATCGTTCCGAGAATCGTCACAGCGACTCGCCGATTAATGCTTAATGAATCCATGTCATTGCAGGTCTGCCAACATGACGATTTTACAGATGATTATATACGGCGACTGCTAGGGATGGAAGCTTCTCGAACTACCGCCATTACCGCAGAGCACAGATGCGTAAAATTTTCATCCCGCAAGGAAGATTCCAAGATGTCCTTCGGTCACGCGATATCACGTAACCAGTTCGAGGCAAGAAAATTTATGATTTCAAGAGTAACGCTCATTTATAATCAGATAAAACCATCGGTTTATCGTATCAGGACAGAGCCTAGCGATGCTATCAAGAATATATAGAAACGATAGGGAACTATAGTCTATGCAAAAATAAAATATGTACTCCAAGGGCCATCTCCTTATGACACTCAATATAAAAGAGTCCCTCAGATTTTACTCTTGGATGCACAATACGCCGCATGATAAAATCTGCATATGGAAACCATATAGTCTTGGTTACTAGGACTGGTTTCATTGCTCTTGCTATGGTCGCGTACTTTCACTCCAGGTACCTGGATGGTCCGAATGACGTCACCGTGCTTGATACTTTCGTATCAAATATTAAGTTACCGTCCCGGTACTCGTATATACAAGCACAACGCCATGTCGAGTATTAACTTACATTGAGAGAAACTGTATAAACAGCCATGTAGATTGTCACGCGGTTTTATTGTATCTTTCTCACTTGGACCTGTTTTACACTTAGCAGATACTCGAAATATGATTAGTATTCCTTATGTTTGTTAAACAACGTTTGGAAGAACCACACGAAGTCATTGTTAATGACAATGGTAATGCTAAGATTAACAGAAAAATCGATTAAATTCTCACCAGTGACATCTGTGTCAACGGCTTGCTTACGTCAGCAGGTGTATAGATTTACAAAGTATTACTGTACACATATGGTTATACTGTTATTACTACAATTTACTATGTGTATATAGACATGTTGCTGTACTATTGCTATAATGCAAAAGTATAGTAGAATTGTTATTATATTTTATATATTGTACATATATAGTTGACAAATATTATACAGTGTTTGTATATATATGTATATGGAGATATGCAAGAAGAAACACAGAATTACAAGTGGCAAGAAGATCTCCGTCTACGCTCCCTCACTTTCCAATCTAGGTTTCAGTCCTGTCGACTATTTCTGGAACGAGGCTAAAGAGAGGTGAGTGCAATAGCGTCAGGACGGCCACCCACTGTACCAATAAAACTCTAAGAGCCATAACGTTCCTAAAGTGATCGTTGATTGCACACACGGGCAGTCAACATATATATACAAGTCGTTCTCTTGGAGATACTTCAAGATGAAATAAGAGAGAGAAAAAAAAGTTGTCGCCAACCTATCCAATATCCCAACCATTTTTAAACAGGCTTGGCATACTGGCTTTGGAGGTTTGGCTATGATATCAGTCCATTTTGACACCCGGGAGCCACGTGGGCGAGCCCACAGGTAACACTAGGACTATTTGAATTCGTTTTACAACATTGGAAAATCAAAGGTTGGTAAAGAGAGACAAAGATCGAAAGGAAGTTTTTTTCTTCTCTACCCTGGATTTGAACCAGAGACCTTTGGGTTTGAATGGCTCGATGTACTAGTCGGGCACGCTACCACTGAGCCAAACATGTTATTCTAAAACTTTGGTTTTTTGACTTTAAATAAATCGTATGGTACCGCTATTTTTGTAATAAATTGAGAAATATTTCAAATCGATTAAAGAAGTGTAACGCGATAAATTGCTACAGTGACGCTACATAATTTCGTAATTGATTAATTAACCGTAGAAAGTAACCGGACGACATTCTATGCCGTTAAGAAACGTAATCGAATAACTCTGACGTAAATGTTCTTGGGAATCTTCCTCATAGCGAAAGAAGTAATTCGAATTAATTTGCGTCACAGTCGACTAATCATTCTAGTACGATGTATTATTTCTTTAGAGTCACTAACAACCAGCTGGATTATACTCGTGCCCCTTACCACTTAGTGTATGGAAACGAAGACTTAACCTAACCTAACATAACCCAACTTAATATATCGTGCGATGCTTCGCTCTACATTCTTTTTTATACACGTAAATATTTATGCTTAATCGCGTAAACCAATTACACTTTAAATCAGTTGTCCCGAAAAGAAATTACTAGAATTCTCGGAAAACTTGAATTTATAACCACTGGGAAGAAGACGTAATAAATGTACATCTGGCAGTCATAGAACAGCAACAACATGTAAGACAGTCATAAAATCGTGCAAGATCAAAGAACAAGAGTCCCAATCTTTCCCTAGATATCACAGAGAGGAATGCACTCCTTGTACGTAAGACCACAAAATAAAGAATTTGCGTGGTATGTCTGAGTGCTCAGAAGCGTAAGACATACATACAGGCGGCTCCACAATCGGCGGTTAGTGGGCTGCAGTATCAATTTCAGAATATTATCTTATTGACCATACCATTTTATATAATAATAACAGTACCGCATTACGTACAGATAAATACGTCTATATCCGAACATACATGCATATGTACATACGTACGTAACCTATTGTACAATGAAAATGAGTAATGCTAGACAATTTTTCGCAAACCCGTATATACGAAGACAATGAATTGTACCATCGGTAGATTAACAGTTTGAATGATTGTCGATGTTAAAAAAAATGAATTGTCATATCACACAAGATAATACAATAAACGAATAACGCAGTCCGTCACGAATCTTATGCACGACCTTGGTGAAATACTTTTATAAAAATGCAATAAGATCGTGAAGATCCACGAGTGACGGTAGACGCGCAATCAGCGTCTCCCGCACAAATATTTACCAGAGAATTGATAGCGTCGTTATTGACGGCAGTTCGTTCAGAGAAGCTGAGAGTCTTGAAAAATAACTGACAGACGAAGCGAACTCGTTTTCCCTGATCTTTCTCTTTGTCCGCTTATTTTTGTGTCCATTCTTTCTCACGTATATCTCTGACCTCTTTAATTTCTCTTATCAATTGTACCAGACTTGTGCAGCAAATCTCTTAACGACGCTCTAATTAAAAACAAACGTTTTTTATCACTCTATTACAGTGATTAATTTTCTAACTTAATGCTCGATCATCCTTCCCATCATTGTTAGTCAGAATCACTTAAAGAAATGCTCCATACTCTATACTAGAACGCCTATAAGAAAGAACAGTGCTGAAAATGTATCCGTGCCAGGGACGTGCCGCGTTTCAAAACGGCCCCGTCCTATAGATACTCGTCTATCCCCTTGAGTCCGTTTAACGGCATGTTTATTTTAACACGGCCGGACATTAATCAGCTACGCTTGTTCGTGGTTCCTTTGCAGATAGACAAGCGAGTCTTTCGATAATGGAACGCTTCCTGTCGCTGGTACTTGTTGCTGTTGCAACTGAGTTGCAACGAACAATGCAGTTTAATAAAATTTTAAGTACAAGAAGAAAAACGAATTCAAGTCATTATTATATCTAGAAATAATTACAATATGTCCCACGTGTTGGCACAGATAATTTTACGTGTCCCGGTAATAAAAGCACGAGTGTTTAACCTGCACGAAATGCGACTGTCCTTTCGTTGTTATATGGTCTCTTAGATGAGACTGGAATAATAATTTCAACCACGTGTTACTGTCGTGGTACGACAAGACGTGATGATAATGATGAGAGTAAAACTCGTTTGTATTTCCATTGGTTGAATTTCTTGTTAGTAAAGATCTTTTTCCTTTTCACTTTATACCATCGTGGACTAACGGTATATACAAAGTGCCAGGGTCGCGAAGTGGCTCAGCTTTCCCGAAGTTACGTAAGTCAGACTTAGTTATACCTATTGGATGAATTTGAGCAGGGACGTGTCTATACAAAGAAAATATGACACTATATGAAGTGGGATGATAAAATTTATAAAATTTATATGTATATATTTTTATGTATTTTTTATATGAATTATATATATATAGTAGCTTACTAAAAATTTTTTATTTCATTAATCATTTTTCCGAAGATAATTGTTTATTAACCATCGTGACGCTACTGGAAATGCAGAATTAGTCAGAGCCATGGAACTGGAACGAGATTATTGTACGCCTGCCGAGTGTCGCTAAGGCAATTCCGCAATTGCGTCATTTCTGGTGCACGTGCAGTTTTATGACGAGCGCGTGCACCCGTGAATTTCTCAATAGAAAATATATATATATATATACATATGTACGCGTGTATATTGGCAGAGAGACAAAAATGGAAAAAAATAATAACTCTAGGAAAGCAGTATCGATTAGATTGCGCTTAACTGATATATAGCAATTGATTTTAGGGATGACCTAAGAGTTTTGGTCGATGACGAATCCGAGCGAGTATTTGCGATTTTGGCTTATATTGCGTGTCCTGAGATTGACCCGTGACAAGTCACACCATACTGATCACGCTATATAGAATTCATATGAATATGCGTTCGTTACAAGCAGCTGCTATACATACGGCTGTTTACACATTGTCGATTTATGAAATTTACGTGAGGCCGCTCACGCGCGTTTAAATCAAAAATAAAATTAACGTCTGTATGACGTAGACCGCTGGTGACTAGTGGCAAAAATAATTACTAATGAGATAAAGTTTATTTGACCTGCCTGAATCACAGATCACTGATTTGCCATAGTCGAATTTAGTTTCGACTTTTCATATTTGATAACCGATTATGAGAATTTCGTGTTTAGCCAGGAATTCAGAAAAGATTTTACCGTGACTCATATATTTCCGCGACGAAGATCCGCGCAATAACAAGAGGCTTCTGAAGAGTTCAGGTTTTTGCATTTACTAAACTCTACGCTTGTAAAAGCACACGAAACTTCGAGCGTGAGTCATGCCGGGTAACACGTGCTCTAGCAATATATATGAACCACCTAAGGAAACGTACAAGCAAACACTATTACGTTAATACGTAGGAAAGTTTATGGAAATTCATTATCACTCAACAGTTTTGCATTATACACATAGAATTTGCCGAAATAATTATTTACCTACTGTATACATACATATATATTGCCATTGTATAACACAGGTTGGCAAGAGGCTCCAAATCAGTCCTTAAATTATTCTTCTGACTCCATCTTGGTAGGAAACCTAATAGAAAATTCATATCTGGCATAAAGGAGGATTTTGACGTTCTTGAAAATAGCTGCGAATCTTTAACGACAGCCTAAGTACGTACGTTCTCTTCAAGATTAACCTATACCGTGTAGTACGTTGGGAACTAGTACGCACGTGTCTACTGTGCCTTGACGAGGACCCTCGAAAGTACACGAGTTCCCGAAAGCGTCCGAAAAGGAATTATTAATAACGAAGGAATCCAAGTCCGATTAATCAGAAATACACGTGCCGTGAATTAGTACCTATGTATACGCACGTTGGATTCGTAACGTGACGACTTTACGTCACGGTGGGAATGATTGGGGTAGCGTGGCCTCGTTGGTATGTCTTTCTTTTTATTCTATCATTTTGCCCGGGAGGAAACACGTGCCGTGGAAGGTCACGGGATTGTAAAGAGAAATTATTAATCGACGCCCTTATGTAATATTTAATTTTGACTTCTTTCACAGCGCTTCCGTCTTGCTAGGAAATGCCGTGGGTCGTAAGGGACTTTTATACGTTGTAATGCGATATTGTATATAATATTTTCTTTGTTAAATTTTCTTCTTATCCGCCATCTTGGGACCCTTTATGGCGTAGAAACTTTGTAAGGATTCTGATATCTAGATACGGCAATGCGACCGTGTGAACGAGGTCTTAGTTTCCATGTGCTGCGACAGAATTGAAGGCTGAGGTCGTTATATGTTAATCTTGTCGTATGAGCGTCACTGAGACCTCCTGTCGTATTTTGTTAGGAAGCGAAATTAGCATAGAGCACAGTCGGAAGTTTATGCAAATGTGGAGGCTCGATTTGACTGGTTGACTTATTGCACGGGTGGGATATCATTAGGGAAGGGATAATAGTGATTCAATTTTAGGTTATGATAGCTGCCAGTTTCGCATGACAATGGAAATTTTTCATCTTGGTGTATGGAATTTCTAGGAGCTGCGTATGACATCAGATGTAATTATTGTTCAAGCTCCTGTCAACACAGTCGCTGCCTTATAAACTCCCGGTGCTAGATATCGAATAAATTTACTATGGCGCCTAATCGACTCGACTACATAGGCTCCCCCCGTGCAATCATTATGCAAACTGAGAGCCGGCTGATAATAATGCGACGTTTTGTTTTATGAAGTTCTAGAGCGTCCCGTAAAGTTACATTTTGGTACACGTGTGACAGTGTGACAGAGAAGGAGATACATATCGAATGAGTCAGGATTGTGAGTTTATAAATAAAGAGATGAACAAAAATATTATAAATGGATGAAACTGCTATGGAAAGATAACACTATATTAAGAAATTATTGCTATTTTTATGTCTGAAATAAATATGCTTTTTTTTTTACTAATACCTAATTTGTTCGTTTCTCATTAGAATGTATTATATTAATTCGCACGTGATCCTTGATGAATAATTTAATTACGACCTAGATTGTCAGTTTATTTTATTCTTTCATAATTTTAATCCAAGAACCTGTATGCATGATAATATATGAATATATCAGCCTGTTATTTTGACATAGTGCTGGTGATGCCAGCCACCCGTGAAATGTAAGAATCTATGATCTTGACCTGAGTACATATATGAAGATTAAAAATTGTTTTTATTATTCCATTATATTACGTGTAAACTACTGAAGGGGTCGGGTTCGATAATCTATTGACGCAAAGAGCTTATCATGTTTACAGTGTATAATGGGAAGCTGGGTCAGAGACAAGAAGCGGGATACGATAGTGTAAGAATATACTGATAACATTAATATGGTCGACTAAAAATTCTATTAATTTCAATGTTGTTATCAATCACACAAAAAATCTTCTCTACTGGAATCGTTGGAAATATTTTACAACGTAAGAACCAAGGAAAATCTCCGTAACTATCAAGGATGGAATTCAAATCTCTCTCATAGTGTTTTTCCATGATGCGCTACAGTGGCGCTGTTTTCTACGCAGTGACATAAACGCGAACTATCTCTATCTTAAGTCTTCCAACATGTCGCTACGTGAGCAGTCAGAATTTCCCGGTTAAATGTCAGCTGATGGCAAGTCGCCAATATATATTTCTAAGAACGAACGATACAAAAATCTGTAAATTCTTACTAAATGACTGAAGTGGTCTCTTTCTCAGCTCGTATTTCCATGATTCCGCGACAGATCTCGTGAGATGACAGCGTGTGTCTCTATTTTCCTGGCAACGTAAGCGGAAATTTGTTATTACTTTGAAATACGTTAATTTAAATCTGTACACTCGATAAAAATAATATATTTCAACAGAGTCAAATGGAAATCGAGACGGTCTCTCAAGTCTAAGTTGAATAGCAAATGACGTCCATGACCTAACTGTCAATGATGCCTATTTGACAGTGCGTTACATCACGATTCCTGTCACCAGTCCAACGCCTGAGTATGTAGACCTCGAATAGCCTTATATATATTTATTCCAAGTGTTACTACCAGACAGCTGATGTAGATACATAAATGAGGCATACCGTACTAAACCTGTTAGATGCTTCTTATAATTGGCAGCCATACTTTCCCTGAGGCTTTTCCATGCTGATGTATACCGATGCTGACAGTCACATTTAAATAATTCTCGAGCGAGTCAGGCGCCGAGTCAGTTCTACGTATAACCTCGTAGAACCGTGCACACCTTTTTAAAAAACAAAGTTTGAGGTTAGGAGTGTTACGAGGTGAGCCTATAAGCCGTAAGACGACGAGAGTCAGTCGCCAGGCAGTCTGGGAGGTCTCGAGGCCTGAACAGTCCTGAGAGAAATAATGACGTATTGGACTATGTCCAAAGCAGACACCAACCTAAGTGACCTAATAGATCTCGCAACTGTGACTCCTTCTTTTAACAAGTTTTCACAATAAAAGAGAAAGAATCCAGGATGTAGCAGAACGACTCTCATTGAGAGATTGGCAAATTGATTTACAGAAAGTGTTGGACTTGGATTACGCAATCTGATGTAAAAGTGACAAATAAAAGGAGTACAAAAGTAAAAGTCCTTTCACCAGTTTTCTATTAATAATTTACCTAAGGAAAAAATACGTGTACTATACAATGCGTGAGGTGAGTTTAAAAATTTTACCGTGACTGTGGTCATGCACGAATGTGTTTACTGTTGTAACGGTCAAAGTTGATTTAAATTCATATTAGTAACCACATCAACGTTATGCAGACGTTTCTTTTTTCTGGCATCGTCAACAATAAGCATATTGGTACAAGTTGTACGTGAAAGGCAACTGCATTTTCCGAAATCAACCACTTTAGTTCGAAATCAAAAATAGTCTTTCTAAACTCACTGTTCATCAATATGTATATATACTAATCAATACTTTCTCAAATGATGCATATCTCTTTTCACCAGACAATCCTTTCTTACACAAGTCAACCCAGAGCATTCTTCGAGTTTCGATTGAATTGTTTTCAGTTTGTGGGAAATCGCCAGCGCTTTCCATAACCATGCGCGTTTTTGCGACTAGCCCAGTCGTTTACGTCGACACCGGCAGCCAATCACAATAGAGCGACAACAATGCTACAATGGAAACTTCGATAAAACCTAACATGGAAGAGATTCTAGGAGAGAGAGTAAATAGGAGATCGGAGATCTATTTACTATCAAATGGACGTGACTGTACGTGTTGGGAAATATGAGCAAATTTGTTTCTCATTTTGTGCCAATGGCGACGGCTTTTGTTTTCAGTTGTACACAAGTTATGTTTTACTTTTCGGGCTACAAATAAATTTTTCTCGTTACAGAGGGAGAGAGTGACGGAAAAATTGGCAAAGAGAGAGTCCACACTGTACATGTGAATACGACAAAGGAAGACTAAGGAGGTTGTTTGACTCTTCTTGGAAAATATATCAGGGTTCAAAGACCATCTACGACCACAGAAGAAGAGTAAGAAACAGCAGACCCGCCCTCTTGGTAATACAATAATAATAATACTCGCTAAGAGGAAGAGAAAAGGTACGCCATCATTGGGCTTTGATGATTCCGCGCGGATTTCAAAAGTCGTGAAGAGAACTACACTTAATTATAGTATCTTGTACCTTAGGGCGTTGCAAGGCCTACGTATATTTTCGTAACGCGTAAAAAGAGCCTGACGTAAAAAAGAGAAAGATGCTTACTAGCGTCTCTATATCGAGCGGTTAAAGTGAGACACTTCTTGGTAAAAAATAAATAGAGTTTACTTTCATCCCTTTTCTCTCTCGCTGGTGTAGCTATGACTTTCCCTTTTCTTTTCCCTAAATAAACGTATTCCCCATCAAAACATTACCGGATGGCTCTGAAAAAAATTCTACTTAAAATCTCTTCTAGTGTCGTTAGAGATATTTTTCTCGTACTAATTTGTTATTGGAATGCCAACGAATTGATGATATAATAAAATTATAGCATGGCGCCATCTACACTCAGGGCCAACGAGGAAGAATTAAGACGTCACGGAAACCAACGAACTGGCACGAAGTTTTCCGAATTTACAGAGGGTGCAAATCGCTCGATATTACAAAAGTTGGTAACCTATTCTCATTGCGGGGTAAAAAATTCATAATGTTTTTCTTAAAAGTTGTCCCTAATTTATTTCTTTTATTTCAGCGACACCCGTCGTTAATTTCGTTAAGAACTTTCGACCCGCTGCGAAAACCGCACAGGATTCCGAAATTCAAGCTCGTACAGCAAAATAAATTCTCATTTAATTTATTTTTTCCTGAATTTGAGACTTTCATTTGGTACGCCTACGCCGAAAACTCCACGAGTGCTTTAAACTTTGCCAATTAATTTCATCGCTCACACAGATTTTACTTCTCACCCTTATCACCGTTATCCTCTATCTGACGATCTGACACAAATCATCTAAAAATAAAAGTGACAGAGACTCAAGAGAAGGGTGAAATATTCACACACCGGAGGAAATCATGGAATCGTTATCGCTTCAAGAAGTAGCAATTTATGAATCAGAAATTGAAGTACTTATAGGATTGCATAAAAAAATTCTATAATATAGAATTTATAACCGTTCTATAGTACAAAAAATATTATCTTTTCAGAAATATCTCGTGGATAGACGTCAGTAACGAGGAGATTTATTTTTGAAAATGGAAGGACGACTTGGTCGTTAGAAACGTAAAAACCAAGAAAGTCTACCTCGCCTTAAGGATGTATCACATTCAGGAATACGAATCCTAGGATCTTAGGATATCGCCTGATAAATCTCACGTGTAATCCTCCGGGATTCGTATCAGCGTCATCCAGGAAATCCTGAGTACAGAGTGAGCTTAAGAGTCTTTAAGCGAGTTCCATTGCTTAGTGTTTCTTAGATTGATCATTCTTATTTTTATCTTATCCTTTTTTGCAGCTCAGAGGAAGAGGAGGATTCCCCATGTAGTGGTGATTGTATTTCTTATTTCGCATTCTCTGCTCATAATGACAGTGATTATTCCTACAGTTATGACGTAAATGGCGAGTCGATGCTGGTACAAAATTCAACATCCTTGAATAAAACTAGCATGGGTCATTGCCAGATAAAATCTCGCACGGGTTATAGATTTGTATGGAATTGGTGGTGGTCCGAATGAAAGGTTTACCATTGATGATGATGATTAATATAATTATACCTTTTAACTCACGCATTTCAATCGAAGACAGACTATTTCGTTTCTGTAATGTGCCCAACTCATGAGGCTTAATGAAGTAATGATATGAAATATCGTTTGACTGATAAAATGATTGACGACATCCTTTACAAGAAATCCGGAACGCTCTGCTGTATCCTGAAATAAATTCGCATATAACACAGCAGCCAGTCGGCCATATGGAGCAACTTTTACTGTCTCCTTTAATGACAAGAAATATCCGTCCAGATTCAAGAGATCCAACATGGCTTTCGAGGAAACGGATGCTGAAAATAATTGGGCAAACACCCACCTTTACGTGGACCACATGGACGTTTCTATTGTTTTAAATCTGGATATAAAGTAGCAGACTGTTGTTTCATTAAATTTATTTTCAGTTAAAATATGTTGTATCAATGCAGTTGAAAGAGACACCATGGATTCTGCATTCTTTTATCTATGAAGACAAGAGGACTCATATGGAAACATTAATATGGCTGTGTCAACTAGCCGTGGATTTTCTTGGGACGACATCTATAATTCAGAGGAACATATTGCACTGCGTAATTTCCCAGCCGAAAATAGTTATGCGCCATTGCTGAGCAGCCATTATTACGTGACGAGGATTCTGAAGGTTCGCGAAGTTGATCATAATCAAACGTTTGCTTATTTCCTGGCTGCACCCACCACGAACGTGTCTAGACGTTAAAGAAGAAAAATCCTGTATTCCCTTAACGCACATTTCAAATAGGGAGCATAGTCTTTCTTGAGAAGTTTTTACAATATGAAAAGTACATATCCACCACCGAGGAATGCGCTAATGGAACCTGTTGAATGTCTCACATATCCAGATGGAAATGAAGAGTCACTGAGTGAGGGTTGCAGATGAGTCAACCAGGTCAAAGACCTGTGTGTCTGGTCACAGGTGGAAATGTCTTACCTGGTAGACTGCTATATTTTAACATGCAGGTAAATCCGCTATACAACGCCCACAACATAGTTTAATAATTCCATTCTCATTTTCATCTCTTTTAGTGATTCCGAGGTGCCCTGGACCGTTATATATGTATACATAAAACCTACTAATATATAAAACCCTACATGTATACGAGTTTCAGGTTGAGCTCAGCCAAGAATTTCTAGCAAGAGCTAGACTTCATATCCCAAGGGAATGGCGTCCCAACATTTAGGAATGTCCCAGGATCTATAAACTTCTTGTGCAGGTCGATGAAACTCCAGAATGTCTCTTTGCTAATGTCAAATACAAACTATCATGGTCATGATATTTGGTTACTGAAAAGCAATTTGCAGTTCTTCAAGTAAATCTCATGTGTCTGCAATACCAATGTGATAAAAAGATTTTAATTTGCTGTTTTGAAAATAATTTCATCCACTTTTGAGGCTGATATAAGAGGCAGTGGATTTCAAAGTATGAACATCTCGAGTACAATTAAAGGTCGATTAGGCAGGATCGAAATTGAGGATCAGACAATGATCGCTAAATATTTGACTGATAATGTTAAGTGCATTCGCAGACGGGAAATCAGCGTCTTCGGCGAGGAATATGGCGGATATAATGAGCTCAATATTATGGCAATGGATCGTTGTAATATTTTTCAATGTTACGCAGCGATATCGCCTATTGTTTCCTGGGAAGACTATTCCTATGTCTTTGCAGCTAAGATATACATGTCACTGATACGTATCATCCATTAACAATAGATAGAACGATTTTGAAGAACATGAATAGCATCTAGTTGTCACTAGAATGATTCATTCTAATAATAGATCTTAGGTGGTTAATGATATGGCGGAAATAAAAAGTCGCTATCAAAGTGCAAACTTAGCTAAACGTACCTCTGGTTCAGAAAAAAGATCGTCATGTACTTCGTGCACGACTGAACATATGGTACCGCGTTATCACATGAATCATGGTTTGATTGCGTTGACCGAGCAAGGAATCGTTTATAAACATCAGCAATACGTGGATTAAAGATATATATTGTCTGATTATCGTGTACACCTTCATGAACATATGTAACAGTACTTTAATCATTGCTTCACGAATGCGCGGGTATTTGAAAACAAAATCGATGATAAGCGAGGAAGTGTATTGTCTAGTGAATACTTTTAGTTACTGATATCTTTATTATTTTGGAAGATTATTTAAAAAAGTAGGTTGTTCTATATATTTTTAAGAAAAATGTACGCTAAAAAATAATAGCTAACGCTTTTTTGACATCCCTGGTGGGGATCGAACCCACGACCTTTGGATTAGAAGTCCAACGCGCTATCCTCTGCGCCACAGGGACTTGAAGATATTTGGTGCCATCTATAGTATAAAAGTGATTGTAGATATTTGTAAGAAGATGGCGCCACGATATCGACGCTCGTGACGTTTGCTCAGTAGCGTAGCAGGAAGATAAGTATACTTGCACTTTAAATTTCATTACGAATACATTTAGATATTAGTTTTTACATAGACCAAGGTTTTTGATAGTATAACGTTATATTTAAAATACATTGAATTGTCCACAGCGAGTTAACTTTATTGTCTAACTTAAAATTCATCCTATACAAGGAGTTTGAAGGTCTAGCGTGGTAACTCCAAATTTCAGGCTCCCGTAACACCTACATCCCTGGTATAGAATTCACGTAGTCAACACAACGGGTCTCGTAGAAACCGCGTAAGAAAACGCTGGTAAATCGAAGTGCGTCGTCCCGAGGGCGTCTCGCAAGGGGTTATAACGAACGCGAGATAAAGGATGGGCTAAGGATCGGGTTATCAGCAAGGAAGACCTTAGGGTCGTGAAAAGTGTCGAGGCCAGGAGACGAGAGGTGCGACGAGAAGGCAGCTTCTCGTCCAGTGGGACAACAAGGAGAGTAGTGTCTGGCTCGGAGAAACATGGCGGCTCCAGAACATATGACAATGGACGGCGGGCTGTCGCTCGGGCCGCGTTCTTCATGGATCAAGGAGATCCAGGTCGTCACCGTCGCCCTCCACTGGGACTCCTACTGAGTCCCGGTGGCCAGACACGCGCGTTCGTTCAAGGATCAAGGAACGTAAAAGGTGGATCGGATCGGTTTTGACGGGATCGGGAAGGATAGAGATCGTAGATCTCCGGGAGCCATGACTACGCGTGGAGAATGGGCTCGATCGCTTCGGTGCTGCAGTGGCATTGCTCGGAGTGCTCTCTGATAAATCCGACCGAGAGCGCAACCTGCGCCAGGTGCGGGACACCCCGTATACGCAGCGATGAAAGACTCGGACTGAGGATCGACCTGCCAGGGGAAACCTCCAAGAAGTTCCGAAGAGATTCGGCGTCATCGAGTTCTAGCCCGCCGACACCACCACCTCGCCATAGAGTCTATAATATTAAGCAGGACGACAGAATTCTTGCTAAGGATATTACGACGGTTCGGAGCGACGACGAGACTCTCCCCCTTGGGTGAGGATCCTTCTGGTTTCCTCGACTGTACTCCATTTCTTATTCCTTATTGTTTTGTAAACACATGAGAAATATATATTTAACGTCCTTTTTTTTTCTTCTTATTTTTGTTTCTCTCTTAATTATTGCCTTTATTGTTCCGCTTTATTTCCCACCATTTTACTGGCAGATTTGGTTAATGTTTCTGAGGAGTTAGTATGCATCTTTTAGTGATTCATTGGATTGATAAATACTCGTTTTTAATCAAGCACTGACGCAGGTATTCGAGTCAAGATTCTATTTTAGGAAGTCTCAATCAATAGTTAATTGGCCGTGCAAACTGAAGGACGACTTTTATAAAGGGATTATTGTTCTTAATCTATGGTAGAATGTCAAAGCATTGTTGGAAAACTTATGGACACTTATTGGCAAATCATTATTGAATGTCTGTAATGATACGGGTTAATGAGTACATACGACACACATCCAATTGCTTGATTATTCATGTTACAGGTTTGACGATAATAATTCCGCGTCGAATGTTCCAAGCAAGAAATCGCGTCGCGGTTCATGGTCAGGACAACGCAATGACACGAAAGCGTTAAGGAGATCTTCATCGCTGCCTTCTGTAGTATCTCAGTGGACTTGCATCCGTTGCCTCTTGGCAAATAGTTCAAATTCTACACGAATCTGCACAGCCTGTGGCGTGAGTTCCTCAACAGCACAGAACCAGCAAATTCACATTGGTGTACAACATAGTAAACGATTCGATGTGAGAAAGCCTAATGGTCTCAGGGCAGAAACCGGTGTAGATCTGGTAACCACTCTGGCATCCGGGCTAGTTGCCCGAATTCTAGATGCAGGGTCAGGAACAGTGCGCATTCCGGCGGCTGTCGACAAATCTGGAACGCGAGGTAAATTTTCATCTTCTTCAGGAACAGTATTTTGTTTGAGACTTATATACTCTTTTTAATTTACATCTAGGCATGGCTCAGCTGACCAGTATAAGTCGCAGAGAACGGACCAGGTCCAACCGTGAGGATTGGACTTTACCGCCTGTCGAGACGACGGAGTCGACAACGACGCCCTACTCCGAGAGCACCGAGAGCAGTAGCCACCAATCCCCAAAGCGTCATAGTCCGTCGGTGTACGAGCGGGTGAAGTCTAAAGTCAGTCGTTCTTTGTCAAATGGTTCAGTGGTACAGAAGCTGACTGAGTTGACCCTCCAGAGACCTACGAGTTTAATCGTCTCGGAGGCCCACCAGGATGACGCCCTCTGGAGCTGTGATAACTGCACCCTCGACAATGCGCCCGGATTGGAACAATGCGAGGCATGCGAGGCACCGCGAAGTCCTGCACCCTGTAGCGGCGTCGTCATCAGCGTTCCTGCTTGGGAACCTAGACCACTCTCATCCTCAGGACCGCTCTCTTATAGGAGATCCTTTTCCGAGGTGGATTCCGTCACCAACGTGACGCAAAGGAAGGCTGCCAATCGCAGGAGTCTCAACGACGAAGAACCGCCTGCAGTGCCGCCACATTCCATAGGTTTCAGTTCGAAGCCTAAATATTCTTATATAGGAATTACAGATCCCGACACACCGCCGCCATTACCAAAGAAACAAAATAGTAAGTCGGCACTAGGTGCTACCAAAGCGCACAGTGAAGCCACCAGTCCGGTTGGCGAGACGTCTACTGTGAGTCCGCTTAAACGGATGTGGACTTGCCGAAAGTGTTCGTATGCCTACAATCCTCTGTGGTCGACCGGATGTGATATATGTGGATCCTCTAGATCACCACCTTCCTTGACGCAACCGAGTCTGATCACTGTTACCAAGGATGGTGCTGGTAGTCGTACGCATGTTCAGTCACCTATTGTCGTGTCCAGAGACAGCGTACGTTATATCCCACCTAAAGCAGCCACCCTGGCTACTGCAGAATCTGACCTGGACGAGCAAATAGAACCACCCTCACCAGCCTGGACGTGTAAGAAATGTACCTTGCTTAATGCTGCTACCAGGACAACCTGCGAAGCCTGTGGAGGCTCCAAGTTACGTAGTGTGACGCATCTAGAGGATCCAACATTAAGAAAGGGTGAGAGCTGGGTCTGTCCATCTTGCACATTAAGAAATCCATTGACTACACAAAATTGCAATGCCTGCAAGAATGTCGCTGGCTTCCTCGATGTACCTAGGGACAATAGGGTATCTGGACAGAGGAGCCCAAGTCCTAGATTAGCATGTCCGTCGGCTGTAAGTTCTAGAGCTGTCACACCAAGGCACAGGAACTCTGTCAGGAGGAATGGATCAGGTGCTGGTGATAAGAGACACTCCAAGTCCAAGGATTCCGTTCTAGCTCAAGTAAGTTCTGCTCGATGAACATGGTGCATTTCTGCTGCAACTATATCTAGGTAGTACTCACAATTCTGATTTCAGTGGCAGTGTAAACTGTGTACTTATGAAAACAAAAGCACAAACGGCAGCTGTGAAATGTGCCAAAGCTCGAAGACGCTGTCGCAAGTGCCAGGTGATAGACTGCGTCTCAGTGAACCTGGTACTAGCACCCTTAGAATACAGCGACAAGAGAGTGTCGTCATGGAAAATCTTAGGCAGATCGAAGAAAGGGAAGCCCTTGAAAAATGGGAGAGGATTGTTCGATACTGCAAGGAGGTATTCCTCAAGGAATGATATTGCTAATTGATCACAGAATCATTTTATTTATAACGTTCTTCCATTTTACTTCGTCTAGACCAATGAACCATTTGTGGATGATTCATTTCCACCAGCACCGAAATCCCTGTACTATAATCCTGCCGACACGAAGGACAACCACGTCGTCCAATGGAGGCGACCTCATCAGATAAACGTTGATTCTAGCGTCGATTCTAAACTCCCTTGGGCAGTCTTCAGGACGCCACTACCTTCGGACATTTCTCAGGGTGTTCTTGGAAATTGCTGGCTACTCTCGGCGCTGGCCGTTCTTGCCGAGAGTGACGAGCTTGTGAGGAGGGTTCTGGTTATGAGGGAAACCTGTCCAGAAGGTGCCTATCAAGTGAGGTTGTGCAAGGATGGCAAATGGATCACTGTCCTCGTAGATGACTTGTTACCCTGCGACAAAAGAGGGCACCTCGTTTACTCTCAGGCTAAGAGAAAACAACTTTGGGTACCACTTATCGAGAAAGCCGTTGCTAAAATTCATGGATGCTACGAAGCTTTGGTTTCCGGTCGTGCTATAGAAGGTTTAGCTACCCTAACAGGTGCGCCTTGTGAAAGTGTACCCTTGCAACCTTCAGCCCTACCCAGTGAGGATGAATTGGATAAGGACCTCATCTGGGCTCAGCTGCTCTCATCCAGGCAAGCCATGTTTCTTATGGGTGCCAGTTGCGGCGGGGGTAATATGAAGGTGGACGAAGAGGAGTACCAACGAAAGGGCTTACGACCAAGGTAAACACTGGAAGAAGAAAAGAATTATAGAACAACGTCAAAATATCAATTTTATTTAATCCTAATGGTGCAATATATTTTTTGATTCCAGACACGCGTACTCTGTTCTCGATGTACGCGACGTACAGGTAAGTTCTCAAGGATAATCCGACAAGGATAGCAGTACCATGTTAGACAGCGTCTAAGGGCGATTTCGAAAGGCTGGACCTGATGTCTTTGGCAGGGAATAAGATTGCTGCGATTGCGAAATCCTTGGGGCCACTACAGTTGGAAGGGTGACTGGTCGGATGACAGTCCAATATGGACGCCGCAGTTACGCGAGATGCTAATGCCCCATGGTGCTTCCGATGGCGTCTTCTGGATTTCCTTCGACGACGTCCTCAAGTACTTTGACTGCATCGACATCTGCAAGACACGAGTCGGCTGGAGCGAGGTCAGACTACGCGGGACATTGCCACCATTATCATCCTTGCGGCACTTATCATGCGTCCTGTTAACCGTCCTGGAACCAACCGAGACTGAATTCACATTATTCCAGGAAGGTCAAAGGTAACTTTGAAAATATAAAAATAAAACCATATAATCAGTTCCTATAATCAATGCATCATGAAATTCTTTCAGGAACTCAGAGAAGTCTCAACGTTCTCAGCTAGATCTCTGTGTAGTTGTGTTCCGCACCAGGTCACCAGCAGCTCCAGAAGTCGGTCGTCTTGTAGAGCACAGCAAGCGACAAGTACGCGGTTTCGTCGGCTGCCACAAGATGCTGGAACGCGATCTCTATATCGTAGTTTGTCTCGCTTTTAATCACTGGCACACAGGAATGGAAGACACATCCAGTTATCCAGAGTACGTCCTGGCTATCCACAGTTCGAAGAGGTTGCTCGTTGAGCAGATCTCACCACCAGCATTCGTCCTGGCAGACGCGATTATCAGCCTGACTCTGGCCAAGGGACAGCGACACGAAGTAAGGAGTCACTAGAAATAATAGTCTCCAGAAATAGTCTTTTTATCGAGACTAATCGACATCTTCACTAGGGTAGGGAAGGTATGACCGCGTATTACTTGACCAAAGGATGGGCCGGACTAGTCGTCATGGTCGAAAATCGTCACGTGAACAAATGGATCCACGTTAAGTGTGACTGTCACGAGAGTTACAACGTAGTCTCCACCAGAGGACAGCTTAGGACTGCCGACAGTGTTCCACCACTTCATAGGTAAGTCCAAAAAGAGACAGATAAACAGAAATACAATGTTTCTTTGTCCTTTCTTGTTCTACTCGAAACGTCTGTTAAGTGCCGTATACGTTTTCAGACAAGTGATCATAGTGTTAACCCAACTAGAAGGCAGCGGTGGCTTCTCTATAGCTCATCGTCTGACACACAGACTTGCAAACAGTGGAAATTTACACGATTGGGGTCCACCCGATACTCAGCATTGTCCGCAAATCGATACCCAGGTCGAAGGTCTTCATAGTCCCCGTTTAATAACGTGAAGAGTGTCTGGAGACGAAAAAATAATTCGGAAATACTTCGCAAGAGTCACTTGATGAATGGATATGTCGAAAGTCCATAAAAATAAAAGCAGAAACGTCTTCGTTCTTGTTCATCGTGAAGAAAGAAGAATCCTGTATGTCACAAAACTCCATCTCGAAGAGATCGTTGATGATGACTGATGAGTCACGATACAATAAGATTCAAAGCATTGAATCTATCGTGAAAACCCATTTGAATGGAGCACGTGAATATAGATTATAATCGTCCTAATATCATCGTCATTAATCTACGATATTCATTGAACTTCCTGGAAGTAACATTACATGGGATACCCCCGTCGCAGACCATGATGAAATTTTAATTTGGTGCCGCAATGAAAATGCTCACCATTTAATGCGATACAATAATTAACGTTTTATTACGTAAATATAAACATACGCGTAACATTTGAAAGCAACAGTTGCAGTGATAATATATTTTGATCTCGTAACGTAAAAAAAAAACAACGGAGCGTCGCCATGTCTAATCAGCGTTTTAACGAAAAAAAATATTTCCAACTGATAAGACTTGCACATCGACAATACGTGCACGATGAATTATTATTAAAGTAAATCGTCATTTTAATTCAACATGGCGGTTCTTAACGTTAATCCAAGAGCGAATACAAAGAAACAGAAAAAAAATTGCAGAAGTTTCTGCTCACTGTAATACGAAAGAAAGGCTAATTATTTTCTCAACGTAATAAATAAGTGTCAAGCGAATAAATGACAGAACTTAACGAGCATCTCTGATATAAATATATACATATATAAATATTAATATACACTAATTGTAAATGCAACAACAAAACTAGGGATCATTAGAAGAGTGTGATAATCGTGTACGCGTTTTTCTTTGGAATTGCTTAGTGATCCTAGGATCGAACACGTGTCGAACTGTATTCTCTGAATTTTATTATTTTAATGAACGAACATCGATCGCACTTAATTCTTTTTTCGTTACCCGATCGATGCGTTTGTTCTTTTATTGTCTCCAACTTATCTTGTCAAATTCCTTATAAGCTAATTTATCACGTGTATTCGCTGGAACGCCATGCGTAAATATTTATTAAATCGAGCGCCAACATTCATTTTCATTAATTCCTCTACGAAAAACTCAACGTACAGCGTTCCAGTGAATAAAAAAAATATTGAATGGCATTTATCGCATAGATTTAATTCGATTATTATACCTTTGCATTTTTTATTGTAATAAGTCGTTCTCGAAGGAACCTCAAAGATTTTATTCGCGTCTTTTTTAAGAAAAAAAAAAACGGCGTCTATTTTATTACCGTTACATTAACTAAAAATCATTGTTTTCTTTGGTGTATATATAATTTCATATCTTTTTTTCTTTTTATTGTTTTTTTTTTTTATAACTATTACTTTACCACTCTCCCAACACAATTCCTATGAATGTACCGTATGTACTCGTACGATAGGCTCGCGTAGTAATTATAATGCCAGCCATCGGTATTCTCCGCGAAATAAGAAACAATAAATGCCACGGATTAAATGTCATACTGCCATACATAGAGTGCGTGCGTTTAAAATTCCCTTTCGCATCGATCAATCTCAATGGCACACGGAAGAATTACACGAGAGAGAACAAATTGGTCGTAGTCGTCGGAGTTTCATGGAGATCGACCTATAAGAAAAAAAAAGTTTTTTGTCTCTGCACCCTACGTAAATCGAATACACGGTGACGTGGTAATATTAAAAAAAAAATTAATGCTGCGAGTAGCCGATCGAATTTTCTCGGCCATCAAAAGAAAAAAAAAGACAAAAAAAATCAATTTTATGAAATAACTTGAAGATTCTGTCCCCGTACATGCAAATCGTTCTAGTCATCGGTGTAACTTATTTTTATCATTTACGACAAAACCAAAGATAATACCATGAATGGATGGATGAATGAACTCGCGAATGAACGGTTGTATCTATGAGTATAGCAAGTAACTGTGTAAGAGTGCGGGGATGGTGATTACTCCGAGTATTATTATTATTATTATTATTGCTGTTATAAAATAGAACAAATTTCTCAAATGTACATTATCAGTTTCGCGAGGGAAAACCGTATTCGTCTGCGTGTGGCCCAAGCGATGTAACGGTAGTTCTTAGACGTACCTTTAATCGTTCACCCTAAACGTGGCATCTAGGCGTATACATTTTATGTAAGGTCGCGAAAGCAGAAATACGTATAAGAAATAAAGGAGTTAATTGAAATAGAGAGAATTGTCGTTCAGTGTGAAACAATTCGTAGTACTGCAGGTTTTTTACCGGAGAAACAATGGTGACCGTAACTTGCGGTAATTTCTGAATTGAGTGGCCTTCGTTTTTTCAAAGAAAGAGAGAGAGAGAGAGAGATAAAGAGAAATAATGAGAGTATGAGAGATTAAGCTTATGACGGAAAAGACGTAATCTGATTATTAATGAAAATCTTATTTGATTGATATTTTGAAAACGAATGAATGCGATACACGCATAACGATTATTATTGTAACTGAAGTAAATGGCGAAGGATTACTGTCCGAGCTTTGGTGGACTTTGTTGAATTTCTTTGTATTTTTTTATCTCTCTTATTATAGAATTATGCGTGTGTGTATATATATATATACACACACATAGAGAGAGAGAGAGAGAGAGCGCAGCTATACAGTCGAATTCAAGATATTATTGATGAGCTGACCGTCGGTGCCATATAAAAAATAAAGAGAAAGAAGAAAGAGAGAATAACGCCAAAGGGAGTAAATTGAATATTTAGAGATCTACAAAACCGACAATGATCAGATAATAATTTTATAGACGACCTGTCCCGTCGTTATCTTGTGATCTATTCGTGGATCTTGTTTCCATTTTCTTTTCCACTCCGAACGACAAGAGCAACAACAGGAAGAAAGAAGAAAATTCTATTTTACATATTGCATAGTCAGTGAGAAAAATAATATAAAGCTGTTCTACGTGTAATACTCGATCAAGCCGCGTTAATCTTGCCGATGCAATGTGGAGTCGTTCAAAAAGGAAAATACTCAGTCGCCCAGGCAGAGAAGGAAAAAAATATTGTTTGTACTGAAGAATCAGTTTTTTTTTTAATCCAACAATGTCGTAACAGACTTCATGTATGATCGGCAGGTTAAGTAGTGATACTTGCACAATATTAGAAAGCGGACAGATTAGCATGTTTGTCGGCGTCTGAATATTTTAGCGGTAAAAAGCGTGGATTTGAATGTCTTTAGGGATAAGACGAAAGTGGAAGCAAAAAAGAGAGAAATAATTGTGACAAAGGAAACAGATAAATACTCCATTTGTACATAAAGAGCGTAAGAGAACTATTTATTCTATCCAAAAGGGGGTGACAAAGATGGCCGCGCGCACACATTGCTTGCGAGTTTACGTTTCGAGTTGATTTGCATGCGCTTTTCATCGTCGCTGTCGTCGCAGCGTTAAACTATGCAGTAACAATTATTGATAATTATATAATGAAGTTAGTAATATACATTTGAAATAAAGATACGAACGATACATCCGAGCAGTCTGTTAATAATTATACGTTCAGGACTGTACACGTGGTGTATGTAGATCGTACGACCGGCCTTTACGTTCTGATTTCTTTTATTCGAGTTATTAAATACAAAATTCTAACGCCAATGGCATCTTAATGGGATTCGATAAACGGATTGGTCGGATTTATCGTAAAAATACCTAGGCATATATTATATTCTTAATATACGAAGTAAAAAAAAAAATTAAAAAGGTGTCTCATTGTATTTGTATGATAGAGAATAATGATTACGGTGTCATTTCATTGTCATTGAGGAAATCATTAACACTGTAAATGATACTGCGTAAGGGGTGCTTTCTAAACTGTACGGAGTTGTAGGAAAAATGTGTAATTGTTGATCGGGAAGCCGCGACGGCGGGCTATAAAAAATGGCGTCGATATGAAATATAATGTATGACGAGAGTTTAAATTGCAAGAGCTGGGGACTTCTATAAGGATGCAACTTCTCTTGCGCGAATTATTAATCATGGGATGTTATATTATTTGTCAGATTAATCA
Organism: Syrista parreyssii; assembly: GCA_030142615.1. NCBI lineage: Eukaryota > Metazoa > Arthropoda > Insecta > Hymenoptera > Cephidae > Syrista > Syrista parreyssii. The sequence continues at coordinate 816,903 of JARQTG010000244.1, forward strand.
GTAGGAAGATAATACTCTCTCCGCCATGAATTTAGAAACACCCTGTACGAACTCGAACCAGCAATCAACTTTGTGATAGTCTGTGTAACGATCTGACAAACTTTATTGAATTAATTCCCTTTCCTATGGGTAAAAGTGTCTAATTAATTAAAACTACTTAAGGAGCGATTCTGGTTTGGAGGATTAGAAATACGTTAGATTTGGCCGTTTTTCATTTTCTAAAAATATTCCGTGTATCAATTTTTAATTTTATATGGAAGATTTTTAAAGACATTGAACTACTTACACGCAAAGGATTGCAAAATTTTGGGAGAAAAAAATGATTTTCGTATTAAAATCAATTGCGTTATTAACTTGCTTTTCCGGGGCCGTAAACTACATTCTTATCTACTTCGTTAAACTTATTCAAGGATGCTTTTTCATTTTTTGTGGCAATTCGAACTTTTTTAATGGCCTGTGCGTTCTGTCTGATAACCAGGTATGCCGAATACTTGAATTTCTATTTGCGCCATGCAACGGTTAGGTGACTTCGCTAATTTTTCGAATTGCAACGAAATACTTTAAAAATATATTCTTAAGACTTCAAATCTTAAGAAAATATTAAAAACTGTTTTTTCTTTTCGACTCGACATACCAGAAACTCCCCTTAATCGCATAACGCAAAAGAACAGAAACACATATATATCAAATATTTATTACCATATTATAAAGTGATATCCAGATTGTGTTGTTCCCCTGATTTGTATCATGTAGGCACGTTTAATAATAAATCGGAATATTATCTAAACCCTATCTAGTTTAATCTTAGTTTAGTCATTAGATTTTAGGCTCAACCGGCATTCATTAAATGTAGTTTAAATGTTTTGGTCACTAAGTACCTTCGCTTACGTTTATTGAAACGTCCTAGGTTTTCGGCCTTCTTCGGCTAGACTCGGCAAGTTTCGGTCCCTATTTAACTCCATCGTTATATGCTACAGTGACCGTACTACAGTTCTTCGAATGCATACGTTTATACTTGTATTATGGTGATTAGCAATACTCCTTTGAGTATGTACTAAGATTCAGGGAAAGGAGGGAAAAGACGTATATTTCAATATTTAATAACGTACCGAGCAATGCCACAGCAACGGAGAGTTGTTCTGTATTTTTAGTGTGTGCTTGTTGCGTCAAGTCCATACAGTTGAAATTAGTAAACTTTTTCGCAATATCTCAACTGTTACGGAAAACATAAAAAATTATACAGTATGACATCCTCAGGTTTTGGTTTCGGAGGCGGCACTGTTACGTGAGTTACATTATTATATGCATACGTATCTTAACCTCTTTAAGTCCGTTACCTGTTTTTTGGATTTTAGATTTGCCATGCCAGCTACACCTGCCCAGTCTCAACCTTCTGGTTCATTTCTTGGAGGTGGTACAACTACTACTACCCCAAGTCTGTTTGGTACACCAGCTTCGTCAGCGGGTGTTACTGGACTTAACTTTGGTTCATCGGCAACTTCTACTGGCTTAAATTTTGGAGCTTCAACTAGCACGCCTGCTACTGGAGGATTGAATTTTGGACCTGTTGCAACTACTACTTGTAATGCTATATCATATACATTTTTGACTTGTCAAAGTAAAATGCAGTAAAGTAATATAAAGTATTTTATTCCAGCATCTCTGTTTGGGAGTAGTACTGGTGGACTTTTTGGTGCAAAACCAACAACTGCAACACCTGCTACCACAGTCCCTGCTACAGCAAGCAAAGGTCTTGGTGGCTTAGATGTTTCTGCTACTAGTAAAGGACTTTCTCAGGGTAGTAATAGTCCCACTGCTGCTAAAGAAAACTTAATACCACATGAGCTAATGCTAACGATTGATAGCTTCAAGTAAGTTGTTCATTATGAATTTAGTCAGAATCCATGGAACGTTAACACAACAGATATAGTTAATTATAGTTAAATAATTAACAGGGAATTTGTGAAAACACAAAAGACATTCGCATCAGACATAGCTAGAGGCTCAGCAAAACCTCTGAATCGTTGTGCAGAGGATATAGCCTCCCTGATGGAGATTCTGACGACATTGGCTGGATCGGTACAACGCGATCGTTCTTTAGCTGATAAATTAAAGCAAGATACGGCAAAGGCACTGCAGTATGAAAACACTACACCTTTACAATTCTTCACGGAATTAGCTGAAAGTTTCGAACATGATCTGATGTTATTCAGATCCCAAATAGAATCAATGGAAAAGCTTATTCAGACAATGGTGGCGCCAAAGACACTCACGCCTCAAGGTTCGTGTCTATTACCAAAATAATCACAACAAATGACGAATTACAAAATACCTTGTTTTTTTTCGGTTTTTCAGAACTGACTATGGCAATGAGTAAGTTGCACGAATCACTTATAGCTGTAGCTGGTAGACTGCAGGAAGTACACTCAAAAGTAGAACAACAAAAGGAACACTACCTCAAGTTCAGAAGAACTTTCTTGCATGATTCTACTAACGTGTTTGAAGATGCAAAATCTAATGAAAAGACTAATAGAAGCAGTGTTGGAAGAATTACCAGTGGTCCCACACCTTTTGGACCAGGTACAATGATTAAAAATATTTAGTTTTATTTTTATATTCAAAAATAATACTTTAACTGTCTCCATTGTTTTAGGTAATAAAAGCTTCTTATCATCCACAAGTCTAAACACAGGTCGAGCACCAAGTTATGGGACGCCAAATCCTTTAGGTAAATAGTGGTAAGACTTCGTCCTATGAAAACTTGTATAATCACTCACATATGCACTCACAACCAATCTAAAAGAATCCCTTTAAGATGTATTTTTATCTGTCGTTATATAACTGGCCCATAAACGTGTCCTACATTCAGGTCTTGCGTGGATCTAGTGTGAGGTAGAAATCACTAACATATAACACTATTAAAAAAGCACAAGAGTTGACGGACGTCAAACCCATGATGGGAAATGCACATAGTACTTAAAGAAAATAGTAATTTAAATTTATTCAAATTATCTTGTCCATACGTCCGCTAGCTCTAGCTAATCCTTAACGTTATATTCTACATCCCTGCTAGCTAGCTAATACCAAAAATCTGTTAGATACCGATGACAAGTTATACGAAGTATCGTACATCACATATAGTAATGTGAGATGCTTATAGTTTCTATACCTTCCATCTACACCTTTAGAAAATTTATTGTACGCACTACCGTTTACACTACTATTATTTGATTTTTCTGTTTTGCCTTTCCAGGGAAAATATAGTGGCTGTATTTTAGTTCTTAAGGTATTGAAATTTTTAATATCGTTTATTTGTGTTGTCTGTTACATCTGGGAAAGAAATTTTGGGGGCTTGCAAAGACTTATTGCCTTGACTAATATTCTCCAAACGCGATTTACGTACAATAATCGGTATCCAACTGTATTCATTTTATTATTTACAAACTACCATTATGGGATCATGTAACTGTCAACCTATGTTTCTGTTTTGTTTCACGATTAAGATAACATATCTTGTGCATTCGACTAACAAAAATTGACCGAATGTTTACCATCCAGCATCCACGGATAATAGCCGAAAATTCAATAACCAATTAAAATACAATTCAGGATTCACTAATATTACGTGCATTAAATATTAGCTTGCTACCAATTTCTGCTGTTTAATATATCGCTTCATTCCTTACGCGTGCTTTGTATGCTTTTTTTCTTGCTTTTAACATAAAATACATTTTTGTTCTAATTATAAAATCATAACAGAACGCAATATAATAATTCTACGTCACTCGATACTTTAAACGTTACAAATTGTCAAAGAATCTGTTGAAATTAAATTGCTTGCTAATCAATAATGATTTATTTTGTTCGAATCACTTAACGCACATGACACATTCCGTGCTTGTGCATTATTGTGGCTACAGATCATTTTTTTCTACAAAAAATAAACGAAGGGATTCTTATACTTTCAATTTAGCTTTATTTAGATCTGGCCATTACCGCGAAGCTATACGAAACAAATAGTTATTTTATTGCAATGTGAGAATGTACATAAAATTGTTCCAGCCTGGGGAAGCGCCGCACCAATACAATCGGCTACAAATATTTCCATTGGAACCACCATGAAACCACCCACTGCCAGTTTAAATTTTAATCCACCAGCAAATCTAACGGCGCCTCTTGGAGCTGCAGATACCAGTTCGAGTTTTCAGCTACAAAAACCACCAGTTGGAAATAAACGAGGGAAACATTGAGTACAATAATACACGCACTGTGCGTGCAAGTTATTGAACAATTTTTGAATTATTTTACTACGCTTTTTTTTTTGTATTCGATGCCAATTCGTGGCCTTATCTTTGTCATCCTTATCATTATGGCGGATCCTATACCTTCGCAATGGTTGCCATGCAAAGACATTTTTTTGTTACAATTAGGTTTTCATACTTTTCAAGCGCTATGGAACATGAATAATGACATGCATAATTCCATTCTTGAATTTATATTGAGAATTCATGTCCACTGTGTTTTCTCTTTGCTCTAATTACGCGATATTTTTATGCTCCTGTGCCAGATTCTCACCTAGCGGGATTAATTGTTATCGCGTCTAGAGCGTAAAAAGAAAATAAGATTATCGTAGACTGTCTTCTTATCGTGACCGAGAGTTCGTAAAGAAGTATGTTTCACAGAATATTTTGTCGTCTTCTGTGACTAATGAAATTGTGAAATAAGTTGTATCTAACTATACTATTCCATATATTATTGACTAATTTTCAAAATTTAATTATTGCGTAAAAATAATTGAAAACACATGTTTGATTAGTAAAGTAATTATTTTATAATAAATTATTTCAAGGATCCAACGTTTGATACGATTACAACTTTTTTTGTATAAATTCTAATGCTTGTGATACAAAAAATATAAATGAAGTGTAATACATAGCACAAGTTCAATTTGCATCAAATGGCACCGACTTGGACAATTGGTATTAATAATTTAAACGCGTCTTGGACGTATGAGCTAGCATTCGCCGCCTGAAACAAAAACAAATAACCCAAACAATTTAATTTATAGTTAAATCAACTGATAAAGAATACTCACTTCCAAGAAAATAGTTGTAATGTTTGCGCTTATTGATTGGGGCTTTTCGGCCGTGTTTGCCAATTCGTTTAAACGGGTTGAAAATAAATTCGCAACGATTCCGATTTGGCTTGAAAGAATTTGTGTCAGCTGTACTAGAGCATCTGCTTCGTTCACGGTGCTTCTGTGTTCCTTTATTAAAAGTAATTCGGCAGTTTTGTGGAATCTTTCCACTGAAAAGGCTGTGAATCGTGCTAGAGTCGATACGGCATGTTGAAAGATTTCACGATCCGATGGAGGCGAAACCGTTGAAGAAGATGTGGTTAAATAAGATCTGGTTTCCTCCCATATCTGGAAAAAATGTAGTAATTATAGAATTTCAATGATTTTACTTCGAATGTATTGAATTGATTGAAGTTATCTTACATCAAGGAGTTTATCACAGGATACGTCAATACCAAGATCCTTACAAGCATCTTTAAGCTGCTGCTTCAGATCCTTTTCACAATACTCATTTTCCTCATTCTCGTCGCCAAGATCACACAGTTCCTTCACTTCTTCTAATGTTTCCTGGAGAGAGTTTAATTCCTCTGCGTCCAAATTCATCAAGCGCTGCTGTATCTTTATGTTACTCTGTTTCGATAGCATTTCCAAAGCTTCCAGGTGTACCAAACCCTGATAGTCATCGAATAGACTTTCAAAATGTACCTTTCGAGCTACTTCTCTTTCCTCCAATGTCTTTTCTTCAACTTCTGCTTTCTCTTTAGCTTCTCTAAGCATCTGAGATAGTATAGGCTTATCGGTTTCGTTCATAAAGAAAGCTCTTTTCTTCTTCAATCCTGGATCTCCTTCTTGGAGAACTTCCATTGTCTTCTTGCCAATAGTTTCCAGGGTATCTAAACCACCATTAATTACTTTGGTACCAGTAGACTCTACCAGCTTGGTAATGGAAGAGACGCCAGATATAAGATTGCCAAAACCAAAGGTGCTCTGAGATTGGGTTTCATCAGCATCTTTGCTTTTATTATCTGAAACAATGATTGCCAACTTTATAATACATGTATAGCTTGCAAAAAAATCATCCATTTCTTAAATGCACTACATGTGTCTCAATGCCTTGTAATAATTTCTGCTGCATAGTCGAGATATGAATCACGCAAAGTTCGGAGCGATCAACGCTCGTTGGCATTGCAATTAAGTGAGTCATGTAGCAATTTACCAATTAGTTTGTCCTACACACTATGGTAAATTACGATGTAAACGTAAACTCAAGGCTAGTTGCGGTCTGTTAAATGCGACCCTGTCGCCAAATGCCACTCAGGCCAATTTAGTATCCGAAAAAAAGCTTGTTTATGTGAAAAAGACTGTGACTAGACAGACATCAATTTTAGATTTGTATAATTTTCTTTTTGTTGTAATATCTAAACAGATGTCACCTTAGCATAAATAATATTTTCTGGTTCCAGTATAGTGATAGTCTTTACTGAAAAATGTATATCAAATGAAAAGAATACCAGTTGTTTTGTTTTCTACAAGATGCTCCTCTTTCGCCAATTCTGCTGGGTCTGGAACACCAATACTTTCTTCAAGCAAACTTAGCCCGTGACTGACATGACTACTTAATGTGGATACTCCAGCACTAGCTGTGTTTAATAATGAACTAACACCCCAGTTACTCCATCCACCCCATCCCGATGTATTTTCCTGATTTTGTCCAGCTAAAGACAGTTTTTCTAAGACAGGTTGAATTTTTTGTTCGGTTAACTCATCAGGAATTTGTATGTTGTCATCCATTCCTTCCCAGCCATCGGATGTAAATACTTCTTTAAATTTTTTATTCGATTTTAACTCTTCTGGGATTTCAATGCCATCGATGGTCTCGCAGCCCTCCCAGCATTCTTGTACATTTGCTGGTTTCTTAGCATTGTCCCATGCACTGTCCCATTGCGGTGCTTTTGCATCCTTTTTAATATCATCTGGTGGGCATGTATCATTAATACCTTCCCAACATTCTTGTACATTTTCTGGTTTCTTGGGAGTATCCCATGTGCTGTTCCATTTTGATGCATTTAGATTTTTCGTGACATTCTCTTCTGGCAGTACTTTATCCATGTCTTCCCAGCATTCTTCTATTAAAGGTACTTTCTTTCCTTCTGCAACAGCTTTTTGTCTAATCTGATCTGGAGTTGTAGCCTCTATCAGAGGAGGCTTATCAACATTCTCCGTTATGATTTTAGAACCTAATTTCTTCGCACCAAACTGTTTTGGCTCCTTAGGCTTCTTGAGCCTCTGAGCTCGCTCCCTTCTGCTAGTACTAGATTCTACACTAGGCTTCTCTGAACCATGCTCATCCTTTATAGTTTCCACTATTGGTTCCTCATCAGTCTTTACTTTATCTTCTCCTCTATTTTGAGAACATGCCTCAAAAGCGTGTCCAGAAGATTCCTGACCACCTGCAGCTTCAATTTTCGTATCAGTAGTTGATCGTCCCAAAGATTTATTCCTCGTTAACGTAGCAGGTGCATTATCATCTGCAACAGCATCTGTCCCACATCGTGGCCCAAGCGCCCTATTCTTCTTAATTGGAGTTTGAACAACACCAGTGAATTCCGTATCGTCATCAGATTCAGAATCGACAACAGTCGGTATCCTGGGAGTCACTCTCCTAGAATACATTCCACGAACATCCAGCTCTTCATCAGCGCTTTCAAAGTCATCACTCTCGGAGGTCGCCATCGTTCTTCGTAATGTTCAACGACGCCAAAACACTCTTGCACCACCAAGATGCCTTGCTCTTTCGTGCGATGAAATACCGTTGTAGTTTTGACAAATTTATAATAGTCGACCTGTTTCTTTTTTTTTACATCACAACATCTCATCCATGCTCTACGCACATATGCCAAGCGAAATAGTCACGTGGATATGACCGTCCAGTGTAGATACGACGTAAAAATCATACGTCGTCGTGGCACAACTCTTAAAGCGCATGCGAGTATGGCAGAAGAGGGGGAATTTTCTCATGCAGGGTCGTCATGATTAAACCAAGGAATTTTTACATCCTGGACTACCATCGCGGTTTCGTGGCGACGCCTGTGCTATGCTGGTAGGCAACCTGGCACGTGGCTAGTAAAAGGGACTCAACATACAACATAGAAGTAGTGGGAAATATATTCTCCCCACTGTTGAAATTCAGTAGCGTAGAAACACGTAAAATCAAACTTTATTCTAACCTGAGTGTTTTAATCATGACTAAGGTAAACTGTCAGAGTTCATTGGCTACGTTTCCAACGGAGTCGAACTAGAGTTGAAATACATTGAATGTTTACCTATGGTTCACTAATGTATAGATATGCAACACATGTATTTCATCTCTCAACTCGACTTTGATGGAAACATAGCCATCGAAAAGCAAGACAACTCCCTCATATGATCTGTATTAGAAAGAAAGCAGAGACTTGCCAGACCATATTGAAAACAGCTAATCTACTGATAGCGACTAGGCAGATGTTCTGTCTGAGTGACTCCTTGCAAAATGAATCAAGCATTGATTACGTTGGCCTTGAAAGATCTCTGTAAATGATAATCCTAAAAATACAAATTGCTTTCATGAAAGGCTGCGATTCTCAAAGAACATACATTTTTATATGTTTTATATCAAGAGATCCACAGTAACAGATCATAGTCAATATTGTAAACACGACTGATCATCTCGATTCATCCCTAATAATAATTTTGCCATACTCAAGGTAACCAGTAAAACAAAAGAAAGTAAAGAAATCCTATTAGATGACTAGAAGGGGGTGAATTCCAATATAACTTGAAGCGAACTCCGTAGAGTGTCGCTACTGGAATACAAAAGTTCCCCTACAATCCCACGCCAGGGCCCGGTGAAGAAGTCGCGATGTCCGCTGCACCTGCGTTCTCCAATCGTGCAGTGGCGCCGCGGCGAACCACTGCGGGAAATATGCGAACCCAAGAAAAGGGCATCGCGTTCGACTATTCCCGCCGCCATTCGTGCGCAGCGGTCAGAGACACGAGAGCGGTTCCCGGGTTCTAGAGAGAAACGGAGACGGAGGGGAAGCCTTCTCGAGAGCGAAGGAGAGGATTGGTGCGCATGGTTACGGGGAAACGGGGGAGTATGGTCAGGTTCCTGGGGGGACGAGAGGTCGGCTGCGGCGATGGCGAGCATAACCGAAGGCGGGGAGACATCGCCAAGCGCACACGGCATGTCTCAAACTCTCAACATGCTCCTAGCTGGCAAGAGGTAGATCATCCACACGGTGTGCGCATCGGGTTCGCTTATAAATCCAGGCGCAGGATATTTTGTGCCGCCGGATAGGCATGTTACGGATAAAGGGACTGATCGTTCGAAGGCGGAGAATTTGAGGGGAACGATATAGGAAGGAGAAAAAATATATATACATATTGTTTTTAAAAAATCGTGCACTTTCGACGTCGTCTTCATCGTCATCATCGTCGTCGTCGTCGATTTTGTGATTAGACGCTGTTACACTCGTGTTGGTGAATTAATACGAGAACACGAGTTACATTCCTACCGATCTGTCGAGTTCAGTTCAGTTCAGTTGAGTCGAGTTGAGTGTAAACGGTAGGAGAGGAAGCAGATGCCCGAGTGTGCTCGAGACATCAAGACTGTGAAACGCGTGAAACCCGACGAGGACGCTGCTGACTGGCGTTGAACGTGAAACGAGTCGTCCTGTTTGACTGGAAATCCGTGCGTTTATGTGTTTCATACGTGATTATCAGTTTAGCGTATAAAATTGAATAAAAAAATACGAGAAATAAATAAAAAAATAAGTGACAAGTACTACTACCACAGTGTATTGGGTAGTTGTTGAATAATGAAACGTGATCGTTCAGAAACTTTATCGAGTTTTGTAAACAGTGCGGTTGATGTTCCTGAGTGAAACGGTACCCGAGTTACTGTAATAAAGCCCAAGAATTTCTCTCTGGTGGAATTCAGTACTGAAAAAGCCTTGAAGAATTTCATCAACTTTCAAAAGGGAAGTCATAGAGGACAGGTGCACGCGGTACCTAAGGATCGTTATAAGTCCGGTGCTACCTGGCGACCGACCTTGATAGAAAATACCAGACGTTTAATACATCGAGGAGAACGAAGTGGTCCGTTGTCGGATTGACTTTAAAGCGATCGTCAGTCTCTGGATCCAGTCAACCAGCTTCTCCGCCTTGTCACCAGGAAGAGGATCGGAGTCGAGACGTGGAGGAAGCAGCAGCAGGGTGGCGTGAAACGCGTGATCGAGCCGAAGCCGAAGGGATATGGTGAAGTGCGGAGTGTTTTCGGGCAGGTGAGAGCAGTGGGTGCGCAAGCGAAGCGAGTAATAGTGTCCACGAGAAGTATGTCGATGTAAATATATATATATTATGTATATATAAACCAAAAATGGATATATATATGAATAATTATATATATAAATATATATATACGTATACATAGACATAAATCGAGATCGGTGGTGGCATCAGCATACTGGTGGCTCGTCCTCGGGGTTAACATCGGTACCCGACTATGTTAACGGTGGAATTCCGCTCGAGAGGAATCTGAAGGCGGGGACTCTGACGTCACTCCGCTCATGATAATGAGGTATTCATGATGGCGGAGTAGCAGGAGCGTAGTGTAGCCCTGGTGGTGTTTGTTTCTCTCTCTGTTTCCCTTCTCTGCCTTTCTGTCTCTCTATCTTCTCTCGTTATTTCTTCTTCTTCTTTATTTTTCTTTCACAACCACCCGTCTCTCCCGCTCTCTGCCTTCTCTTCTTACTCTCTGTTATCGCTCTATCCCCTGGGATCCCTCTTTTACTCCCTACCATCGTACTCCTCAACTGTCTCCTCTCTCGTGCTCCCTTTGGCTCCTTTTCACTTACGTTTACGTATGCGCGATGTGTGTGCCTGCTGCATGAGTCCCCTGCCTCCACCTTGTTCTTATGCCGCGATGGTGATAGTTTTTTGGATGGATTTAGAGCGCAGTGAAATATGCCAAGGAGACGGAATGGGGAAATACCGCTTCCGGAAGGGTGGGACGTCGCGCAGGACTTCGACGGCAAGGTCTACTTCATTGACCATAACACGAGGATAACGACCTGGATCGATCCTAGGGACAGGTATGTCTTTGAACAATAATAACCAAGTATATATTTTCATATGTAAAATGATCATCGATAATGTACAAAGCTCGCCCCAATTAACCATCAAAAAGGCGCTACCATTCGTACGGCCCTGAATCGCATATATACGTTGGGTACACGAGGTTCTGCCAGTTTGATTCTTTTCGAGGATACCGTGCACACTATGTGCGCAACTTCTTTCCTTGTGGTTTTACTATACACGTACTCATTCTCTTCTTCCTCGCAGTGCGTGCACATGACTACATCTGCACGTACGCATCTACATGGGACGCACACGTTTAACAGTAGACACGTACTCTCGTGCGCGCCGCGCCACACATGTACACAAATACTCGCCGCGCCCGCATTCCAGTCGCCAGGGCCGTCGTAATGGGCTCACTGGGCCCCGCGAATGACGTGAAAAATTTGGCGATCAGGGTCGGCTCGTTTCGCCGGTACTCGTGCGACTTCGTCCTTCTCTTTATCGTACGCGTTCCTGTCTCTCGAGAGGCTGCATCGTGTCGATTTTCGACTGTTGCTTTCCTTTTTTTACTAGCTCGAATTTAACTACTCGGATTTAATGAGGGTATGACCCAATTATTTGGGACTTGGTATTACGATATCGATACGACTGCTTTACTCATGCTTTATACGCGTGCAACAACCCAATACATAACAGTACCAATACGCAGCACAACTACGTAAGCACTTGTGCCAAAAAAGCTTGCTGCTAGAAATATACCTCGTTTGATTATCAAATGATTTGGATCAGCCGATTGAACCATGCGAGATTAGATATGGCGTAAGTAGATACGCGTCCTCTGTCTTGAATTTCATGACTCTTAGAATCCTCACCACGAATTTCTTACCCTCTGCAGCCGTAATGGCGACTTAACGGGATTCTATGGTACACCAGGGTATCCTGATAAATTATATATATATATATATATAATTTAATATTTTAATCATTGTCGCCCTTACGAGATATGTTATTAGAGATAGACAGCTTTTTGGCAACGTCCGGTCGTAATAGTGTGTCACCAAGTGGCGCCATGAATTCATAATTAACACCCATAGCACACACATCACATGATTGATTGGGAATCCCAGTCGTCTATCGGATAGCTTCTACACGATTGGCCTGTCTATTTTCGAAAATACCAATCCGCCATCTTGACAGTTGACATTCCCAGCCTGGGTTACGACGAATTCGCGGGACGTGTTGCCGACGCTAGAGAAATTTCTCTCGGATCCTCTGGCTCGGAATTTCTCTCTCTCTTTCTCTCTCGAGGAACGCAACGAAAACATAAAGTGCCTTTGGTCGTTGGCATGCAAAGTAGCCATTACACAATGTCCATAGCAAACTAGTGATAAACCATCGAAAAAAATGTCGGTACGTTGAACCCAAATTCTCCTAGCAGCTACCGCGTACGCGTATACACGTTCACTATATTCGGATACGTATATCTACTCTCTCTTTCTTTGTCTCTGTCTTGTACTCCCTCCCTCTCTTTCTCTCAAAGCAATGTACAGCAAGATCCTATTAACGTTATCATGCAATCCTATTTAACCCGTATAATCCTAATGCGCCGTATAAAGAACGGTCAGCTCGTGTAATCTATTACGGAGCTTTCGAACTCTCCCGATGCCCGGCGTTGGGAGCGTCGCTGAGTGGAACGCTAGACAAATTTTTGTCCCACAGCACGACGAGACATGTGTGTATTAAGAAGGTAAGACATCGCGACGAAATTGATCTTCGAAGATAAACGCTACTCGGCTGCCGCTCACTTTCTCCGTTTCAACGAATACGATTCTTTTCGTCGAAGAAAAACTTAAGCAATACTCGGTCAAGTACATTAGGCCATGTCGTTGAGAGAGTACGTTGATGACTTTTGGCGAGAGCGAGAGAGAGAGAGAGAGAGAGAGAATAATAAGAAGGAAAAAACTCAAGATGCTGAACATACGTTAAATGTCTATCTATATATCTACTGGTTGCTGCTTCTGTATTGTCAGGATATCCCTGAGCGCTCGTGGCTCCTTCGTTACGTCATTCTGCAGGTAGCCACGCTTGACATTTGCATTCGTGGAAACGTAACCTCACTTCCTGGAAGAGGGCGCATCGCGTTTGCCTGTATATAACCAGGCGAAAATAGGTAGTAGAAGGTAGTCGGGCTCGTGTGCCCGGTGTCTACCTTGCGTGTGTGTATATATATTTTCTATATATATATATTTTCTTTCCTCTAGTTTTCTAGTATTCTTTTCTTCTCTCTCTCTCTCTCTCTCTCTCTCTCGATTATTCTTTTTCTCTCTTTCTCATTTCTCCTGGCAGACTACCGTTTTAACACCCCGAGGGCACCCTGTGGCGTGGGCCTTTTGTTGGCCAATTTGTAAGCTGTCGACGATGCTCGTCTTGGGCGTGCGGCGACGACTCCGAGATGGTAATTTACGATCAGCTCGTTACCTGAGACTTGGTGCCTCGACCTTCGCGAATATCCCCTACCATTGTCCATCAGCTACCACTGGGAAATCACGTAGTGTAATCGGTGATCCCCTGCGAAGATGGCGGCCGTTCCAGTGCGATTGAATGAAAAGAGAACAAGTAGATGTGGCTCGTTCGATCGTGCTAATGGCCATGATATTATTAGGAAGTGTTTTTTCAATGTCTGACTCTCTGACGAAGTCTGAATTAGGCTCGTGGCGACTTTTTGATCCTTATTAAAATTTTTTATACTCCCAAGACGCAACTTTGAGCGAAATTGCTTTTAAATTGCCCGCAACTTTTTGGGACTCGCTCTCCCTTTGGTATCTGCATTGTAATCGTCATTGGCCACGGTATTGCTATTGGGCCTTACGATATTTCAAGAATCCCTTCGAGAAGGATCAATGATTTTACAAATTTAGAAACTCGTTCCTCGTTATCGGTACACATGCCCACGCGAAGGAAATGGTAAATGGAAACGGAGGATAGCTGCGTTTCCTGTTGGTGGGGATACGAAATGTCCTTTTCTTTCGGGTCAGCGGCAGCCCTGGAATGCGGGACCCTGTATAGTGGTTCCCAATAATGGGGACTAATACGACGAAGGGTGACGAGTTGGTATGGTGGCATAAGCCGTGAAAAAAAAAAGGAAAAAAAGCATGGGAGAAGGGAGACCAAGAAGTCACATTCCAGGTACACCCTTGACCCGTACATCGCGACTTCAAAGGTCCTGAACAAGACGATTGCCCGGAGAAATTCTAATAATAGATCCGACCGCCAGATGGTGCCCGGACCAGCCGAATACGCTTTTCTTATGGTATGCTGAGGCCTCAGGTCTTACGGGGGCCCCCATGGACCACGAGCGTACGCACGCCTTTCTCTGTATATGTATGTATTCACGGGGCCAACCGGTATATAACGTATGTAGCCGGCCGGTGCCTAAAAATAGATCCTGCCGGCTTTTAGTGCATTCTTCGTGGCTATACCAGAACGAAGGTAGAGGACGATCACGATTTTTCGATGTCACGGACATCTTTTCCATTCTTGACACCTTCCTGCGTAGTCTGAACTTTAAGAAGACAGTAAAAATCTCTTTGAACGGTATACAAATAACTCGCAGCTGCCACCGTGAACTTTTGGACGCTCGTGTGACTCGTTATTATTTGGCCAATCGTTGAAGTTTTTTCGTCAGCAACTATCACCAAAAATCTACCTTATACATATAAAGGACAACCCTGATGACGCTTTGCACCCTGTATACACATTTACGTTTCTCAGTCCGGATAACGTTCCCTTGTTTTCTTTTTCTGTTCATGGTGCCAGAAGCGCCACGGCCGTTTCCTAAAGAACCGCGCTTGCATAGAGACCCGACCCGTACGGCATCTGCTCGCCATCTGTGTTTAGAAAAATCCCTCGCATTCCACAGGCTAAAAACGTGCACCGCGTGTGTTTATAGTTTACACATAGCATTCTTTGTTCCGCCATACCTCCGTCTCTTCTCCGTAATCACACTTCTCCTGCCTTTTACGATTCGCCATGTGCGTAAGCGCGCATGCGCAGTACAGTCACTTTTCGTCGCTACAATCGTAGCAAGAATTTGACAGCGGCGTCTCCGTCCACTCGTCAATCTGTTTTTGAATAACATCTCAACGGTAAATATTCATAGCAAAAGTATGATTAACCTGGAATTTGTTGTGACGTGCGCAAAGCATAAGGAGCTACAAAAATGGAGAAACGAATTCACTAACGAAATACCAGTCAAGGGCGAGACGTACGTCAAATCTTTGATGCCCTTCAAAATTCCGCCATTTTGATTCTCACTCGCGGCCATTGGCACGTAACCATAAACACGTATACACATATGTAACGCTATGCCGCAGAGACCATGACACAAATTATCCTTGCGAAGAATGTTCCCAAAATTGGAATTTCGTATCACTCCTGACATATGACTACACGGCATAAAAATGGCCGACCGTCTCACGCAGTACGAGTCAAGCGCGAAACTCATTTCTCTTCGGCATATAGTAGCTGCAAGGTTTCTACGAACGAGTCGACGCAATAATCACTCCTGGCAAAAAGTTATTTGTAAATTGTTCGAGGCTTTGGAAATAAAATTGATTCAGGTAGCCGAGCCAGCTCTCCCACGCGCGTAAGCAATGCCCACGTGTAGAACAGAACGGCCATTCAGTGAGGTTAGAATGACGCTAAGAGAATTACACCTGCCGGTCGGTGACGGTGAATGTCTAGAGTTAAAATTGACTCAATGCACACACGTACAGACGTACACGCGAATCTATTTTGTATAATGCCTATAGACGATTGTCTGTTTGTCTGTCTACGTACGTATCTACGGGACTATCTGACTGTTCTCTTCATACTTCAGGCTGGCTAAACGCGAGTAATAATACTGCGTTACAAATTCATCGCGTAGGAGAAACTTTCTTGTCGAATAGAGAATTAATTCGTTCAATTAGTAGGACGCGTTAATGCCTATACTCGCATACGTGTGTAAACGTTGCTTCAACCTGTATTTACGATCAAAGTTCGGACTCTGTTGCATGCTGTGTTAAAATACCGTATATGGGTATAATGCGAGTCGAGGATGGCACAATGGCGTCCCATGGAAACTCACATGTTTTCAGGATGACTTTTGTCGCGCACGGCAGAGCACGTAGCCACGTGAAAGCACTGTCTTAAATAAGAGTACTCGTGGTTAAGAATTTCCACCTTTAGGCAAACGGGATGAACGTTCTCTGAACTGTGCTTGTATATATGTATATGTGAGTATGTATATATAACATATATATATATATATATATATATACACACGTACGTACGATCTTTAACCAAGGATGCGACTAAATACTGGGTCAGTAGATGCAGAGTGAACGTAGCTGTTCGCGTTGGCGTTGGTTTGAACACTTTATAAAAATTGGTACGCGACCCTGGCCAATTTCTATGTAATTCATTTTTTAACGTTTCATTCGAATTTTATTACTTGCAGTAAATTTGCTATACGAAATTTCGTGCAGTATCATTTTGACAATTATTTACCAGGTCGCAAAAGATTTTCGATAAGATGCTCGGAGTTGGAGGAAAGGCAAATGAAACGTTGGAATTTTCGATCAACGACAGCAGTCGCTATGCTCTGTCGAACGTTCCAGTATGGCGGAGATTGCGTGGGTTTTTTCTCCACTTGAAAAAGTGCGTAAATATACGCGAAGACACAGCATATATGCATTACGCACGGAATGCATGTGAGTGAAACTTGCGCGTTCCATTGACGTGACACGTTATTGTCTCCCGTTCTATGCTCGTATTTACTATCGGATGAATTCGCCTGGAGATATCATTCCAAAACGTCCAGATAACGAAGGCGCGCTAGATAAGAAGGCAATTAAAAAATTGTAAAATATCAAAAATGAAAAAAAAAATATTTTTCGATCGTTTATTTATGAGCTGTTAAAAAATTCTATCCTCGTGTTCTATTCGCAGAAAATATTCCGTGAATGAATCGATACTTTATCGTTACCCAAATAATGAATGATATATGTATACCGTGCCAAGACGTTATTCTTATTATCGATAAGTCTAAAGAAGCTATCATTATCACTCAATTGCTTATATAAATATTATACACGTTCTGACGTCTACGACGGTTGGATCGTATTGACACACCCGGTGGAATTCTTTGAGGAATTTTGTTTTTTGGTTTTTTCAGATTGAGATTTTCTTTGGCTAAATTATTTCGCCTGAAATTGTTCTATGCTTCGATAAGTGTCCGAACGTTGGTTTTCGTTATTATCGTTGCTCGCGCCGGCCCCTCCGTGGCTCGATAAGGCCTCCCATGATCTTTTCCATATATAAAGGCTCACGGCGAGGAGGTTATCACTGTTTGTCTCATACAACCGGCATTGAAATCGCGTGTTAGCGACGCGTGACGTCATCGACGTTGGAATGTAGGGTCGCGTACGCGTTACGAACAAGTCCCCCCGGCGTATAGTAAACACGCCACGCAACGAGGACACGTGGGAATGCGGGTACGCACGTAAAAATCGAAAGGTTGCCACCACGTTTCTTACTTATACGTACCTAGGTATACACATATGTATTGCAGATCGATACCTGCACGGTAAACGTTTTGTCCTTGGTAAGGCGACTGTTTTCATAGCCAGCGACACGCAACTGAACCGATTAATATTAATATTTGAATTAAGGGCTGAACGATGTTGATGAAAGAAAATTATTTTTTTTTATTTTCACGTCTTTCAAGTCGATCTTATTTTGTTATCGTCACGTAAAATTGACTCCGATCTATATTTCATTAATTTCCAAAATTACGAGTTAACGTCACTTTTTTTTTGTCTATGTATACCACGAGCATCCGCTTAACGCGTAATACACTGACGACCTTGAAATTCGAAATTTCGAAAAATAATCAAAAACTAGGTAAAACTTGGTATCGATCGTTGAATTCAATTCGTTGAATCGTTCTAACGATGCATAGACTTGCTATGCATAGACTTTGTCAATCTTCGATTCTTAGTATTGATTGTCAATAGAAAATTCAGTCAATGTAATTCTCGTTTGAATAATACACTCTATGGGTTTTTGCACGTAATAATTTCAAAGGCAATATTACGATATTATTTTATTATAATCCTAGTCATTTCTTTTTACACCTCTCGTCGCTCGTCCGTCTCTTCGGTATCCGCTTTACTAGTCGCACGACGAACTACCAATGGCCATCAGAGCCGACATTCTCGTGGCACAGCAGACGCACTGCAACTCGCATTTAATTATTCTAATACTCGTGTTACACGAATCTTACACAACTCGGGTGGTGGATTGACGTAAGCTCTCGGGGGGGGCTTAGCATAAAACCAATTCAAGCTAAGAGGTCAGACACGCTCCTTGCGTAATTGAGCAGGACCCGCATCCGATTTTATGTAATCGTTCCGTTGTCTCGTATCGGTCCTAGACACGTCGTTCCTCCTTAACAAAAGAAAAGAGATTGCTCAGAGTAAAATGTGTCACGCAAAGTGACAACCGGCAGCGACTATAACCAACGTCGAGGACATTAATATTCCCATGAATAACGTGGGACTCATATTCGGGCCCTTTTTCCTGCCAAGAGACAAGCGGACAGTCGGTTGACTCTTTCTACAGCTTCTTCGTACCTCATTGAACTATCGGTGTCGTCTCGCTTCACTTATATCTACTTGCTCTGAAAATTAGGCAAATTGGGTCAACAAAGCTGTCAACTAAGGCGGCTTATTAGATAACACTGTATCTCGCGATTGCTCAAAAAATTAAAGCTCATTGTCCAGCAGACGATTTTTTCCTCGGACTGCTATTCACTCTCGACTCAGTCACTTGCTCTTGGATTTTCTGCCAAACGATGCTGTCCACTCGTTTAGATATTTTATACGCGGACCTTAGTTGTACCCAAAATCATCCAGGAACGCAGTACTGAATTGTCTCGTCCTACGCGGACTTGGCTGATTCTCATCGAACGATCAACGTTCAAAAATATCGACCGGTACCGATCGGACGAAACTGCTCGTATCTTATCACAAGGAATTGTACCTGTAACCGCGCATACGTTTTACACGTACCGTGCATAGAGATATTCGCGTCAATGTATCTTCTGGACGTAAGATAAGTAAACGGGGAATCGTCTAATGAGGATGATCGTCTTTGGTTATTTTTAGATTGTCTTTCAGATTGTCCATGGAGTTCAAACAATTTCCGTTGCGCATTCGCCATCTTGATATCAATTGTACGGGTCGTTTCGTCCAGGTATCAATAATGAGAAGTTAAGGGGAGCGAGAGTCAACGAGGATACACGCGAAGTATAGCTATATAGTATACGCAAGTATGTAACGTGTACGCGTAACCTGACTCACGTAGTTTGTAATCGAATTAACGGCTACGTCCATTGCTCGCGTTATCTAACGTTCGCTTACGCGAGTCGTCGCTCGCTACTTTAGCCAATAACGTTCCATTCCACGGAATCGTCGCGGAATGTGGAATGAGACAGCGGGTAAAACTGTGGTTGAAATTTCCCCGAATGTCTGCCTAGTTTACGTCTCTTTCTATATATGCCTATCGCTCGCTCTTTCTCTTTCTCTCTGTTCCGTAGCGTCTGTTAGCCATGACAGAAAGTCATTTTATTGGGTGACGAACTACCTCTGGTATTCCTTGCAGGAAATTACGTCGTTTCGACGCGGTCGGTTTACCTTTTGCGATTTTAACGAAGCGATTTTTGTATCTTTATTTCGTGACTATGAATGTCGAAAAATTCAAAATCCTATGGGAGAATTAATATGTTGCGGGCAGTGTCAGCTGTCAGATATCGAAAGATTGTTTTCTTTTTTTTTTTTGAGTGTTTCCTTTATTTTTATGACATTATAAAAGAACCTGCTCCTCGAGCGATTAAAGCCAGAGTGGTCACTCGAGTAGGAGTCGTGTCGAATTTTCAGTAAGACACGGCGGATCCAATGGCCTTTAATCTACCCGCGGAATTTTCAGGCGGAACGCCGTATAAACGATAAATTGGCAGTAGCGAGGACGACGCGACGCACGTCGAATTCCCTCGAGTAGCGACGTTGCGGAGAGGAATTTTTACGTGGAATCCCACGAGGCGTGTAAAACTCGCGTACGTACTATACGACATATGTATACTGTATACTTTGTCTACGTGTGTATAACGCATGCGTAAAGAATCACAAGCTTTTAAAATGCACACTCGTCTACACAGGCAGCACTCTATACGAACGCGTGGAATTGGTATAGGAACATAGTATCCGTAGACGCCAGTAGAAAATTCCTATAGTAAAGAAGGACGAGAAGCTCGCACGGCTTAGTCACGGAGAAGATAAGTCAAATAAATAGTATAAAATTGTAGGCATACCATCGTCGGTAAGTAGCGTAGACACGGTGAGAAAAAATAATAAGCTAACCTATCGAAAATGTTAATGTTTGAAATTGCCACATGGGAATTACGAAATTCTGTCTGCTGGTCTTCCTCGAGTGGCGGCGTTGACTTATCGTCGTATACTTTGTTTACTGTCGACTGTTGGACTGTCTGAAGTCAGGCACGGACGGGGATTTGCGTGTCGCGTACTGTTAGCTTTTTCGTTACTGCAAAATTATAACGAGAAAGACATTTTTATTCGTACGTTATAGGGTAACGTGAAAGCCGATGTATGTTTAACATATAAAATTACGTAAATACCAGACGTGGCGGAGCGAGCAAACGTTAAGACGTCGTTCGAAGTAATTCAATGAAATTGACTTTCATTCCGACGATTCTGTTTCAGTCGAATGGGGAAGATCAATAGGGAATCATCAACGATCCGTAGACAGAACTGAATTCAGATCGAAATTCCCGTTACCTTGGTAAAAACGTCTTACGTGGATTTTCGACTCGGTTTCTGTCCTACTATTATACTGCCAGTGCTACTATGTCTTTTTGGCATTGACGATGCTCTATTGCTCAGTCGAGTGGCAGAAGGGAGACTGAGAAGGAATGGAAAACAGTGTCGTGGAGGTTAGGAAAGGCTAGGAGTTTCGTCGGAATGATATCGCAATATGTTCGTTCGACTACCACGCTGCTTCACTGGCTGACTTGACTGGCCCAGTGTGCGTTGGAATGTCAAGGCAAGAAACTGAGAAGCCAGGCCATTCGCCAAATAATTAAAAGCCAAGAAGGAGCCTCCGTTGCGGCATCGTATAATATATCCTTCCACGGGACGCCATCTTGCTTCTTATTTCTTACTCGTCTCATTTCTTTCGTCCACGTATACGTAGCTTTTTATCGAATAATTCTTTCATGCTTCTCGTCCCTGCCATTGTGATATCTTTGTCCTTGGGATGTTACCTCGCGCGACATGGCTATTCGTTACGGGCCCTTAAAATTCACTAGGATTTCAAATGTCCCTAGAGTCGTCGTATACGTTTCCCCTTGTAAAATTTGTAACAACGACGGTCCTGACATTCCAACGTAACGCTCTCCTCTTCTCACTTTCACCGCACGAATTCCGCCGACATCGGTACTCGCACTCTATCTTGCATACAATGCATATTTTTCGTCTCTTTCACGTGACCGTGCTACTAATACGAGTATTCACCATTTTTATTATGTTATTCGTAGCGAGGCCTGTCTGATTATACGCCATTGACGCGGTTACTCGATTTTAATTGTTTACTGGATAAAACGGTCTTCTTCGTTATCTAGCCTTGACATTCCAGCACGCACGACTTATCCGCTGTCTCTTATTCGTATTCCCAACCTTGTAAAAGTTCACATTACGATTCTTCGAGCTGGCTGGTATATATGTATATACCGCTTGTGTCACTAGTCGTAAGCATCACGCTTCCCATTAGGATATTTAGGGAGAAAGGTCGACGAGTTTGTTATCGGAGCTCCTTTAATGCTTTTTATTATTATTTTGACAAACTTGAATCATTTCTTACTACTTTTTCATGTCTCGTTAAATGTCTTTCATTAGCGTAATAGGCAGAGAGTAAAATTCCTCAGGGCCGTGCGTAGCGTTAGTTCCCTTGACTGTACACGTACGGTGGGGTCCTGTTCCAGCTAAAACGATATGATTAGAATTATAAAGAGCTTAGAAATATCGTGACTGGGCAGCATGAAAGTTCGAGGTTACATTACACGGTGCTTATGGAAATCTCATAATATTGACTCGTAGAATATTCGTTTTATTTTTCAATGATTTCTCACAATTTTTCTTTCAACGCTCACGATCGCGGGCATATACTTTACATGGAAATTTTTCTTCGGCGAAAACAATCATTCGACAAAAATATACTCGCGCCGTACAATCCATATGCATATTATGAATGTTATTTCTTACTCTCTCGTTCTCTTTGAAATTACAGATTTACAAAACCTCAAACCTTCGCCGATTGTATCGGCAACGAACTTCCGCTCGGTTGGGAAGAGGCCTATGACAAGCACGTAGGGGCTTATTACATTAATCATGTTAACCGTGAGTATATCATGCAATTGAATAATAATCATTCGATTGTCAAAAGCAATTGTAAGCATTGGTCCTCGTTATTGATTCTCAGAAACAACCCAATTGGAAGATCCCCGACAGGAATGGCGAGCGATACAGGAAGCCATGCTTCGGGAGTATCTGCAGACCGCACAGGACGTACTGGAGGTGAGTCCATTAATGATTATTTTGTTGATTAAGGAAAAGACCCCAGAGAATGCATCGAACCTCCATAAAAATTTGCTCCGGCAAACAACCAAGGGACCATAATAATTTCTGTTTGACTCTACAACCCCAAGGACAGGGTATAAGTGAATTCCATATTAATAAACACTTCCTGACCATTAGTCAGTGGGCGTAGCCAACCAAGGGAATGCCAGAGTCACTAGTCATCGAAGAAATCCCTAGCTGAAATTAAAGAGTCACGGACTCTTAAACTTAACTGCGATGTCTTGGTACTCACGTGCGTCCACGTGTAAACGCATCTATACAATAGAATGGACGTACACAGTCCCCACCTAGAAAGTCTCCAGGGGCCCCGCGGCAAGAAGAAGGGGCCCTCTTTCGAGCCCACTAACCAATGGAGGGGACAGGAAGCCGTCCCGTGGGAAATCATGTCACTTCCGGTCACTTCACACGTACGCACGGGCACAGCCAATACTCGAGCATCGTGAATACTTGGCGATTAACACGCGATTAAATCCTTTATATATGAACGTCTTATCCTATAACTATATATATCGTCATACTTGTATCCCATGTGCCATATGAAATTCCTTCCTCGTTTTCCGCTCGACTTTCTGTTCGTTCGTTCGTTTATTCATTCATTCGCTCGTCCATTCACTGCAGTCCCTTTTCTCGACTCGACGTCGTTATGTTCTCGCACGCGTCGTGAAACGCCAATGTGAATTCTGCCCGCAAAACAACAGCTGCGCCACGTTTCCACGATCGTTTTTACCCCGTTAAAAGAAAAGGAAAGGAAGGTAAAAAAAATGCTAGCTCACACATACTTCGACCAGACTAAACACATCAGACTCTCGCTGACGCGAAACGCCGTCCGGGTTCTCCCTAAACAAACTTTCGCTCGGTCCGCGTCCTGGGCTCTTTGCATTTTTGTTCTCGCGTTCGCGTATCCGCGCTTAAGAATAAACCACGGGGATTGCGGTCAAACGAGGGTAACGTGCAGTAGGCGAAAATTTGCTGGGAAATGAAAAAGCGACAGTGGCGCTACGTCGTGTTACGAAAGTGAAACCGATAATAAAGAGTGTGCTGTAAAAAGGTGCCGAGTCAGTCCGGGTCGGATCCCCCGAGGCTAAAGACTATACGCCGTCGGCTAGAATCGTATCTTCTACGTTCTTAAAGGTACGGCTGGGTCTAGAAAAGAATAGAAAAGAGAAAAAAAAAGAGAAACACGATAATAAAGTAGAAACAGAAAGGAAAACAAACCGACGACGTTTGAAACTTTTCTATGTGGATCATCAATCATCGCCGAGGAAGTCGCTAATTTTCAAGACGGAAGTTTTCACAGAGTTATTCTCAAATATATTCACGTACACATATATAGACTCCATCTAACGTACTTCTCGAGCAGTCGGTTCCCTGTCTCTCACGGCACCGGCCGATCGGTCGAGGTTTCACGCGTGTATAAATACGCGTACTCGTAGAACGTGGTACGAGCATTCGAACGCGGTGAGGGGTTTGCATTCCGATGCAAATGGCTACGGGCTCTCCTCTCTCCGCTGGCTCGATTCAGCCGGTGCATAGTTGGCTTTGCGAATACTTTGTAGGGTACGAAGAGACGGGATTTCCTTACATGCATATGAAGTACGGATCAAATATTGTCTATAGTCACTTTTTTCAGGGACAAATTTTTTAATGCCATATTCAACCGAAGAAAATATATATGTATATCACATAGGTATCATCGATACCGGAAATCGATGAATCATCGTAACCGGAGACGATACTCGCCTCGCTCAATTCCACGGAATAATTCAATAATTTAACGACTGCGTGCACGTAGTCGGTGAAATTTAATTAATGGCATTAATTAGATATAATTGATCGAACGGAGCGCCGCGAATTTGTCTCTTTGATTATTTACATGGTTGGCCGGTTTATGGATGTGTTGCAGTAGGTACGGCCGTTCAGTGGCGGTTGTCGTCTCGTCAGGTTTTATTTGAACTGGGTATGGGATTCCTTTGTAGAGTCTATTTACAAAAATAATCCCTAACGGAAAGCAGACAGTCTACGTCGACTTCCTCGAGTCGTTTATCCCGCTTTCCTAGAAAATGTCCGCGAGTACCAAGCACGCGGTGTCGTATTTGACGTATGGAATAGGAAAATCGGAATTCCCAGTTATCAAGTACTTAGTTACTAGACTGTACTACGTGCCACGTATACCCGTGTGTCGTGTAGCAGATAGATGGGCGTAGCGCGCGAAGGATCCGCGGCCAAGAATTCTTCGAATTTTGAACGCGAGAAGAATTTTTGGCTCGGACCGGTGAATTTTTGGGATACCAGGCGTCGCTTCTAGACTTTGACCTGATCCAATGTACTTCGGCGTCCCCAACGTCGAGCAAACATCGCTACCCACTCGCTCCCAGTGAAAATCCTAATTACGACTTAATTTAACCGAGTACCCAAGGGACTCGACTTCCTCCCGTAGTTAAATGCTCACCGCCATTGCTAAATCAAACGAGATCCCGAGATCGATCTGGAATGTCGTGATCTCTGGATCGCTATCTCTCGCGTGTCTAATCAAGTCTATAGCTATATATTATATATATATATATATATATATATATATATATATATATGCAGTTATATATGTATATATAGAGTATACACGTCAGCAGTCTCTAGTTATATTGTTCGTATGTATCGACTCGTTACCGAAGCGTGTTGTACCAACTTAATGATAGGCGAAAAGTCGGCCTATTCTTTACAGGCTTCCATTAATTGGATTCAGTATAATTAAGGAAAGTTCTCAGATCGCTAGTGTACAATCTGATAGACTGCAGAGCAGTCGAGGGCACACGGTGCGTACGTAGGTATTATGGAGAAATAAAAAAAAAGGTCTATACTACCAACGCAACGATTTGAAATTGGAAAGTTTCGTGTATCGTGAGCCCAGTATTACGTTTTCGTTTAAAGCCTCCATAACTGACCCGTCCCAATGTGAAATATCCGCGAAACGGGAAAGCCCAGAAGAGAAGGAGCCGCAAATAGTAAAGGCTCCTGGCAGAGGCGGCCGTTAAAGTTAAAATGGCCGGACAGGTGTAAAGACAGGGCAGATATATATATATATATATATATCTTTCTCGCGCGCGCCTGTGCACTTATGTATTCCCTATGCCGTCTGCACGCAACGCGCGACTCTGCGAGGAAGTGAACTGTGTTATAGCATGGAAAGTACATTAGACGCCGAAATACATCTCTGACATTAGCCACGCTCGAAATAGCGTATGGCAACCAGGATCTGAAGACGGAGAGCATCGTGAAGTGGAACCAGAATGCCCTGGGCGATTCTCGAAGATTCGCGTCTAACTTCACGGCTAGAACATTGTTGTATAGCGACTGTCCTAGGGGTTCAATTATCATTGATGCAATTGATCCGTAGTATTCAGTGACGTAGAAAAGCTCGGCGCAAACGGTACACAAGTAATACGCCAAGCACTCCGCCGTGGGACTGCCTAGTGATTCTGAGAGTCCCAGGGAGGGACTCCAACGAGAAGAATAAGACTAGTAAGAGCGGAGCTATAGGAAGGCGTAGCTCGAGCGTGTCTCCTGCGGAGGGATCGTAGGATGGTAGTATGGTAGGACGCCAAGATGGTAGGACGGTTGGTTATCTCGTCGCATTCTCCAGGCTTAACCATCGAGGCGAGTCAGTGTTTGTAAAACGTACAGGTCAGGACCGTGGAGCCTTAAACCATAAAGGAATTTCATTACTGTTAACGCAGCGTAACATGCATTATATATATATATATATATATATATATATTTGAGAATAAAGATAAAAGTATTTATCGTGCCCATTTGTACCGCAACAACTAATAGCACAAGGGAGATAACATTAGCTGTATCAATGTTGGCACTATCGCACTAGTCCTACGTATAAGTAATAAGGTTACCTTAGGGTATCCTGATAGGGGATAGTATGCAGTAAGCAAAAGGGGGCGGTGACTTGGCAGTCGAGTAGAGTCGTGTGCAGGCCTGCCATCCCAAGAGATTGGAATGTCTCCCGTCCAGCAGCAGACTCTTCTTCGCGGGCCTCATCTATCGAGAATCCCCTCAGTAAGGTTATAGGAGGGACCGGACCCACCGTCTTCTCTTAATGCATCACGAAGAAAAGATGCGGGCCCGCACACTCTCCTCTTCTTTTTCAATCCTCCTCCTTCTCGTCTTCTTACCTTGCATCATTTCATCCATCTTCGTTCCGCCATGTTACTCAGCCCGGTATCCATCCTCGTCCCACCCTACCTCCTTCCCAAACCCTTTTGGCGTAGTGGCTACCGGAGTTACGCTCGTAGGGCGCCTCGGGCGGTTAGCCGAGCAGCCACGAGCACGTCCGACTATGCCCGAAGGACTCGACCGCGGGCGTCTTCCTCTTCAGATCCAACGACTTATCCCTCCATCCGATTTCATTCCACGCTTCTGGACGGGTTGAATCTGGAATCCCGAATACATTAATTCCAGAGTCCTTAACCGCTCTGGAACTCCATTTAGCTTCACGACGTCCATTCGACTCGGTGTATCCACTTAGAAGTCCCTTAACGTCTTACGTCTCTGAATACACATGCGTCACGCTATATATATATTCCACGACGGTGATTTATTCCATAACGAAAATGTCTTCCTCGCTCGCGGCGCGGAGGACGCGCTTCTGTCCTTCGTTTGCTTCAATCTAAACGCATGTGCCTTTATCGTCGGACCATGAAATCCATAAGGTACCACAGCCCAAAAGCCCTTTACGAAACGAAACCAGCGCTCATAGTCCACGCTGTGTATAAGGATCTTTTCACATTCCACATTCCATCCGTGGCAAACAATGTTAACGACCACGTACGCTGGAATCGGAATTCCTGCTCTACGGGGGATAACACGTAAATAGGCCGGCGTCGCTACGGGGCCCAGCAGATATTCACATTCCCTCCTCGGTACCCTCCCATCCACCTCCCCGCCCTCTGTACTATTTTTAGACGGACTATCAGGGATGCCGTGAGTTTCTGCGTTGCCAGGCATCGCGACGCTACAGCGTCGTCCTGCTTTTCCACCTTAACCCTACCTCCCGTACTCTGTCCTTCTCTGCCTGCCGTAATGACTTTGACCTTTGCCAATGGGGGTACACCCCTCGCACACCCCTCCCTCCCTCTTAAACGTATCTCTTTTCCTTCCTCTCTCTCTCTCTCTTTCTCATCTTCGCTTGCCGTTCGCGTTAACGCGTAGTCTAAGCTACGCTCATAATCGCGTATTCCCACTGTCTGGTATTTGACAGCGATACCAGCTAAGCTCGTAAACTCATTGAAAATGTATTTTCCAGAAATTAAGACACCTTAGTATCTCTTTTTGTCTATATAATGAAATTCACTCATCCTACTCGTATCCTTTCTCAATGTCTCTTTGAGATTCTCATTCCCTCTCTCTCTTTCTCTCATAGAGCTACGTACACCAGGTAGGTGCGTAGCAAGAGAGTTCGACGTCCGGCCAGGAAAATCATACCATCCGACATGGAAGCTACTACGCCTGTACAGGACCCGTTTGCCTTCCTATGAAACTATGGATGCAACTCGCTACTGCGAAACCGTTCTACATCCCTCTTCTGCCTATAGCTTCGTCTCATTCTTACGTATGCACATACTCCTCCTCGTCTTATTTTTTTTTCCTTTTCTTTTCTTTTACTTGTCTCGTTCCTGTTTCTCTATCAACCTCGTCCACTCTTCCTCTTCTCTTTCTCCTGTTGCCTCCATTATTTCTTGCCACGCCACTTCTTCCAGGATGACTATAAAATGCGTTCCACTTCACTAGGCCGTTCCTCTATCAGGATCGATCGTCATTCGGCAAATCTATTCTGGACTAATTGGCACGCTCGTTGTGCCCTCGAATGACGCCGCGTTGGAAAACAAACGTACGGTCGGCGTTAATCCGCGACCAATTCGGTCGGTAACGTCGAGATACATACATATGTACGTAGTAACAAAAAGTGATCGAGATACTTCGTACAGTTAAAAAAAGTCTCACTCATCGTCCCCGTCGGGTTAATGAAAACTGTGAAAGTATCCGCCGACTAGTCTGTTGAAGGAAACGCATAATAAAAAGCTCGAAGGCCTACGTGCCTCCCCAGTTTGGAGAATCCGATTGAATCATCGAAAGGTCGTACCTTATCGTCGATAACTCTGGAATGTCGTTTCTTATCAGGGACCGTATCGCAGCGCAACGATAATGCTATAAATTAACGTCGATTCGACAGATGAGAGTCGTTCGATCCGTTCACATTGTTTACGTGTGTTTGCGTAATCACCGCTGCTACAGTTTAAACCGAGTAAACGGAAGAGCTGCGCGCGCACTCGAGATTAGAAATTAGACGCCCGTTATATTATTCCAGGGAATCATTATTGCTGGTATTGTTTTGCGAATCGCGTCGTCCGCTAAGCGTTGTCGGGTTTCTTCGTATTAGGTTCGTCGAGGATCGATACGCGCTATTTTTATCGGTATCGTCTAACGCGATAGTCATACGCCACCTTTGCGTCACTTGGACGAGCTAGGCAGAGTCGCGCTCTCGTATCGTCGTCCATGTTGGTTTTGACACGTGTAACAATAATAATGATAATAAACGTAATTCACACAGACACATCCGTATATCAGACAAAGCGTAGCGGACCTGGGTTTGTTTTTCTTTCCAAAACAATTTTACCTGACGCTTAAACTGGTATAGGCAGGTAATAACAAAGTGACAAACTACGCTGATAAGGGTTATCGAGCAAATCACTTCTGGTATACGTTATCGTCTTGAGGAATCTTTCGCACGGTCTGTTAGGTTGGGTTGTAAGGTTCATCGAGGAAATGCTCTGATAAGCGAGTGAACGAGATTGATAATAAATTGGCAGGAAAGGGGATGGGTGGATCATGAATGGGAAGCAGAAAATCATGCTCGACGTCGAACGTGATAAGATGACATTTGGTTATTGATTATATTGGCATAAACGAGCTCCATAACGCGACGGAATATACGATAACGCTTTGTCACTTGGTACTGGGTAAGGCGAAGGATGGCGATATTGAGTTGCTGAATGATAAAACAGTGTAAGAAATGTATCGCGTGTAAATTATGTAAAGCGTGATGCTATAACGATCGTTAGTGATTGTCGATTGAATATTTGAAAATATATTTTCTTTCTTGACTGTACCGTCTTTTTCGCTTAGCTCGATAAAGTTCGTAGGTAAAAGAATACCTGGCGTGACATCACGGTATACACAGACTACTAGTATTATTACCTAGGGCCGTATGGTAATATATAATTTAATGATTCTCCCCAGCCTAGTGAGGGCCTTGCGCCTCGCTTTATGGGGCAACGAGTTATCGGTAGGTACGCCGCGATAATAGCATCGCATTCCATTCGTATCAGCATCGCTCGCCCGTGCACCGCGGTCCTCCTTTTCCTTCTTTATATTCAACTCCCTCCAGTGTAGCCAACATCGGCATCGCCATCATATTCAGGCTCGTATCTCCTTTGGTCGATACGATATAGCATGTAGTCAGCCATCACTGTGAAAGAGCAATATATATATATATATATCAGTTTTTTTTTTAATGAAAACCACTTGCTCAGACTGTACCAACTGCTTGCGTAGATACGTACATTCGTATTTGAAATAACCATGTGCAGGATGGAATGTTGGAGATATACTTTTCTCAAGGTAATCCCACGCAGATGATCCTTATGGTGAGATTGTATGGGAAACTGAAAAATTAACTAGGGACTCCGCTTATTATGTACCCGTGGAATAGGGTATTATCTTCAATCGGTCTTAACTCAGAGCGCCCTGCGCGAGATTGTCGTAGGACGTAACCTGGTTGGCTGACGGCGATTTGAATGGCGAGAAAATGAATGCCAGCACGTAACACGAAGGAAGCTGGCAATGAGTGGGGCTCTAATGAAATCAAAGTATAATTTATGGCGATGCTCGTATTATAGAATTGGCATCCTATGGCTCGGGGATGCTTATGGTATCTGTAGGGATACGTGTAGCTTGACAGGCTGTGGGAAAGTAAAATGAATATTTTAGAATATCGTATTTTTGTTAGGCGTTTCATGTTTATTGATCAACCTGCGATTTCTTATTCACCTGTATTTTTTTTTTTTTCTTTGTTAAACTTCTTTCGGCATTCTGCATGATAGCGAGAACGCCGTCGTTTCGATAACACGGGAGCTACACTGACACCCTGATAACGGCACATTGGGTATTATGTAAATGGTTATAAGAGTGTGGCTGACTGCGTACACTTCGTTAACATTGCCTACGTTACCATGGAGTATTTACGCTCTTGGACAGTCTCTGATAATCAGCGAGGTTGTTGACATGGAAAGTATTGAAATATTGCTGGGTTGGCATCGCTGAAAGGATCATTGATGATCCTGTCTGAATTACGGTGCATACATGGTATATGTTTGTTTCGAGTAAAAATCAATTTTGTGAAAGCTTTTGTGTCGCGGGATTCTATGTTATTCTATAGCGCCAAGATAGCTGTTAATTATTTCAGAGATTAACAATTTCCATGAATAACGTATCTAGCCGGTGAGGCTATGTAAGAGCTTGTGACGCCGTTGAATTCAGAAGGGACGCGTCATTACGTTTTCAGTAGCCTGGTTCGTATTTAAAATAAAAATTTGAAATTAAACGTTTCCATCTAGAATGCTTCTCTCAGTGGAAAGTTACGTTTTATTATTGGTACGAAGAGTTGGCGAAAACAGGCATCCTGGAATTCAAGGAATTCACGCTCGTTTCCGGTATCGAGATCATGCAGTATGATGGCTGTTTCGATTCTGCATTTGTTTCCCGTTTCCTGTGCCCGCTCGCTCTCACCTAAAATTGTGTTTCCTCTGATTACGGTAGGCGCTCGTGTTGCGCCAGTCGAGCGGATAATTGACTGGCTGCTCAGGTCGAACTCCGTTCGCTAAAACGCATTGCATCGCCTGTTGGAGAGAGACCTAAATTCCACCCTCAACTTCGACGCTCTATCGCTATACTATTACTGCAGTACTATGCTAGAATACTCGTTGTAGGGTATACGTGCAGTAATATAAAACAGTATAGCTCAAACGTGAGCTCTGAGCTGGCTTAGATAGAATACACAGCGTATGGGCTTCTGGCGTGTACTTTCTCGTTTCACAGAAAGAAAGGAATAGGGTAGGCGAGAAGGAGACTTACGCCATTCCAGCTAACGTGCTGAAACACTGG
This sequence comes from Syrista parreyssii, assembly GCA_030142615.1. Taxonomy (NCBI): domain Eukaryota; kingdom Metazoa; phylum Arthropoda; class Insecta; order Hymenoptera; family Cephidae; genus Syrista; species Syrista parreyssii. The sequence continues at coordinate 849,078 of JARQTG010000244.1, forward strand.
TAGCTAATTCACTCGCTCACTCGCTCGTTCGCTCACCCGGTCGACATTCCTAGCTTCATTTCGAAATGAAATGCATCGAAATATTTTTGCCCTGGCGTTTATGATAATTGCAGGCCGTGTGGCGCCAGAGGCTTGGTTGCCGCACATAACCTTTCTTTTTCCGTCACCTCTTGTCTCGTTCAGTGCTCTCACCGAGGTGCGTAAGGTATCCCGCATTGCATCTGAGAAGTCAGTAGAATGATAGGGAGAAAAAGATACAGCAGGAGAGGGAAGGAGGGAAAGACTGAGAGAAAAAGAGATGGAGAAAGAGAGAGGAGGTTAACTCACTTGAGCATCGAACGCGAGAGAGATCATTTGAGGAACCTGTTGCTCGTGACACTCGTACGACTCATATAGCTCGTAAGACTCGTACCAATTCGGTGATTAGGAGTGTCTTGGCATGAGAGAACCGCCCGCTTCCGCTCTATCCTGATTTTGTGTTTCCGAGGAGCGAGATTCCAGATTTACCGTTATTAATCGTAGGTATAGGCTGGGGGCCATGTTCGCTCTTGCATCGTGACTTTGTTTTCTCTCGTGAGAGACGGAGAATTAAAAAAGGAAAGAATTAAAAACAACATCTGAAAACCAGTATTCCCATGCTATTAACGTTCTACCTTAATGAAAAACCCCTCGGGACTGTGCGTAATGCGCGTGCACGCATGCATCCATCCGTATACCAGAAATCTCACCGCGACGAGGCGCCATGGATTTTTATTAGTTCCTTCAAGCCACCGACGGCGGCACTGTGCTCCGTGGCGACTTCTGGCGGAAAGCTTGCCAACTAAACTGCAGTAGAGGGAGTACGGCCTGTTGAGTTTAATGTAAAATGGCAACTGTCGTACGGTTTAACGGTCTCCATGGATTTTCTAAACCCACCAGCGACTTCGGAATAAGTATCACTTGTACGGTGACATCTTTACAATTGCTATTAAGTTAATCTTTGACGGGGTATCTTTTACTTGGAGGATATATACTCGCGCACGCACTCACGATACCGACCCTGGACCATTATCGTAATCCTATACTCCACGAAGGATCCCTTCCAGCTAACTATGTAATCTGTAGCTACGATATACGGTCTCACTTCCCGGAGATGACATGGAATGAGCCGAACAAGTCATTCCTGAAGATCATTCTTCGTTGATTCTACGTCTGTCTGTGGAGAAATATGACGGAGTACGAAAGCCTGGGGATACATGAAATACGTGGTAGGATCGTAAAGCATGAAGAAACGGCGCCAAACTATCATCCCGGTCCACAAGATGATCTTCGTGGAGTGGAAAACATCGCGTGGCTACTTCTGAGAAAGGTTCGTGGCACGGTTACGCGTGCTTTCTCGGAATGGGACGTTTGTTCTCTCGTAAGTTGACGTAGCAGGGCGTATGTGCACGGTGCTATGACGTATTATACATCAGAGGTTAGTGTTGACTTGGTTTTATAGAAGTAGAGCGTTAGGAAAATTGTCTGAGTCTTCGTAAGACTTTCTGAAACGGGCTGCCGTGGCGATATGAAAATGTTGTTGAGACTACCGAGATTCTGCTGTACTCATCGCCCTGTAGAGCATTGTGGACTGGGGGTCGCGTGTGCCCCCTATCTCGGCCTCAGCTTCGGCTACGGACTCTCGGGGGCCACGTGCGCCTCGAGAAATTCTTCTTTTATATCCTTTGCTCTTTGTTCGGCAGCCCGGCAGCAGCTGTCCGGCCAAAGAAATTCCTTTCTTGAGCGTCAGCCTTCTCCTTCTCTATACTTTAACGTCTTCTCCTTCTCCATATTCCTTTGCTCCTCTTTCTTACTCTTAGAATCCATATGTCTCTCCTCTTCTACCATCTCTTACACTTGAGCTGGCTCTCAAGTGGAGATCTCGAATCACGTAACCGGTGAGTCCCCATGAAAATACGAGGTTCCAGTGTACCCTCATGGTCAAAGATCGGATTCGTTTGGCAGGACCTAAGGTCGTCGTACGCGGGTCTTGAGATTTTTTTTCTCTTGTCCTCCTTTATTTTTTATCTGTCGGGGATATAGCGAGTGATGCGTAGAGGATAGCTTTGAGATTATTATTATTTCCTTATAGTAGTGATATATTTTTTATTATGGAATTTCAGGGGGTGTGGCTTGTCGCGGTTAGAAATGGAATTTTTTGGAATATTCCATAAGAGTGTCCTTTTCGGGAAGAGAGGCTCGTAAAAAAGGTCCCCCAATCATTATTTAGCAATCCATGAAATTGGTGCAATAGTTCCCAGTGGATTGGGCTATTTGGGTTGTGGGGAGATCCAGAGAGTGTTTGTAGTTGGAGGGCCGTCGGGCCCATTTCGTACGGAATTCAGTAGCCACAGGGCGATCACGTGAGCGCCCGGTAGCGCTCTAACCCTAAACCTAATCATTTTAATCTCCTCGCTGACTCGCTCGCTCGCTTTTTTGTAGTGAGGCCCCAGTTTCGGACCTTCATCAAGTTCGGGTCTGTCGAGCGTCATTCCCCCCTCCTATGAATTCCCCGAAAGGTTTTGATTGAAGGAAATCGTATGAAATTGCTGCCACCTTTTTACACGGCATTAAAACGCGAGACGGCATCTCGCGAGGTTATCCGTGCAAGAAGAGGGGCCCTATGCGGTGGGACCCTGCAGAATTTCCGGGGCCAGAGCGAAACGAAAGAGAAGCCAAGCAACGTGGAAGGCATTAATTTGCCAGAAACTAAGCTCGAGGCCTCAGCCACTTCCGACGGTTCGTTCCGTAGTTTTCTGGGCCAGCCTCAAGGGGCCTCACCATCTGCTCGGACGGTTTGCGACGAAACACGAATCCCCAATTATAAACACTAACGTTGCTCTTGCTAGCGTACCCATAGTGGACCTCTGCCGTGTGTGCCCCCACCCTGGTGCGCACTATAAAAGGGGCCTCACTCACCGGGGCCCCGGGCCCCGAGCCGCGCTCAGATAAATATGCGGGAGGGGCCGGAATTCCTCACTCGGCTGCATTCCAAGACCTCCTCGTCCACCTCTATCCCTCTTACTCGAGGCCCCTTTACTACTCCCTACACATATACCCAGGCTCTACACAACTGGGCCCCTCGATATCCTCCTGCCTTCTTCCTTACTCTTTTACTGCCATCATTTTCTCTACTCTCTTCATCTCTCTCCCGCGAGAGGGAGCCTACTTCTACAGCCCTCTGCAGCTCAGTACCTTTTGTATTCTCTCCGAGGCGCACGCTCCAGTGCAATCCACGATTGCTTCTGTCTCCTTCCTCTTCATCTTCCACCTCCTCATCATCATCATCATCCTCTGTTTTTTCTATCATTTCTATCTACCCTGAACTTCTATACTCTCTTTATCATTCATTCTCCAAAGAACGCCAGCTATAAGCACGAGTTGTCTATACAACCTTATCCATTTCACTGAGTTGATATGCGACGTGCCCGACTCTCTTCCAACGTACAAATCCCGAATACGTCCAGATGGAGCCACTGGTATGCCGGTACAAGCAGTACAAATTATTCCAGAAACCTTTTCATCGTCATGATCCAATTGACCAATCTCATTTTCCAATTGGCGCTAGCCAAATATTCTTGTCGTTAAACGCACGCACCAATGCTTTAATGGGTCCTATAAATTTATAGAGTTGTTTATCGTATTTTCTCAAGTAATATATGTGCATATGTATCGTAACCTTAAAAATTCTTTCAATACGCTTCGTACCATTGTGGCGCATTGTATAATCCGCAGTATTATATTGGCAGTCACTCACGGAATTCGGCAATCAGTGAGGCATTCAGCGCTAGCATACCAAACTGACCGTTATAAATTGCCGGCGTAACACGAGAATATCTGACCGTTTCTTTTTTTACCTTTTTCTCATCCTTTTAAAACCCGGCATCCACCTAGACGGATAGATCGGAATGTGTTTGTCGCGGCGCTGACATTCTACGCGGTGGCTTTTATTATTTGGACATTGGTAAGGACAGTTGGTGGAATTTCACCATGAGAATCCGAGCCTCCGGATAATTCGGACAACGTCTGCGGAAGAAAACACGTACGGAACTGGTCTCTGGAATATTTTTCGCAAGAGGGATGAAGCACTGGGTTTGATGGAAGGGACGAAGAAGTAATAGATAATGAGTAGGGCGAGGATGGTAGGAGAGAAAAAATGAGAAGGATGAGTGCCGTGAGAGTAAGAGAGAGAGAGAGAGATGGGAGACAGGATCTTTTTCCGCGAGGCGAGCGAACCGGCTCAACCATGATAGCATCTGTGAGTCCCACAATAATAGTGGACCGACAAATATGCGCGCGAGAGGCCCCCGAGTTTCACGTGTAGCGAGGGAGACCTGGGGGCCCTCTCTTAGATGATCGGAGACATGCTGATGGGCCCATAGGCCCAGAAATTCCAACAAGGACGAGGCATAATGCGCGACTCAAGGTCGGTTCTACTACCATCGGAGATGGGACCACTGCAGGGTCGTATCGTGACCTCCAACAGGCCCTGTTCATTCCCTCCTCCCGACCGGTACCCCAGTAGCGTATCAAGGAATTCAAAGCACCCGGTGTCACTATCTAATTTTAAAAATGCTTGACGCTCTTTAAAAAAAACATATGGCATTGAAAGAAATATGATAAATCGTTATATCTTTGATTCTTGCATTTTTTTTCTGCATTAACATTGCTACACTTGAAAGCGTATGTATATACTTCACTTTGCATCGTCGTGCTCTCTTAAGCTTTCGTTGTTCTCACTTCGATGTCAACGAATCTATTTTCTTCCTTGGGAGTCCTTAAGTCGACAAGGAGGGAGCGGGACTCCTTGTTACGGTCCTGCGGGCCCTGAGATGGGGCCCGCCTTTTTACGCGAGGAAAGAAAGAGCCAGAGAGTTGAGAGGAAAGGAACGATGCTCATGAAAGAGTGAAGAGAGAGAAGGTAAGGAAGAGACTAAGAGAGAATGTGAGAGAAAGAGAGAGAGAGAAAACAAGAATGAGAGAGATCCAGGCGAAGAGAAGGTGCAGCAGGAGGAATGAGAGAAGCTGTAGAAGGTGGAGGACCAGAGTGTAGTAGGTAGAAAGAAGGTTGTGAGAGTAGGAGAAGGTAGAGACCGGGCGTGCAAGAAGCTAAGAGAAGACGAAGAGAAAGGCAGAGGAAGAGCGAGAGAGAGAGAGAGAGAAAGAGGGAAGGTAGAGAGAAAAAAAAAGGGAAAAAAGGGGATCCCTTAAAAATTGAGCCTCGAAGGTGGGGATCGGAATTTCGGGCCCGTACCCGGCCAGTCTGGAGGAGGCCTTCGTGAAGATGAGGTGATCCCAAGGAAGATCCTAAGCCGGTATGGACCGACAGTACACCCTCTGTGTCCTCGTGCCAGCCCAGCAGTATCGTACATATGTCGACAATTATAATAACCTGCAACATCATCAATTGCTTCACCAACATCAGAAACAATTGCAACTCCAGCAACAACACGTACAACAAGCGCATCAACAGCAGATTTACGAGAACACGGTGTCCCAGTATCAGATGAGGATGTGCTATCATAATGATTACGAGAACGATGAGCAAATTCAGCGATTTTACTGGGAGCAGTGCTACCGTCGTGATAACAATGATGCTACTGCATACTACTATTGTGAATATGTAAGGATTATGGATCCGTACACATAATAAATTATAGTATGGAACATACTTATTAGGCTCTTGAAGGATATTGGATTTGACATAGGAACCGTTTGTGAATCATTTTCGAATTTAATTGTGATGATCTAGACTGTGGAATATTTGTAAGAATACTCTCAGGGACTATATATCGGTACATGTCTGGATTCTATTTTGTGTTATATGGAAACGAGTTACTACAAATGATTGTGATTTTTGTTGTTGTCGGTGATGTATAATCTTTTTGTAAATATCCTAATTAACTCGTGGGTGATGCTTTCTGTTTTAGGCGAAGAAGGAAATTTACGATGTGAAACAGCAGAGGCTGTGTTTGGCTCAGGACGAGTATAACCATCTTAACAATGCCCTTACAACTCTTGGCGCATCTCGCACCAGTTGTGAGTATTTTTAGTGAATTTTATATTGAGAGAGTCAACTTTCGTTTATTTTGGTAACGAATTTTTAATTCTGTTTGTCTTCTTCAGTGTGTTCTAGCTCGAGTTCCTTGAGTACCAAGTATGATCCGGATCTACTCAAATCTGACGTGGCTTTAGCCAGAAGTCGAGTGTCCAGATTAAAGCGGGAATTGGAGCAGATACGTGCTGAGATGAACTGCACGCAAAGAGGAGTAGACACCTTAGCCAGGTATACAAATCTTTTCAATTAATGTTCTTGAGAATTTTCAATCAAATGCTCTGCTTGAATATTTATTCATAATTATTATTTGTTAACAGCGTGGAACAAAAACTTAGTGCTCATCATGGTGGCTGCTATAACATTACCGAAGCTCAAGCCATCATGACGGAACTTCGTAACATTCAGAAGTCCTTGAGTTCCGGTGAGAAGGAGAAGGCTGAGTTGATGCAATCTCTGGCACAGTTGAAAGACGAGCTGACAAGGTTACAATTGTGCGAGGGTAGTCCTGAAGCCAGCACCTTGAGTCTACCCCAGGAAAAACTAAGCACAGCCTCTCAGACTGATCTTTCCGGAGAGCTGGTGCCAATTGGTACAAGATTAGCTGAGATGGCGAGAATGAGGCTGCAGTACGACGAAGCGCGGAAGAGGATACAGCATATTCAGCAACAGTTGGCCGATCTGGAGGAAAAAGTCACACCAGGACAGACCGAAAGTGACAAGGACAAGTTGCTCCTGTTTCAGGAGAAAGAGCAGCTTCTACGTGAATTGCGCAGTATCACACCAAGAACTAGGACGCAACAGGACATGAAGAAGATTCAATGTGAGATCAGAAGGCTCGAGCAGGATCTGAACAACGCTCTGGAACTCTCTAACAAGACTATTACCGATAGAGTGCGTCTACACGAAGAAAAGCAATTATTGCTTCAGCAACTCAGGGATGCTCTACGTTCCATGGCCATGCTGGAGGGACAGCTCAAGACACTTAGTGCCAGCACACTCTCTGTGAGCAGTAGTTCCAGTTTAGGTAGTCTCAGTACAACAAGCAGCAAGGGTTCTTTGAGCTCAGGATTGAGCTTCACTGACATCTATGGTGGACCTCAGTGTCTTGGGCCTGTTCAGCAAGAGAGACCAGTAGATATGGTAGATCTTCATAGAAGAGTCGAGAGACTGTTGAGAGGATCGGAACAAAACCTGGGTAACCTAGGTACACCATCACCTGGAAGATCACAACCCAGCTTGTCGCCAAGATCTAGTTTATCCAGTGTGAGTCCACCAGTGTCACCCTTGTACGAAAACGCCCCAATGGGTCCACCACCTGCGTACGAGCAGGTGGAGATGCAAAGGCGACAACAAAGACTCCTAGCCTCCACATCACCACTAGATAGAAATCAGCTGGAAGATAAACTGGCTGAACTTCGACTTAGTCAACAAGCCATTCAGGAACAGTTGTCAGCAAGTTCTGAGCATTTGAAGCTCAGCCCACAACCACCAATCGAATTACAATCTGGAAATATGTCCCAGGGTAGTGGCCTAGGTAGGCCAGCAATGCCATTACCTCAAGAACCACCGCTATCACCTATAAGTGAAACTCCACCTCCAATGGGAATCAGGTCGCGAGCAAGTAGTTCCGGTACGAACACTAGATCCGTATCAGCTGCCGTATCTGACGAAAGTGTCGCGGGTGATTCCGGTGTTTTTGAAGCATCTAACAGGAGACGGTTATCCGGCTTGCTTGGTGTGGATCCTCTAGCTCTTGGAGAGATGAACCTTGAAACTGCCCAGGTGCAAATAAAGCTCAGGTAAATTTCAACAAGTCCTCATCAACTCTTTTAATACCTAAACGCAACGCATTCAATGATTTAATTCTAACCTTCTTCAGGTATTCCGTGAGTGACGGACTTCTTCACGTCGGCATTGAACGTGCCAGGAACTTGGCCGCTCTCTTCATACCGGATAATACTCAAGTGTGAGTAAAGTCTCATATCTATCCGATTCGAATGAGTTAAATTAACGGCTGTGCCTTCGTCGTCGACCTGAGAACGGTGAAAGTGCGTCGCGTGGGACGTCGATCACGGCTTCCTAGGTGGCACTTTGACGCTCTCCCTTTGGCATGACCGCCCGAGGAACGTAGACACGTTAATTCCACTCGCGCCTGTTACGTCATGGTTTTAAATCAAATACCGTCTCTGGGAGACTGCCGTCACGATACACGCGCATATTACATACAACGTTGTACGTATACGTATACGATTGATTTGGCGAAGGCATGCCGCTCGTAACTCGGCGCATACAAATTGGTAAATTAGAAAATTCAACGAGCTCGTATCTTTATGAAACAGACACGTAACTTCAACGTCGTTTGCTGCGTGCTTCTTTATTGTCAATATCAAAGTTCGTATACATGTTTATGGGAATACGAATGTCGTTTATTAATATAATCGAAACGTTAGATACTGCTGACGGAATGTAAATGAAGCTGTGAAATATTTTTCAAATGTTCTTCGATTGAATGGACGTTTTATGGATTTTTCATTAAAACGAGGAAACGCCAGTATGCTTTTCGGTGTACATCGTCCCACGCGGGTATTATGGGTCAGAATAATTTATTAGCGAAATCAATGGGTGATATCACTTCTATATATTTCGTGCTGCGGCTACGGAAAGTTGATGGTAAACGTATCTGAAATTGGAATGCAATTATGAAATCGCGCGTTTGGATCAATGACCAGCGGGTTCCGTAGAGCACAGTTTCGTTGCGTAATCGATTATCACCGATTCCGTCTGTCATTAGAGGTTTATAACCGCTTGAGAATTCATTCGTTGGGTCATTGTATAAGAAGGGGACTGTGAATTCGTGATAAGCGACAGACAACTGCATCGTGGGATACTGTCGATAAATACCTCCGTGGGCATTGATTAATGCATTTCTCAAAGGATTCCTTCGGTTACACATAGATCAGAGAGTAAATATTGTACGGAGTAGACGTTGGTCGAAGAAACCTCTCACTTTTCCTTGTACAGAATCTTTACTAATAACTTTTCATATGTTTCTTATATTTTTCAGATACATCAAGGCGGCTCTTTTACCTATGCAGCCTCCCGTTAGTCACATGTACTGTACCAAACCAGTAACGGATTTACGTAAACCCACCTTCGGCGATACATTCCCCATCGCAGTCCCTCTGAATAAACTTTACACGAAAACTTTACAAGTTAATGTATGGTGCACGGGTGGCGAGTCTGAGGAGTGCTTGGTGAGTGCATAGCACGAGGATAAGGATAAATAATAAATAGTGATTAATTTATTTGGGTATTAATCATGTTTCTTTCTATAGGGTTCAGCCCAAGTCTCCCTCGCAGACTTCAGTCCCGAATCTCCAAGCGTCAAGTGGTACAACATCTTATCGTTCCGCTTCATGCAGCCATCCACGTCTGATACTCCTACTACTAGCAATAGCGTAACTTCCGGTAAACATGCGAAGCACGATAAGCAGGAATCTGACGTTTCTATGTATCGAGGAGCCCAGGTGCAAAACACCAAGGAGGAGAGCAGCGACGAGAGCACGATAATCAGCTCGCAGACGTCGACCCTGACCAGAAATCAGGGCTGTGAAGAATTGCAAACCGCGGTGTCGCTCCGACTCGAAGAACTGGCAAATTGTTTGGGTAGTCCTGAGGAGGAAGATGAGGATGGTGATAGTGATAGCGGTAGCGAGGATAGCGACGAGGAAGGTATCATCGTCGAGTTCATGATGGAGGACAATGTGCTTGAGGACGTTTTGGAACATGAGGTCAGCAGTACTGCAGATTATTTTTAATTATTTGTCAATTAATTAAAGCGTAAATTTATTATTAATTTTATATGTATTTTGTGCAACAGGAAGATGAGGAACTCGCCGAAGAGGAAAATCAAACGCAGGATAAGGAGACCAACACAGAGTGTATATTCATCCCAGAACAGGGTAAGCAGAGAAAGTTGTCAGCTGCTGGGGTGGTACCTGGTGCGATTCACGATGACAAGAACTCCATCGTCATTAAGAGGAGTCAGACGTTCTCGCCTAGCGCAGCGGTCAGCAGGAATCATTATATCTGCAGAGTGAGTTTAGTTTACCGAAGAAATTATTATTTTATTAAAAATTGTAACATATCTTTAAATTTTTTTTTGTTAAAATTTGCAGCTAAACCGCAGCGACAGTGACAGTAGTATGCCACTTTACCGTCGGGGTGGACCCTTCCAGAGAAATTCCGTCGAGCGTCGTTCACTCCGATGGAGACGACCCTCTTCGGCTCTCAGCTGTAAAACAGGGTCGAAGAAGTCTACCCACTTGCCACCGACGGCGAGGACGTCCCTGGACCTAGAGCTTGACTTACAAGCCCAGCATGCACGGCTGAACAATCTCCACGACGAGTTGAGCAGGTTGCGAGACCTAAAGCAGAGGCTGGAACAAGCACGCGAGAAGGGGAACAGCGACCTGGCCAGTTGGCTCCTGGAGGATCACAAATTCCAGTCACTAATGGCGCAGGCTGAGAGTGGCAAGAATGGAAAAAGCGCCGAGGATAAGAAGGTCGAGAAGATGCTGAAGAAGACCTCTAAGGAAATTTATAAGCTTCGCAAGACCAAGGCCGGAAAGGGAAAGCCTGACATTATATCCTTCAAGTAAGTCCACGTACATAACGTAGTCGTTAAAACGGAAGTGAATGAGCTATCATTTTATTCCTGTAGTATTATGTTAATTAATACAATCTTATATTACCATGCATCTTTTTCGTTTTCAGAGAAAAAATGGCTTTCTTCACAAGAGTCAATCTAAACGTGCCGGTACTTCCGTCGGAAGATACATCAGAGAGCACCACCAATAATCCGGGTCCTCAGCACAGAAGATACGCTTCTGAGCCAGTCAACAGCCAATCGGCAATAGCAGCTAGATTGCAGCCTGCAACGAATTGTTCATCCAACAGTGCACCGTCGGGCAGTGCGAACACGAGAACAAATAGTGTCGAGGGGAATAAAGTTAACAGTGTGGCCACCAGTAACTGTGCGGACCTCAGTACGAACAGTGTGAACTCTGTGAACGTGACGTCTGAGAGCAAATCGGGCAAGCACCCGAGAGACAGCGATAGTATCGTTATACCGGAAGAGGATTCAAAAGGTTCAAAAGCGATAGAGGATAGCGGTGAACCCAAGAGGTACGAGTACGTGGTGGATAGGGTGCTCGGTGTTGAGGTTTAAGAAAAAATAATCAGGGAATGGGATAAAATATGCTGGTTTTGCTTATCGAGACCTTTGTTATGTTGAGTGCCAATCAGATTCTATTCTATTTGTGATTGATTGACGAGTTAATACGTAAATAGGTTAGGTGATATGCAGCATACATAACACCAAATCGTATTACTCATTATCCACGTAGCACTGTTACTCATTATTCACTGATTTAACGTTGGCAATGCTGAAACCTTTGTCCATTCGTTTTTCGTTATTCCCTAATTACGGCGATGAGGACGCACTAGCCAATTATCAGAGCGATAGTCCTCCCCATAATACCTGCACCCTGTTGTTTATAGGTACATGCGCGAACGTAAATTATTTAATTCCACGATCGATTACCTTATTTAATTATTTTTATTCACGGCTTTAGTGCACCGTGCGTGTCGCGGTTTGATTCTGACCCGTATGTGTATTTCTCTTCCATTATCTATGTCCTTTGTTCATTTCTTTTCTTCCTTCTTTCGTATATATATTTCGTATATGTAATTAAAAAAAAGAAAAGGAAAGGACCGAGACGCAAGACCCACCGAGCAGCTGGTCTGCGATTCGAATGAATGTTACGTTACGTTTGCGTTCTTGGTTTTTCTAGTTCTTTTTTTTTCTTTGGACTCACCCTCATGCGTGCGGTGTATTGCGCAGTGTGCATGTGCATGCGTCCACCGATTACGCGAGGGAACGGTGTACGAGAATGGTTTTTCTTGAAGTGCCTTTTAATATTCGGTGCTGCTTTGTAGAACGGAGACTCTTAGGAATCATGAAAGTGAGATTAGAAGAGAAAACATAGAGAGTTTATTGACGTATTTTTAAATTTGAAAAATGAACGATTGGCAATATCGAACAAAAGTATGTTTGCATTCGATCGAGCAGCCTTAAACGCTGTATGACACAATGATAAGAAGATATAAGCTTTACCCCGGGTGATAGAACGTTGCGAATGTAATTCTAAAATGCAGATCTGAATTCTGAAAGGGGACGAGATGAAATGAAAATAAAATTAAAAATAAAGCAGTGCCACGCGAAGTAGATAAAAACAAAGCTGAGAGAGAGAGAGAGAGAGAGAGAGAGAGTAAGCGTGAGAGAGAGAGCAAGGAAACGCCTATATTTTAATATAACTGTTAAACAATTTAAATGTTAAATGGTAAAGCCGACTGACTGAATACCGATTGTAATACACTTGTTAGTTCTAATCTAATCCTTTTTTGTAAACTGTTAACTTTTTGATAGTCTTGTTATTACTAGGTCGTTTGACATCTCGCAGACTAATACCCATGGTTTATGATGCCATAAGAGGCAAGATAAGAAAAAATAAAAAAAATACTTTATTGGTGCTTCAAGTCTCTGGGTTCAAAATATTACACTATAAACATCTGGTGAACGTATAATTCCTGTGGAAGCTTCGAAGTCTGCGACATGTCAAACCCTCAGTTGTCTCTAAGTATTCGTTACTGTAATTGTTAACTGAAAATGAGAAAGAAAAAAAATACTCAGCCACTGAGCGAAGCGCGACAACACCTGTACGAACGAAGCAAAGTGTATAGTGTAAAAAAATAACCAAAATGAGACACACGGGAATAGGAAGTATCAACGATACAAGAGTCCTTCGTAGATGAACCGTATAAAAATTACGTACACAATACGAGCGTCGTGCTACTAAACGAATGTTAGAAAAAAAAAATGAAAATCCACAGGAGCCCTAAACTATTTTGTACACTAGTATACTCGTTACCAGTATATTATTGTTGAACGGGAAGCATCCGGATGTTGAATAAAGAAATGGTGAAGAATGAAGTAAACCAACATCTGGAAACTATCGGCATCATCTTCCGGGTGCTGACGCCGCGCTGACATCGAATCGAAATTCACTGCGGTTAGCTCTCGGTATAAGAACTCATCCCAGTACTAAGAAAATATTATGCCTTACTACGTTTACGGTAGATAGGTTGGTCTAGTAGCGAGTAAAGATTGTTGAGAAAGTAAAATAATAAAATTGGAATTTTTTTGAGCGGGTGAAAGGGAGGGAGGATTTTTTTATACATAACGGGTAAGAGTAAAAATTGCAAGAGAAGCAACACCCCCTTGTACATAAGTTTGTAAATATGCATCTAATAAGTATATCGTATGAATATAGATATAAATATTATAAATAGTTTAGTGTTAAACGTGTAACAAAATTACGTGCGCATACACACGAGGAGTGTGTCGTGAAAGTGAGTGCGAGTGTGAGTGAGTGAGGATCTAGAGGAAGAGTGAAAGAGAGAGAGAGAGAGAGAGTGAGACGAGAAGAGAAATATGAAAAAAAAGCAGACGACTCGTATACTACATTAATAATAATAATAATAATGGGAATATGAAATTCTCGTGTGTATAAAGTACTATTATACCGCGTAGCCTGCGTCCTGTTCATATTAAAAAAGAAAACTGTCTGCATACGAGGTACCGACTACGCCTATGTATTATTAATGTTATATTATGTATTATTGCTACAGCATAGCGTATTACTATCGAGAAGTAAATATGATAATTTCGTAAAAAAATAAAACGTACACACAGACCACAATATTTACACGAAGTGAGTGCAGGAGACACAACGTGGTTCCACATAGACACACACATGCTTTGTAAGTAATGGTTCGTATGATAACGATTAAAAAAAAGTACAATATAAATTTGCCTTCTATTTCAATCGGTTCCAAAATCATTTCCAAAATCATTTCTTAACTTTTTCTTTCTTAATGTTTTTACTCCATTGAATCACGAATGCAGCATGGGTAAGGTAAGTGTGCAGTGCGCATGCGCGTCCGCCATGACACTGCTCCCACTCTTGCGATGCACACGTGCCCCACTACCTTATCAGAGTCTTATCGTATGCTCTTGGTGGGGATAAACTATCCTAAAAACCTTCATAGGAATCCTCATGAGTTGATCAGTTGAGCAGAGCACGCATACCGCGATGCTTTGCTGTCTCCAGCACAGTGTGATTTTTATTCGTTTCGGATTATTATCACTGGCAGTTGCAGTGCTCGTCCAGGAGTTGCTTACGGAGGCAGCCCTGCCACCTGGTGCAGGTTAGTCACTCTTTACCTGCCCCGTTTATTCGGTCGATATATGGCCGCTTTTTAACCCTGTCAATGTACCCGAGTGTACTGTAGCAATAATAAAAGTTACGTTAGGTTAGGTTTGTATGAGGGGGTGCCTTATGTGCAACACGACGTAGAGCAACCATTGCTTCTTCACTCTACTTTAACTTTCTACCTTTACTTGCGTGGGAAAATGCAGGGTGGGTAACACGTGCATTAGTAGACCACTGGGACATCTTAATGACTAATATGAGCCATACTTTTACTGGCCTTATATCGATTTGTACAGTTTCTTTATTTGCTGTCAATTTTTCCTTTTTTTTTTTCTTTATCAAATGCACGTGGCTTCTCGTTAAGTAGGAATAGAGCAATACATGGGTAATTGTAATCTAGTCTTGTTAGGGTTCGTTTATTATTCAGGTGCGATGTGTGTAACGGATTTTTAAAAATCAATTCGTCAACATTTCTCTACAACCTAATTTTTTTTTTCGAACCTTCAGTCTTTCATCTGGCGGAAGAAATATTATTTTCTACCAGAATCGTCTCCAGACACGCTATTCACCATTCTCCTGTCTTGTCGTGACGCTTCTGTATAATTCCTTGCATGTAGACTTTTAGGCTTCCTTCCCTACGTGTATGTATATCATGTCGAACTATGTATATGATGCTTGAACGCCTAAGCTTTATATTGAAGTACACATTGAGAGGCCGGAAGCGTGTTTAGAACTCGACGCTAGACTAAGGAGTCAACCTAAGTAATTCAACACATGCAGTGTGTTATGTGATCGATATAATTATCTGCACGCTCGTTCATTTAGGAGATTTTTAGCTTAAAGTGTTTTTAAGAAAAGTATTCACTTTTTCAATTTTTTTTCATGGGTAAAGAGGCATGTGAATCTACCGGTTGATTAGATGATAGATATTGTATAGGTATTTTTGGTATTTTTAGTAGCTTATCGCAGGAGGAGGAGGCAAGCGTTGTTTTAATGAGTCTTAAGAGAATTCAAAGGCGGTTTCTACCATTCACCATAGGAACTTACTTTTCTATCGATTTAACACTGCTATTCTAAGCTAAAAATACCTACGGTGGTGCTGCAGCGGACTTGCCTTACATTTTACGCGTTGTTGTAACGCATGCGATTTTTATTTTGGATGAAACCACAGCTTGAAATTTTATTTATGTTTTGTAATTCTTTTTTTTTTCTCATTGTCAACCACACGTAATGGAACGTTTAACCGCGGATTTGCGACGTTAGTAGATATATGTATATTGGTACTTCCACGACGCTTCCGGACCGGAAACGCAAACGAACCGTGGAACCAGGTCGTCCTGACACTGGCAACAAACAATACGTTCCGATGCATCACATTGGAATCATAACGAATTACTCAATTACGAATTGACTAAATAAATTAATCAAAATATTCAACTCGCCATTCGGTTCCTAAGAATCTTTTGAATTACTTTTCGACGTAAGCATTTAATTAGTATCTTTCTTATTTCCTGTCAATTATTTGTATTTTGTCAAAATTTTTATAAACCATTTGACCGAGCCTGTCACTATGTGCAAATCATTAACAAAAGTCGTCTCTATAGAAGCTTTGTGATGCATTTAATGAAATCCTATCTAGGATCCCTTAGGGTAATCGACTGGGTCGCAATCATCATACGCAACGTGTCTCGAGCTGACTTCCGGTAGTCATTGAAGCATGAATATGACGCCAGCGTCCCATTGTGACGTTTTACGGAAATATGAAGTCCAATCATGAAACGAGTGTCATTGTGATGGTCTTTGGTGTCGAAGGAAAAGAATGAAAAGTAAAAAAAATAAGTAAAGCATTTTAAAAATTGACACGAGGACTGTCGTGACTTGCACCATTAATTCGTCGCTACTTCAACGTTTAACATCGTTCGCGTGTCGGAATTCTTCGGTGGCTGCGACTGGCACTGCCAACCATAAATTTCCACCTTCTACGATTCTAGTCGTATCTCCTCCGTTACGCACTCCGTCGATCAACTTCCGATTGGCCGATGTCACGTGATTGCGTGATGTTATTCTTGGTTTGAACGTCTTTTCAAAATATTAAAAACGCGTATTTTCAAAATTCTGTATTGCTATGTCGTGTTACGTTTTTTTACTTTATTTTAGAGGACGAAGTTGTCCTGATAGAACATCTACCAGGACGACGGGTCCACCTGCAGGACTTCTTCTGGACGGGTGCAGAAGACGCACCATCATGGCTGGACCCAGATCAGACCTTGACCCTCTACGAGACCAGAACCATTCATCATACAGCTACTGTTTATCTTCCTGACGACGGCAAGGAGGATCCTGGGTATGTTGGACCACAGGATCCTGGATGTGTTTCCTGCATAGAACCTACGCCAACGCGGCCAGATGTTGATCAAGACATTGGCGTTCTTATTGGAGAAGATCCTGGACCCAGGTTAGTCATTGTTGTCAGATGTGGCCTAGTGCAATTATTGATTCAACTTTAATTTTAGGTACTGGCTATTGACTGTCTTACGTGCTGGAGAAACTGTACCACCTCGAGTAGAGTTAAGGTTGGCGCGTTTGTACCGTGCTGCATTTTCTAGACAGCAACAGCGCCATCTTGGTCTCCTTTCTACGGACGCACGAATACGTAGAGCTGCCAGAAGACGAGCTCTTAGGGATAAAGCAGGTTTAAAGGTTAGGAAGGTTTTAAAGTTTTATATATCACAATTTGAAATGTTATCAATATTATTTCTTTCGTTTGCAGAGAAACGATACAAGAATTGAAATTATAGTAACGAACAATTTCAGTGTTACCACTGAAGCAAGTATTGGCACGACCGTAAAAATACCAGTTAAGGTGAAACATATGAGGGCAGTACGAATACCAAAGAATAGAACGGTGATACAAGATTTTGAAAATTTTGATAACAAAACCGTCTACGTAAATACTACTATCAGTAAAGATAAAAAAGAAAACTTTAGATCTAGATTAATGTTTGCAACGGAGACAAATAGCAACGAAAGTATTTTGGTTTCTAGTCTCCTGCTCAAGGGACTCAACGAAACCCACGTGCCTTTTCATAGGGTGAATCAGTCCCAAGACAAGACTTCCGGTCCGCTTCACTCTCTCTTTTCTGTCGCTCAAGAGTACATATCCGATCAGCCAAATCTTACTGATATTCTGAACATGACCAAAGCCAAATTACGTATCCTAGATGTAGGTACAGTTCAAGTAAGAATGACGAATACAAGCGTAATCGAAGGTGGCGCCACTAGATTAATATATTCAGTGCATTTGGGAGGTAAACCAGTACCAGCTGCAACAGCTGCCAAAGATATGGCACTCTTATCAGAACAGGAAGTAGCTATTGAACTGGGAGCACCAGTGATCATTCAGAGCGAACGTAAGTTTTTTGACATATTTTTTATGATATTTTTTAACTGATTAATTATTTCTCATTGGATGCTTGAATGTTGCAGCTTTCTTAAAGGAAACGCTTCCTTTGGCGTTATCTAGAAAACGCGACATCTGGTTACTAGTTGGTGCTGCAGGTGCCGGTATCATTCTTCTAGCTTTTATTTTAACTGGTTTATTCCTTGCTGCTAAACGAAAACGGGCCCATAGTGCTGTTTCCGTACCACCACCACAAAGTATCCTGAAGAAGGATCGCGAGTATACTTCCACTACACCAGGACTGGATAATACAGGCTATACTTCAGAAACTGAAGCCAGGGTTAGTAAAGTTTATTGATTAGAGCGACTCTTTCCTAAATTCGTGAGGCGCTGCGTGTTTAAATTTAGTCAGACAGGAAGTCGGGACAGTAGTTTGTATAGGTAACAATTTCATGCAAATGAGACCAGGGCTGGTTGGCTCACCAATTAAATCAGATTTATATTACCAAAATGTGATTATTGGCGACAATATATGGCCGATACCAGGACGATATCGATTATAACAAGTATACCCCTTCCAATCTGGTAAAATGTTATTTCTTTATTCATAGACTGATGGCACCAGTCGTAGACAAACTCCTGGAGGAAGCTTGTCAAGGAGTCCAGTTACTTCAGGTACTCCAGAGAGCGTCTTGGCAGAGGTACACGACATCTCCAGTGATAACGAAGAGGATATTGAAAAAAGTAGTCCACCTTGGAGGGAAGAAGAACCTCCTGGAACAAAGAAGCTGAGGTATTCCTTTTCAATACACATAATTAGATTTTTGACATTTTTAGATCACTTCCTGTAGCGATTGTTTTATCTCTTTCTCTTTCCATGGAAGACCTGGACGTCGTAGAGTAACCAGGACGAATGCTATTGATCCTCCTAGAACTCCAGACTCTATGGACACTGTAACTGAGAATCTAGAAGCCCTAGAGTCCCTGGAAAATGGTTATGCACCAAGGGATGAAGTCACTACGTCACCACATTCTTATTTATCCATGCCATCATGCAAGCAGTTTCCTCGAATGAGAAGTGTGGAGCCATTATCCAGAGTCTTGGAGCCAGTTGTGGTGAGAATGAAATGAGAAACATTGATCGAATTTAATTTTTTTTATTCATACATTTTATAAATGCTATGATAATATTGATTGTAGGTAAGGCATCTTGATCTGGAATTTGATTCTCCTGAACCAACAAGAAAAGGACACCTGAATTCCAAGAACAACGATCAGTTTCTGGCAAGAACTCCTAGTGCCGCTAAAGATCCTGGCGTGGTAGGACCCATCGTCTGGGACTTGCGCAGACAGAAAGCCATAGAAGGTAGTCAAGTTTTTATTTCTTTAACTATACCACCAACCTAATATCCTGTAAGGATCAAAATTCCTGCTATCGCGCGATTTCTCAAAAGAGCTAAACTGTTGGCAGACACCACGTCGGAAACCGATCCAGAACCTGCCATTATACCGGGTCCTGTGGGACGTGCCAGACGTAGGCTCCATGAACTCCTGGAGGACTCCTTCAGCCTCTTTGGGAGTAGGGATGTCAAACCCAAAGAAGAAGACTACCAACGTGCCTCATCAGCAGCAACTCGTGCCACGGATAATCTCACAGTATTTTCGGAAATCAGAGGTCGCTCCGCACACGTCAGGTAAGTCCCATATAAAATTTAGATATCGCTTCCGGTTTGTTTTCTTTCCGTATTTATGAGGCTCTATTTCAAATAATAGCCCAGTTGCCACGCCAAAATCAGAAGTAAGAACACGACCCAGAACATCCTTACCTAGAAAATGCTTGGAAGAGACTATACCAGAAACTGGAAACACTGGACCTCATCCTCGTGGCGCTTGGGGTTCCAGGCCCCTGAGTGCTGGACCTTTTCATAGACCGAATCTACCTGAAGTAGATACTCTTCGCATTCTGGCGGATCCTGAACTTCCGCCGGAAGATCCTGCCGTGCCGCTTATAGCGGCTATCAAAAAAGAACTTGACAAATTTTCACCTCAATCAATTGGTTTTTAATTTGGCCAAGGTTTTTGGGTTTTATTTATCTCCGTTTCTTTAATTACTCTAAAGGAAGAAAAAGGATCTTAAATACTTTGCAATATACATTGTGCCACTGTGTTTAAGGTTAAGCAGGGATATGATACTCAATCGTTAGAAATTTTAGAGGGATTCATACATCATTACTGTACATACAAGCGTTTTGGAATCGAGCCTTTACTCTTCGTTTTTGTTTTGTTTTTGTAATAGCGATTTTTTATGATACCTAGAATCTAGATAATAATTCCGTCCATCGATAACCGATCTTCTGAAGAATCGATTTATCGCTTAATTTATATCAATGTCTGTGTAATTTTTAAAAAAGCATATTCGTTAATGTTTTGTATCACTAATGACTTTAATGATATTATATAAAGAGTTTAATTGAACAGACGACTATCGGCTTTAAGCATCACGCATTGTGCTCATCATAAACGAGTCCTGTCAAATTTTTATTTTCTTCGTTTTCGTCGAAACCAATATATACCCTTGGTATCTGCTGTATCCCGCTAACTAAAAATTTCATTTCTAAACATGTCTCAGCAGCCATCCGACTTAAATTCGGATAACGAAGAGGACCCAAATAACACGAATGATATTATTAACCTTTCAATCTCGGAAATGTCTATGAAATCACAAAATGAAATTCTCTCCCTAGAAGACATCACGAATGGTGTACTGGCTAGGTACACTATTTGAAAAAGTATCTATCACAATTTCAAACAATATTGTACATTTTAATAATTGCTGTTATGGTTGAAGATTTTTCGACGATGAACCAGATTTTCCACCTAACCTAACCTCTCGAGAAGTTGCAATCCGCAAAAGGGCGTAAGTCCAAATTATAAAACTCATTTGTATTTGATCATATAATTTAAAAATGTTCTAAGTAAATGAACTGCTTTAAGGCTTTTCACTGAAGACTTAGATTCGAGTTTAGGACGCGTCTATCCAAAAACTCCAATTAACAGGTCGCCACATATGGTTGGTCGACAGGTATGAAGTAACAATTGAAATTTAGTACTGAAAAAAAATGTAAATGAAAATTAATCTTTGTAACAGCTATTTGCACCATCCTCCTCTGGTCAAACAAGTCCCATGAAATATAGGCATAAATCGCCAACGAGTCGACCAAACTCGCCACATCCGCCACTAGTCAAAGATGGCATCTTCAATTGGAATGCCAACGATTCCATACGAAAAACTCGATCAACCGCACTACCTGCAAGTACGTACTAATATTACACAGAGCAATTAATTGTGTCGAATCGATATGGATTAATTATCACGTATTAATTTCGGGAATGATTAATCGTCTATAGTAATAAATACTTCTTGGCCGAGAACCGAAACGGCTTCTACTCCTGATTTAAAAGTTAATCATCATGGAGTCATTATAGAGACTATACCACAGGAAACCGGAAGAGATAATATTCGAAGGATCTTTATGACACGTTCCATGTGCTACTACAACTTCCGACTTGTGCATGATATTCTCAATAGCATTGTCCTGGTACTAGTTTAAATGGTTAAATAATGCATCTTGGACTAATTAAAGTTTATTAGGTTGCAGGTCTTGTTTACTTGGTAGCGGCAATTGCATTGGCAGTGCACAAAAATATTGTTCTGATAATATTGGATTTTATGGTTTATCAATCATCGTTAATGTCTTTATTTATCGTTGCTGCGTCGCTCCTGATTCTGTCACTGAGTGGTTTGTGCTTGTTGCGAAAAGGACCAAGAAAAACTGTAGCAGTTAGTGGAAAAAATTATTTTTTCACTAAAATTTGCTTTAATTTCAATTTTCAACAGCACGCAGCATCCTGTTTCTTATTGGCGATTATCTTGGTGATCTTAGCATTCGTGCATGCAAATTTACAAATGAAAATTTTGATCAACGCTAAGGATCATATGTTAGCCAGTATTCAGGTCAAACCGGAAATCGCTATTGGAAATGTTTGGAATTATTTTCAGCAGTCAGTAGGTTCACGTTAGAAATTTTAGAGTATTACGGTACTCTATAAATTAATGTTAAAGTTTAAGTGTTGTGGCGTTCGTGGGTATTTGGATTGGTGTCAGAAAGTTGATTCTAATCTAGAAGTGACGTTTAACACTGCTGAAGATTTCTTGGGCTCCTTCACTTGCAAACTTCCAGAATCATGCTGCGAGGATGACAAGATACAGATGATAATACCAATGAAATTTAGGTATAATGATCTTGAAAGAAAAATTAAGAATAGATTAATTAATTAAAATTAATTAACAGATATACCTCTTGCGTGGATTTACCGACACCATGGAATATTCATAGAGTGGGATGTTTATTTCCTGTTAAAGCAGAAATATCTTACTTGGGAAAACTTTATAGAATTATGAATTACGGCGTTTCCGCTGTCCTGGTAAATTTTTACTAACTTCGTTAACCATCCACGTGATGCTATTAAGCATTATTATATTTTCAGCTATTAACCACAATTACTGGGATGATACTATTTGTCCACCTTTGATACTAATTATACATATAATACACTACAATGTTCAACAATAAATCGCTAATGACGTTCTAATATGAGTGTAAAATTTGTTAAGAATTTTTTAGACGTATCAGATATACGCATAATGCCGATTTTACCAAAAGATTCTAAGTGACGTGAAGTACGGCAAGCCTATGGTGTCGCCCACGGTGTCGCCCACTTCAAATGAAGAAAAAGGTTAAATAATAATAATTCTAATTACACAAATTTCTTAATGTCATCCGATCGGTTAATGGTAATTTACCAAACGTTGTAGAACCTGATAGAACGATTAAACTTTAGTCTCTATATTGATATACCACATACCAAGAAGTGTTCCTATCTTGGCAGAATTACATCTACAGACGCGCCACAACGCTTTCTCACGTAACGACGCTCAGCGGTAGCGTTACGCGAAGAGCATAAATACTGGAGCGTCGTTGCCAACGACGTTAGTAAGAATCGAACCGCCGTGAGTCGCACAACCACGGAAAAACTGTTTGAATACATAAGAAAATTCTATAGTGCCAGTAATACTCTTTTTTGCCGCTACGCGTCTCTCCTCTCGTTAATAATTACTTATTGACATTACACGTTAAATATAATGACAGAGTCAACGAGAAAAATGCAGCATTGCATTAGCTTGAAGTGTTTTATACTGAACGTACTGTTTACCTTAGCTCTGGCTCAGGATGTTCACTTTCACGGCGATCAGGACTTCTTTTACCCTGGTGGAATAAGGAGACGAATTGACAGACCTAATAACGAGGAGATTAATATGAGCAAGAAATATGACAATCTCACTGAGTTGGCTGTGAGTACAATTTATTTATTAAATATACTATGCACAGTGCATAAATATATGTGCGTGGATGTTTAAATTTTGCTTTGAATTTGCTTTACTTAACGTGGTGATTGGTCGTTAATTACGTGATAGATTGTTGAAATTTTTATAATGACATCTCTAACAGCTGCTTGTACTTTTTTCACCTGACGTTCGTTACACTTGGTTCTTATTGAAGGACGTCTTTAATAATGTCGAGGATACTAAACAGGTAGTAGGTAGCACACTGTTCGCAGCTGTCGTGTTCAGCATTCACGGCATAATTTACAGTTGCGCGTCATCGTATAGAGAAATCAATTTTGCATTGTGACATTTGTGCAAACAAGACTATAATTTTGGTACGCAACGCCGTGTCAATGAAATTTTCTTTATAACCTATTATTATTGATGAATATAATTGTCACGATGTCATTGCACATCATTGCAGATATTAGTTGCAGGTTTTTCCAAGTGATATCTAATACCGAAAGCGTCATGCATAATTTCTCTATGATTACACCGCGACGAATTGTACGTCGAAATTTATTTCATTTTATATCGCTTAGCAAATTTGAGTGTTTATCTTAAACACACATGAGAAACGATTTTGACGATATCGATTATCTTTTTATTTGCTCTGAAACTTCCAATAAGAGAGCCGTGGGCTTCTGTCAAGAGAATTTATTGTATTGTAATTGATTCATCGTGGACTCAAAAATTTGGAGCGTCAGTAATGAAACATTAATATGTTCGTGTGCGTTGACCTTCTGTATCAAGGAGTTCAAAATAAGCGGTTGCACAGTGCGCATGCGCAATGAGTCAAACATTCGGCAGACATTGAATTGAAATATTTAATACGAGTGTAAGAATTTTCATGGGATTCCGACATAGACATTAAGTCGAAAATATTTTCTTTTATGTTCCTTAGCACCTATATGAAAAATTGTATACTGTGAAAGGAAACACACGGGCATTGTACTTATTTATAGTAACACTTAGCTTCGTCCCGCGAAATTTCAAAAGACGAAAAAGGATGTTAGCAAGATTTTCGAATGCGCGAAATACATGACGTGTTTGACGTTCTAAGAATTTCATGCATTTTCTCTACAGGACGAGCGTCGCGACGTTTGGTCACAGTATCTCTGACGTCGACTAATATCCTTTCCGAGTAATTAATGTTGCAAATCAGGTCGTTGACGTGTGCAGGCCGTAACGAGGATACTAGGAAAATTTCTACGGAAATACCAAACTCGACAATGCTTGTATAAATATAAACCATCAATTTTATAACAATTTGATTACAGATGGACAAATAGAGAAATAAAAATTTTTCTCGTTGATCCTTCGATTTTTCGGAGATACGTTTGGTCGTATTAGAAAGCAATTGGATCGAGTCTTATCAGTAAAACATTATCAATTACCAAGGACAAATCGTTCGAAAAGAATCTAACTGTATACGGAGAATGCTTGACCCTTAGCTAAGGCTAAAATTAATTTTTGAATTAGTCACGCTGGAATTCAATGATCGGTGGCTACTGTGATTCAGAGGCGGATCGGTACCAGGAACTTGGATCGTTGAGAATACCAATAGCCACTCACGTTTAACTTTTATAGATAAAAGATATATGATATACTGTACTATTTATGATTTGAAAGCTGGAATTTGAGGAAAGTCCGTGTCGCACCTAATTCCTGGCTAAATTAATTTGTCTCATTTATGACAATAGTGATGTAATAAAATGTCATTATTAAATATATCAAACGTGCAGAATCAGTAAACATAGAGTTCCCCTTATCAATCTTGTCAGTCGCTTTATCAGTGTACATAAAAAAGGAGTAAACGGGACGTCATGTCTAAACGTATGACAAATAAAATGTTTGCAATAAAAAACCACGATGACGCAAAAAAATCACTAATGTTTACTAGGACGTTCGGAAATGAATTTATTTTTTTTTTATTATCAAATTTCAAAATTCTATTCCGTTCGACATTTCATTCAGAAGATCGTACGTTAAAACCTACAGGAAATCGTATGCCTGTGAGGTATACGTATTTACCACAAAACGCACAGAAAAATTACCAGGCCGTTTCGCAACTGGGATGCGAACGTGCTGTGATAAGGCTGTAGTTAACTGTATACGTATTATTGTGTCGTCGTAGCGTCGCGATGATTTCGACTCTGTCACGTAACTCTGCCGGAATAGCACCTATGGTATTTCAGGCACGATTGCCAATTGCACAATTATTGCAATCATCCGACTTTGTTCTGATCAGAATAAAATATAGAAAATGTCACGATCAATCTTTACCCATATTCACTTACCATTTCACATAGTTTTATTAATCATATGGATATAATAAGGATGTCTAATAAAAAATTCTCATTCCCTACTTGCAGTTTGATTTATTATTTATTTATTCCGAAGGATACAGTATCGCGATTATCGAGCACGTATATTTCTTATATACGAAAACACGTATGTAATATTAAATAAAAGTTAACATAAAATTCTTAGCTGAGCTTAGCTGTTCTAAACGAAAATCCTGTTTCTTTCCGAAAAATATAAATTTTGTCATATATCATAAATTAATACTTTGCCTATTTTTCAGAGAAGCATCCAAATTGCTAAGGATTTGAGTACCATGGATTCTGTCGATGAAATCCTTGCTGCAGTAGGAGTCACAGAAACCGGTAATACCGGAGTTGGTTTAACCAGTAAGTAATCATGTTAATTTGACATTACCGTCTTTTTCGCATCATTTTTCCCCACTTAATATTCATTTTTTAGTAATATAAAATAAAAAGAAAATTTAAAAGAAAACTAGTGTCGAATCTACTGGTTGATACTGGAAGACGGAAATGTTTTAATTTCTTGAACCTTGTTCATCAGGATATTCCACATACAAGTCACTGTGCCCAATAACTTAATGTTACAGCAACTTCGTGCATCGATGGATCTGATGATACTGATACAGTATTTCATATATGAGGAATTATCATATAACAAAAAATTGTGTTGCTACGAAGAGTAATAACGAAAATGAAAAAATATCTATATACACAGTTAACAAAAAATTTGGTATTTAACGTTATTTGATAACTCATGACGGTGCCAGTCCGCCAACTGAAAACAGTGAAAGAAAACATATAAAAAATAATGAAAAGATACGCTAGTTAGTTTGGGGCGTCCTCCCCTTTTGCTTAGAGTGAGAATAGATACCCATGATTTGAGTCAAACACGTTTTTCGAATTCATGGGTTAAATTAAGTCTGCATCTATTGCTACCTTCGTAAATTAATAAATGAATTAAGTAATTGAATACAAAATTTTTCTGACTCTCGGCACTGGTTCCGATCTTATCAAAGAATAATCGATTGCCCACATAATGAGGAGTGAATGGATTGATAGCAGAGTTTCGTGCAATGAACTCATCCGCAAGTGTTTTCAAAAAGATTTGACGTTCCTCAGAGAAATCCACGTGTCGCAAGTAACCACCAAAGCTGTCCAAATTCGGTACAAGTCTGCTACCAATTTCATTGATCTCTTCAAGACTGGGCAATCTTGACTTTTTATCATCGTAAGACTCCACTTTGTGTGTCTTCGGTTTTGCTTCTACGGACTTCGCTGAACTCTTCTCAGTCATTATTGAATATGCGATCTGCAAGCGGCAGGGTCTTGCCCAGGTGTGGAATGAATTCTTCTTTATAAATTTCTTACTGAACTCTATTTTCCCATTGGCTTCCAAGTACTTGACTGAACTGTGCTTGATAAGACCTGGACCATCGCCCTGACCACGTTCCTCATTCACAAGAGTCCCAGCACATTCCTCGCGCTTGATCTTGCTGATATTGTCTTCAATGTCTTCGATATTCGTGGACGTGATTTCCAATTTGAAGAGAGCACTGAGGTCATTCTCATCGAGGTCATAGGTAGATTCTTCATCCACGTTAATCGCATGATCCTTGTCATTAATTTGAAGCTTGTCAAAATTCAATTCGTTCTTTATGACACATTCAGTGATACATCCAATCTTGTCAGCACTTCCGGTACTTTCCCTATGAACATGAAGTTGCTATTTTATCTAATGAATCATTGAGGTCTAGATTTCGGGGTAATATAATATTTACCTGTTGCACTGCTTCTTCTTTCTGTATCCTATACTAGCCGTTGGCGTTATATTAGTAAATATATGGCGGGAATCGAATTTATGAGCTTTCATAAAAGCCGTAACGTTCGCTCTGCCCTTTATGGTTTCACCAAACCAATCCAGAACAACATCATCTGCCAAATGATCTTCCAATCCCGTAGCCAATCCATCTACCAATGCAAAGTAACTATTGGCGAATGATATAGCGCGGGAATACTCTTCTGACATTGTTCGTTTCTGCTTTATCTGAAATATATTGAACACCCTGTATAATAAACACGTTAGTGACAGACTCTAAACATTTTTTTTTTAGGTAGAATCAATGGCGTTGAACGATCCAAGGTTGAGATTCCTAGGAGTGCAGTGTGCATGCCGGAGCTGCAGGTTGTAAAGTTGGTTGAAGATACTGACCCGACCAAAATATACTTGCCAACGTGTACACGTATCAAAAGATGCAGCGGATGCTGTACCCACAGTGCATTGTCTTGTCAACCGTCAAAAACGGAAGAGCGAAACCTACTGGTATGTATCGCAATTCTATTTGCTTGTAATGTATAATACTATTAAAAACAAATTTATTTAGGTTCAAGTAAGAGATCAATTCTATAAATTGATTGAAAAGATTGTAGTGCCTTTGGAAGAGCATACCGCTTGCACGTGCAGCTGCAAAGTCAAAGCTGAGGTAAGCCGTCAGGATCATGCTTAGTGGATCTTATATGGATAAATTTTATGTATCAATGATATGAATTTGTTTGCTTAGCATTGCATTGATAAGCATCGTTACGAGCCAAAGGAGTGCAGATGCATCTGCAAGAATACGGACGAGGAGGAAAAATGCGAGCGCGACAATAAAATAAAACGTTGGGATCCAGAAACTTGCACCTGTCCTTGTCTGACGGTCGAAGAGTGCAGCACAGGATTTTTCTTCGATCAAAATGCGTGCAGGTGCGCTGCTCAATGAGAAAATGGATTCACCGTGTTGTGGGCTTCTTGCAAGAAAAATTTCCTACTGGTTTACGGGTTCTTCTACTCTTACCTTGTAAGACATAAATAACACTTTCGCTTTATCTTTTCACTAAAGTAATTTTCTCTTGTTGTGTTCTTGTCTCTCTGTTGGAATCTCTTTCTTGTGCGCTTTCTGTTTATCCTTTCGGTTTTGGGTTCTGTCGGACTTAACCCTTTTGCTCTGGTTTCATGGTGTGGTGATATTTTTCAAAAACAAAAAAATTCGAGAAACTTCAAAATATCCACGTCTCAGGGCCGTCTTGTGTTTCTCTGGTTTTTTTTTGTGTAGGGTGATGGAGGAATTTTTTTTATGTTTGTGTTTTATTTTTGTTTTAGAAACTTAACGAAATACGGAACTTGTTAGGTTAGCAATGACGTCACGGGGATAATTAGTGTACCCATAATTCTTGTTCTAGCTGCAAGGCTATTCCAGGCAGCAGACTACGGTTTGGTAATAGTAGAATAGGAATTTATCAAAGTCAACAGGATGGAAATAGCGGACATTTTCCACCTTCTGTTTTTGTTGTCGATGCTGCGGATCCTAGAAGAAAACCTAAGGACGATCCGGAACGCAAGTGATTTTTATATATACGTGGATTAACATTTACAACGTGGACATTGTGAACAATTTCTAATTTGAGCCAATAGAGATGATTTTTGTTTTTTCCGCTTTTATAATGTTAATTGCACTCTTAGAGATTCCAAGGGACAGATTGTCCGTTGTGATGTTAGTGTTTATTCATGCATATGCAAGATGAACTATACACAGTACTCACTTCTATTGTATTTATACTTAAGACAGTATATTTATGTAACTCCGTATTAGGATACCCTTTATTTTTTCAATTTGTTTTAGTTATTGTCCACTGATAATGCTTTTGACTTTTGTATACCGTCAACGCGTCGTGAAGTCTTGCAGTGACTTTCGATTGTGATAAGTGGGAGACTATCAGAACTTACGGTAAGATTGAAATTTGGCCGTAACTACGCCACTGATTGAAAACAGTCGGAAGGACATTTTACACAATATTGCTAGACTGTCAAACTCGTTTCGCAAACTATAGGACAGCTTAATATACAGTCGTTCAGTGGCGTAGCCGCAGCTGAAGTTTGACCTTGCTATAATATACATACATTGTACAGAAAATACTTGGGAAAAGTAATACGAATAGTAGAACCATCTAGTGGCTAAATTTGTAATATTATAAGCTCACCTGTTTTATAGTTCTATGCATATTCTGTCCTTTACTGCGACTTAAAAATGCTCAATGTATTGCGCCTGAAGTACGCCAGTTTGCCTGCATCCAAATGCGTCATAATCTAAATTATTTTTCAATTTTGCTATTCATTAGGAGCATTATAAAATCCTTGCTCGTTTCGAGACTTGAGAATAACATCCCACACAACACATAATGGCATAAGTTGTCTTTAAAGAATTTAATGACACAGAAGTTCTTTTTACGGCATCTTAAAGATGGTTTTTGGATATACGTTTTGTCTGGGATAGATGTACTGGTTCTCCTAATAGAATAAACTTATGTAATTGCTGGAATAAACTTTATCGAAATCCTAGAAGAACCTTGATTATAGTGTGGTATATTTGTAATCTGATGTATTAGTTGCATATTCGGAGAATTTCATATATGCATATAGCATATGATCCTGAATATGAAAATAATATTGAAAGACCGTCACACATTCAAATCACATGTAGATGTAACATCATTATTTTAATATTGAAATAAATTGATTATATAATACTTTACCTTACAACTTGTGTTATTTATTAATTATGATCAATCCTACCTTGTATGCATCTACCGTGAATTCGTATGAATGGTAGAATGCGCTGTTAAGGGTCTGTCGTGGTTCTGAGAAAATTCACCAGAGGGCGATTATGAAGTGGATGGGTAGATGGAGCCACTGATCAATTTCCACGAATCACTTCATAAATTTTTGTCCGTCAGAGGGCAACACTTGCTAATTCCTAATAGTCAAAAATGTTGGTTTTTGACGATTTTTGCTATTTTAGAATTAACAAGTGGCGCCCTCTGACGGGACAAAATTTCGAATTGGCTTCTGAGAATTGATTTGTGGCGCCCTCTGTCTTCAAATAGGTAGAGCCACCGATCAATTCCCACGATCGCTTTATAAATTTTTATCCGTCAGAGGGCGACACTTGCTAATTCCTAATAGTCAAAATTGTTGGTTTTTGATGATTTTTGCTATCTTAGAATTAACAAGTGGTGCCCTCTAGCGGGCAAAAAATTATGTAGTGTTTCCTTGGAATTAATGGGTGGTGCCCTCTATCGACAAATAGATGGAGCCACCAATCAATTCCTATGAATCAGTCTAAAGTTAGGTTTCCCACTTACCTATTACTTCTAATAGATCTAAAATATAAAGGAGGAAAGGCTGGATTCAAACAATAATTTCTAAGTTCCATGCTATGTAATTATTAATATAACATTTTGAAGTGAAGGTGGTGATTGTTAGGAAAGAATAAACCATAGATGATTAACGCCATATAATAATTTTGTACAGTCATTTTTATTAGCGATAAATAAACTTACATATCTTTACAATAACAATATACTCTCGTAACTCTCAGAAAATATAATATCTATCCGTAATTCGTAGATAATATCCTGTTATGATAATATTCATTTCGACACGTAAGGAGTGAACGAATAGAAAATGGGAATCGCGCAAAGGGTAAGCACAGACATATAATCTATGGATGTGTAAATATAATACACAGGCCATTAAATTAAAAGACCTACCGCGGCGTGTCCTTACGTCTCGAAATTATAAAATGTCATCTTATAGAACGTGTACGCCTAATGCAATTTATGTGGGCGTATGGAGCCAACGCGTGTTAGCTATTAGCTGTGAAGTAAGAGGACACACTCTTATTCACAAAGATACATATAGAATAAATGTAAAAAAATGACGTGAAACTAAAGGAAAAATGAGGAGGTTGCGTATATTCGGTATTGGACCTTGAACCTCGTTCAAGAGAGCAAAGAGAAATTTTGATCAAGTAAGAGAGAACAATGAAAATAATTATAGGATTGAAAATCATGGCATGAAGTGGACGCCGAGGTTCGAAGTGTATTGAATCGTGGTCTAGACGCATTCACGATATTAGCCAAACTCATATGAATGATAGGAATTCGCGTGATCTTGTTAAATCAGCTCGATCGATTGAAATGATGTCACAAAAACGTTGCGGCGTCATTTCAATAGATTTACAATTAACGACAAACATGTCACAATGACAATGTTTGTTCGTTAGGTATAAAGCTCGTAGCTAGAGCTCATTGGAATTAAATTCTAATCTATTATGCGATCCAAGTACTACAGACTACAGGTAACACGGTAACTAAACTCCTTTTGAAAAGTTTCCATCGTCGTGTTTTACAGCGTCATTGTATATGAACCTTGATGATTTTACGAATGAATGACCTCCTTCGCAAATGTCGATTAATCATTAAAACTATTCGTCATAGTACAATAAGGCCCAAGGGACCAGATTCAACGGTAGTTACACGATTAATGTAAATCCTTCTACATATTAAATAGTAATTAAAAAGTAGACTCGCTATCCGTTAATTAAGAGAAATAAATTATTCTCATCGTGTCTCATGAGTTCTAGAACGATTACGGCATTTTTCACGACCGCTCAAAAATGCCGGAACCTCGCACCCCTGTATCTACGGTTCGCTACAGTAAGATAACGCCGAGACACGATAACACTAGAATTTAAAAATAAGAAAACACGATGACAATAATGTGTAACTCAGTTACATATATACGTCGAATAATCGGCACAGTCAGTAGAGTACTAGTAGTAAATAGTAAGTAGTATAACTGAGCCTAGCTGAGCATAGCATAGTCACAATATAGAAAGGGGCGTTCGCATTAGCATACATAAGGGTTAACGGTTTCTCTGTGTTACTGGTTGTATTATATACATGCGATAATAAAAAAAATACGAGGATATCAGTTTGTCGCCGCCTTGAGGATAACTTTTTCGCGCTTTTCATTTTAATTCGCGTTCGGACGTAAATGTTTACTTCCATCTAAAAATCGTTAGTTCAATACTAAGGATCGATTTATTATGTTCTAATGGAAGTGTCTATATGCAGGTTCGCGACAAAGCGATAAACTGGTAGCAGGAAAAATCGAGCTCGAATGAATCACATAGATACTTAGCCCTTAATGCTAATAATAATTTAGGAATACAAAACGTGCCTATGATATAATTATAATTATAATTAATATATATATATTTGTGTATTCATGTTTATGTATAGTATATACAATATAATTTAAAATAGGCGAAGGCAGTCAAAAGTCCCCCTCAATCTATAAACGTAGTATCACCACTGCAATTTACAAAGAAAAAAAAAAAACAATCGTGTATAGATGCCAGTTCGAAACTAGTATAAAAAGACCATATCGCGCAGTAGACATATCGAATCGCAAAATCAGTATAAAAGAAATCACATTGTTAGCTTCCCATCGTTGCTACGTACAAATATATATTATATACTTATTCGACTGAAATTAGTCTCGTCGTATGATCAAGCAAAGTGTACCTCTCAATATATTCCATGATGATTGGATTATTTTTCAGGCTCGGTACACGTGCAACACACTTGTCTAATGTCTAACCGCTAACAAACGACAAGCGCGAGCATTTCATAAATTAGTTTTGACGTTTATCATCATCATTCGTTCACCACTCCACAGTGGAAAACCTTATATTTATATTTCAATCAATTACAGATGAATTCATTGCCAGTAAATTTCTCCTTCGGATTCTAGCGTTAATATTAAATCGTATATTGTCAATTCGATGTGAGTGGTAATCGCCGAGAGGAGAATCCGCACTGAATACATTAATACGTGAATAGATGAATCTGCCCGTAATGGCAATGATTCAGGTGATCCAATTGTCACAAGTACAATAATCGCGAACCGTGCAAACATTCATCTCTTGAAAATTTGAAATATGATCACGAAGATCATCCCTTTGAAAAACTTACGTAGTCACCTTGCTGCAACGTGCACCATGCGAATGGCTCCTGTCGCACTTTGCGACCTTTCCTTGCCATTTTGCCCGCAGCGAAGATTTCATGACTTTACTACGTGTGTTAGCAATACGTAGCTGACAATGAGCGGAAGGACTTAAGTCCCCGCTTGGAAGGTCTCAAAGAACAGGTTCCTCGTCGGTTTCGCTGTCGTGGAGTTGCTGAGCGGATGCAAGTGGCGTCGACGTGAAGGAATTCGTCCTGGGACGTCGGTACCTTTTTTGTTGATTGACTTCGAGATTCTGTCCGCGCGCTACGATCAGCGGTTGCAGGGCAGAGCGCAAGGACCAATAGAGACGTGGATACACCTGTTCTTGTTGAGCTATCAATTCTTTGTTACGTTCGAGTCTCTGTAAATAGAGATATAATTTATGAATAAAATTGACTCGTTGAGTTTTTATATATATATAATAAAAATGTAACGCTGCTTGACGATCTATATACATACCTTAGGAGCATCTTTACAGGTGATGCAGGTCTTTCGAACAACCGGGAGCTTCTTGCTCTCTGCAAATTGTCTGAGGGCCTTTTCACGCACATAGACAAATGGCCTGATTACTCGAAGATCTTGCTCCCTAATGTAATAGTGGGCCTTCATCGTTCTGAGTTTCCCATTGTGAAAGACTGACATGAGGAAACTTTCGGTGAGATCATCCAAGTGCTGTCCCAGTGCGAGGACATTGTAGCCATTGCGTTTAGCCACTGAGTACAATTTCGCCCTCGTTGACCTGCTACAGAAGCTGCAGGCTCGCGTGGTGTGGGCTTCTTCTTCCGGACTCGTAGCACTTTGCTCCTCGTAGAAATAAGGAACGTTCAGAGCTTTCAAATATGTCATGGATCTAAGTGGATCGTATCCACCTCCATCCACGGTAGCTGCTCCTATTTCGAAATTGATTCCCTTCGATCGCACATAGAATCGATACTGATGAAGAGTATGCAGAAGAGATAGTGAGTCCTTGCCTCCAGATAAACACACCATGATGCGATCATTGTCTTTGATCATGTCAAACTCCTGCATAGCTTCTACTGCTGGTTTCCAAATGTTTTTTGGTGGACAATGCCATTGTGGAGACGAACCATCTTCTGGTGTGATATTCGTAAGAGGCCTGTCATCCTCTTCCAAACCTGAACATTCGGATACAGCCTCTTCATCCTCGGAGAGATCATTTACACGGATTTGCTTGTTGCCCTTGTTCCCGGTCATTCTGAGTCTTCGACAACCGTTTGAATTTGATTCTGCACTGCTGCTTCTTCGCAACTCCGAATCGACGGATCTGTCGTTTTCATGGAACGATAGATTAATCCCGCTGTCTTGTGAACTCACGGAATTTATGGTAGAATAAATCTTGGGAAGAGTCTTTATATCTATCTCTGTACCGCTGTGTTCCTCGTCGTCTGTCTTACCTTCAGCTTCTCTTGGCTTTAACACGTATATTACTGTTTCATCCGATGAACACTCGCTGGACATTTTACTCTCCTGAGATAGTTCGCTTAGCTTTCCAATAGCTCCAGCCTTGGGTAACATACGTTCAGGTGAACCACAGCCATTAGAAGATTTATCGGAGGCTGAAGTGTCCGGAGAAAATCTATGAAGTCCATCGACTGCGTTCACCATGCATCGTATTTCAGACTTGACCTCGCTGGCCATCTCCTTGGACAATTCCATAAGATACTCAGCAATGTCACTCGCAGAGAATGAATCATGTTTTTCCTCCGAGTGATTCTGACTATGACTCCTTGAGTGATGCTGCGGTGTATTCTCAGACGTGTTAGTCTCTGATAAGACGTCATCAACTTTCGAGATGACCTCACGAATTTCTGACTTTATTTCTGTAGCCAGTTCCTTAGTGACTTCCTTCAAGTAAGCATGCAGATCCTCCGAGCTTTGAGAGAGGTTCGATACAGGAGAGGACCGACCTACTCTCATGTCAGAATTGCTTGAGGAATTAACGTGTCCAAGAGAGTGCGTTGGACTGCCACTTTCAAACTCAAGGGAGTTCAATTCAGTCTGACTACTGCAGCTGCAGTGTCGATGTCGAGAAGTCGAATTTATTCCAAGGCTGACCATCGTTTGAGGACTGAGAATAGGTGGAGAGGTTCCGCTACTACCTAGAGAGTTACATCTGGTCCTTCCGGATATATTCTGTTCACTGGCTATTAATTGAGTTACCGCTGGTGTACCTAGAATTGCTGGAGTGACAGCTTCCCCGACAGCAAATCTAACTGGCATTGGAGAACTGGGACAGGTTGCTGGTGATTTCTGTTCATTGACATTGTTGCTGCTACCGTATTCAGGAAGGGACAACTGGCTCGTTAATGGAGGTGAGATTGTAGACCTCAATGGCCTAGAAGTTGTCCTCTGTGAGTAATTCGAGTTGCTCGCTAGAGACTGTTTCTTCATATCAGGAATAATGGCGTTTACAGGTCTTGTAAGAACAGGCAGACTATGATGCCTCGGCGAATTAGGAGTGACCGGTACGTTCCCAGTTCTGGGAATATCGCTATTCAGTCTCCTAATACCATTAGCCAGTAATAAACTGTTATTAGAACCATCAAAAGGTCCATAGCCCAGCCTATATGTGACAGGATTGAAGGGAACATCCTGTTTGACGTTCTGAGAATTACCAAGAAGAAGATCCTGTGCCTCGTTCGGTAAGATGAACCAGCGAAGTTGTTCAGTCTGTTCAGTGAAGGTAACACTGCGATCAATTTGCAAGGGATACCTCTGAGCCATTTTTCTAGCCCTATTGAAGATGTTCCTCGCTGTCTGAAGACAGTCACTGTAGCTCTGTGGAAATACACCTGGACCAGATACTCTCCTCTCAGACGTGTTCATTTTACCGTCTGTGTATCTTATGGAACCGAGCCATTTGCGATCCTTGAAGACGCTATTAGTATGATGTCTCCATTCACCAGTGTCAGGATTGAGGACATATTGCGGTAGAAGCTTCCATCCTTCAGTCGCTACCATTTTCAATGCCTCCAGGACAAAAGCAACCTCCGCTTCGGACATGAAATATGGAAATGCCAACCTGGCAAATCCTGGCCGTAACATTTCTGTATTCGTATCATCTCTATTCATGTTGCATTCGCTGTAAATGAAGCCGCAGCATTAGCCAATAAGCCTACTCTAAAGATTGAAGAAAACCATTTAAAATATAACAACAATACTCACTCCTGAAGTAGTATCGATTCGTATTCTTTGGCCAACTCCTCATTGATTCCCATAAGATCGTGAGCGTATCTACCAGTGCAGGCGCAACCGCCTCTAGCCTGGACTCCGAAAACGTCATTGAGGACGGCGCAGACAAAGTTATGATGTAGAAAAGTACCTCGTGGATGTCTGACCATGAATGAAAATATAGGCAGCCTTTTAACATTTTGCGAGGTGCTACCGAGTAGTATGAGTTCGGGAATAGTGCGCACATGTGCCAGTACTTGTCTGAAAACAAAAAAAAAAACATCTGTGAGCACGAACAACCTGCGAACTATGAGAGTAGTGATATAATACTTAATTTATAATAAGAGGCGTGGACGTGTCTTTCGAAATAAAAAGAATTTTTTCAACGACACGCGTGGGCGCTGCATATTGTATCGGTACGTGGTACAGATATATGTAAACAGGTCGCTGATCGAAGACACGAGTGGAGGAAAACGGAGATGGCAAAGTGGGGAGGCAGACTCAGGTAAGCGAAGCGCGAAAATTTTACAGACTCTCAACGCGCGACGTTACTTGGCAGAGGAAGCGATTTTTATTTCGGGATTTCGCCGAATTATGGTCGACACTCTGCAAGATGTCGTTTCATTTTTATTCATTTCCTCCGTCACTGGTGACAGTGATACTTGGATACAGTAACAGGATGTCACCTGGGTTCGATTTTCTTGCGTATTACTAACGGTTATTTATAAGTCATCATAGCGAGGAGCGTTGAGAAAAAAGAAACATCGGAAGTCGTCTTTCGTCGTTTAGAAACGTAACGTAGCAATTGACGTAAGATAAAAGAAGAAAGAAAAAAGTGACAAACGAACTGATCGATAAAAGAAATAAAAGTATCTAAGGGTACACGACTTACTTGGATATTTTATCTTGTCGAACGACAATAGCTTGAGCTGTCACGTTTTCCTTAAGCTGCACTGCCAATCCACAACGAATAGTCTCGACAACAGCGGCGGTGCCGCTCTCCTCTCTGAGTTCAGGATCCCGAAGATACCTGTGAGAGTCTCTCATATCCTCAGGACTTACTTCATCCCTTAGAAGGGATCTCTTCATGACCAGCACACCAGGCGATTGCACGCCGCCGATGAACTTGTGACCGGCGAATATCATCGCGTCTTTGTGCACGGCAGTTTCTCCCACTCCAGGTAAATGAGGGTTCATGTCCATCTGAACGTACGGTGCTGAAGGCAGAGAAAATATTCCGTTATAGTCTCGACTGAGAAGACCGGCGGACTTGTAGACTTGTACCCCGGATCAGATACCCAGATACTCTATATACTCCACATAGTAAGGATGGCTCCCAACTTACCAGCAGACGTGTAATCCCAAATACTGAGAGCACCGTGCTGATGAAGTAAAAGCGTCGTGGCGACATCGTCTGCCAATACACCGGTTATACAGCTCGCGGCATTGAAGCATCCTACTAATTGAGAACCCCCAGTGGCACGTTCTTTGGCGAGTCTTCTCTCAAGATCATTCAGGTCGAGAAAACCCTCGCGGGTCTCGGCAATACGTACGATCTGCAGAATAGAATAATAAGCATGAGTATACATCAGTCATGAAACGGCTCTGAGATAAAAGGAGAATGATAATATCATAAAAGGGCGTGGGCGATGTTACTTACCTTGACACCATGCTCGCGCCATGGTCGTAGATTGACATGATGCTCGAAGGGACCGACAAAGACAACAGTGGGTCTTGAGAGATCCAAATGACGTAAAAGGGTACGTAGGGCCCCAGCGGTACCGTGTCCAGTGAATAGGACGGCATCTTGATCACCAGCACCAACAGCGTGTCGCACTATGTCTCTGGCCTCGTGTCTAAAATAGAGCATAAACATATCAGTATAGGCATCAGGGTGTCGTCGAGGGGTTGTACGAGCGAGTAACTAGCTTTTGCCATGAGTAGACATTATTCAGAAGGGGTAGTAGCCTCTTTGCCCCTAGAGGACTGGCTGAGAGAGTAGGTGGTGTGTCGCGTGGATATTGATCTGGGATAACGGCAGCCCAGCCTTCGTACCACCTACACCCTCGCGCGCAACCTCTGCTTGCGCCAACCCGAATGCTGTTGCCCTACATAACGCCCTACGGTAAACAAGCTATGCGTGCTTCTAGACACGTTGCCATTCGGCTCCCTTGACTCAGACAGTGAGTTTTCTAGCATAGATAAAATCTACCACTGGTTATATTTAATTCTATACTTCAATTCCGTCATTGCGCCTTATATGTATACCTATACTTTGATACTCGGCTGTTCCCACAGAAGGGGTTGTTCTTAACGACTATTGATTCCCAGGATTATACCACTTCCATTCCTCCATGTCTTTCTTGGACTTATTCTATTGCGATCTTGGGTACCTGAAGAGGGATGATTGCAGACTGCATATCGAAGTGGAGGCTCGTGTATCCCCCAGACAAGGGAGAACCTCCCTTGTGATGTATTCCTCGAGGAATTGCAAAGACCTTCCAGACGCCGTGTAATCGCAGTAGACCACTGAAACATATAGAAGCGTATGTGTTATCATAAAGGCGAACTTTTAGGTGTCTTGTCCACACATGGCAGACTAGTATCTATCGAGTAAACATTTCGTCCTCGAGATATCGAGCATTTTAGGCTGTTATTTTGAAGCTATCGGTCAATGCCATTCGCTGTGTATCACAAGTATACCGGATAAGCGCAGAGTGAATATAGCCTGTCTACCAAGAGAGCATGGCGAGGGACACACAATTCTCTTTATGCTGAATTCCCGTTAGAAAGATCTCAATAGAGAGGATCCGTGATTGCGTCAGTCCTATTGCAATTTGCACGCACTTGCGTCACAAACGACAAGAAATATTGTCTGGTTATCGTATCCGACAGAGGCGAGAGTGTATAGAAAGGGAAAAAAATAATGGCGGTACGGAATGAAGTAAAGAGCGGAAGGAAACTAGCGAGAACCAGATGCGTAAACCGCAAGTTTATTCCCAACCGTCAATTCATCCAGCTATATTGAAACAATTGAGCTCGAACGACCAAGCAATAATAATTTTCACTCGTTCCGCGGGTTTAAATTATTTAAACCTTCAAGAGAATTTCCAAGTTGCATCAGCTGCCGAGGTTTACACTTGCTAATTGCTCGATACGCAATCTAAAATTTTATTCCGCATCTCAAGCGTCCCGTTTCTCTCTGCATTTTTTTCATCTTACTCCTTCCTCCTTTTTTCGTCGCCGCATACAACAACACGCTAGATCCTTCTTTTTCTCCTTTCTGTTCATCGACATTTCTAAAACGATTCAGATCAATTCCGAGCGATCATGGCGGTCGAACGTGGTATATAAGGAAACGGCGGAGGCGAGCGATTGGAAGGTAATTGTGTCAGCCGGTTGGATTCGAGGCGAGGCAAGTCGAGTGGACTCGAGTCAAACGCGGAATGGACTTCGCTCCGTGCAATTATCGAAAGCTACGAGTGACTCGCGAATTCGTTCAAGTATAATAGAATCCGCCAGTGGTTTACGTCATCCGGGATAAAAAGTCTTTTCAGAAAAAAAACATCAAATAGTCAATGGTATGATTATAAGAGGACATTTTCAATCGAATCTCGTCATCGTTATTTCTCCTTTGCGCAGTATTGACGTGTGGGTTAAAAGTCTCTATAGCATTCTTGCACCTTGACAAAGGGAACTTCATACCTGCTTGGTAATTCGATCTCGAAAGCCCAAGAGTGTATGCATAGCTCGGAGCAGAACCATAGTAACGAGAGGAATGGACGTTCCCCAGCGAACCCAATGGCCTTGCGCAGTAGCAGCCATCGAAGAGTAAACAAAGAAGTAAACGTAGCATAGCGAGAAGGAGTACGGAGGAGAGAAGAGTGAGGTAGTAGCGAGTGGCAAAGGTATACACGAGAGACCATCGGAACACGTAGAACAGGAGAGCACGAGGACACGCGATCATACGAGGATGCTGGTCGTGCCCAAGTAAAAACGTCATTTGGCCGAGTCATCCGTTATGTCTCCTTTTCCGAGAAAAGAAAAAGTACGGCTTGCATCTGCAGGATGCACTTCTCGTGTACAGTCGGTGGACGAGTTGAGTGTTTTTTTTTTTTGACAGTTCGCAAAACAAT
This sequence comes from Syrista parreyssii, assembly GCA_030142615.1. Lineage (NCBI taxonomy): Eukaryota > Metazoa > Arthropoda > Insecta > Hymenoptera > Cephidae > Syrista > Syrista parreyssii. The sequence continues at coordinate 889,882 of JARQTG010000244.1, forward strand.
GCAATCCTTAACGAATGACACGTGGATTTTCATAAGATTAGGTAAATGTATGCGACGGTAGAGAAATAAAAAATAATTCAGTGCAGACCCATGCACCGACTATAGGTGAAGAAGCATCTGCTTCCTTGGTGTCGCAGTACGAGACGTAGAGACCACGTTAAGAGATCCTCCCAATCTAAGCCACTCGTTAACCCAATTGCGATCAATTCCCGGTTCCGAGGAATATCGCAATGCCAATCAAAGGAATGAAAAAAAAGGAGCCAAGAAATGAACTCGCTGTCAGTTATCAAGTAGGGATCTTGGAAGGTCATTGATTAATCGTGAGGTTTCCCGGAGGCAGCTATACGAGTGTATGAAATCTAGATCGGTTCTAAACTCCCAGAAAGCAACGGTTATTCTCACTGGATTGCGTAGTTTGAACTGCAGTGTAGATTATATTCGTATATCAGGATCGACACGATACAGAAGCGTCCAAGGAAAGCTCCCACGGAACACGCCACTTCCTGCGCTGTGCTATTCCTAGAGCTTGCGAGGGTCCCCTCCGCCCTTATACCCTCTCGTCTTACTCTTTTGCTCACCCAGGTGCGTCTCTATCGGGTCTGTTTCTGGGCGTCGCAACGACGCTATACCTACTACCCGTCTCTCGTGTCTGTCCGCCACGTGTCCCAGATTTACATTCGCTTTTGTATTTCGTCCATCCAGCTCGAAGGAGATCGATTCCAGTCTGAGTGAATCGCACAGTAGGAGGGCCCAAGGTAGGTACGCAATAATGCCCCACAGGTGTTCCTTGCGAAATGCTCAGACTCGAGTCGACTGAAACTCGCCACGGCACAGCCGGCAAAATTATACACGAGCATTAAAAGAGCCAGACAAATTGTTAGCGGCCGGCATTATAGCGCGGAGAGTTTCTACCTTGGCTCGCAATTAGTCTCTTACGTTCAAACGCATACGGAACGACTAGGATCGTTGCGCAACTCTAATTAGTACAATTACCGTAAGCGATTAATGAATCAGAGACTATGTCTGTGCGAGCTATCGAACAGTGATTAATGTCAAACTCCCTCGAACCTCATCCGATGAAAAATTATTCCGTCGTCCAATACTCGCGTTGTTCCATCCCAAAGTGTCACGTCTGCTTATGCATTTAGGTAAAGCTCTTGCAAAAGCTCACACAGTTCAGGTTTCAGACAGTTTAAAGAATGTGAGAGAATTCAACGCTCAACCCAGATTTCGAAGGTAGCCGGGCTTCACGCGAATCGCCAATCGACCTCGAACTCCGCTATACTGTCTAGTACTAGCTAAAAGGACAGCCTTAGGTGTAAAGAGAATCAGAAAGTGTGACGTGCGCATTGATGCTGATAGTGAAAGAGATATAATAGTCTCTCAAGATAATGCCTGCGTATGATAATAATTTACACATGTCACATGACAATTTTTATTATAGATACAGACTAAGGCTGACACGAACGTTTACGACTTATGATCATACGAACTTGTGGATTAGCTGCGAGTAGATCCTTAACGATATCAGCAGATCAGGCTCGTCCAGTCTAAAAGACAGTGGAGCTTCTGCACTCTATATATACGTACACATATAGAAGTAAGAAAGTGCAATAAAGGTAGGTCCAAATGCGATAACGCGTTGCGCTAAAAGCTACGTTAAACGAGCGACCAAACGAGGAGACTTGTCAGAGAGAAAACTTTAAGCTTGCACATAGCACGCCAGGTATTACGCAATTTCGCTTTTCTCCCGGAACAAATTTCAATCCAGCACCATATTTAAGAATAAAAAGTTAAATCATACGCTTCTTGGAATTCGGTATCTATAAATAACAGTCTGTATTCTCCTTATATAACGTCCGTAATTTTGTCAGAGTCTCGCAATCTTTGTACGATATTCCTTAACATTGGTTGCTATGATATCATCGTGAGATAAGTCAACCGAAAGCTTCCTTCGGACAAGGTCGGTTCTTGACTGTTTGACGCATAGATGAGTGAATCCAGAATTTAGGTGAAGCCGAAAAAAAAAAGAAAAAACAAAAACAAGTTAATCCAAACGAAAAACAGACGTTGCGTGATTACATTTGTGAATTCAAGAGATACCCTGAGATATTTATACCAGTGAATAATGCCGTGAGAGAAAACGAAATAGAGATAGAGAGAGAGAGAGAGAGAGAAACTACGATAACAGAGAAACTCGCTAGAACGAAATATATAATAATGACATATCCACCCGCGCTCTCTTAACCCTGCCCTTCGCCAATGAGCTTCTGTTCTCGTTAGCTAGAATATTTAAGCGGAGCCAACAGTCTGTGCTTTTCGTTTATAAATCCAGAAATAGAATACACTCTTGTGTATCTCACTATTCCCTATGTACTCTGTATATATCATATGCCGGAACTCTCGCTAGACTATCGCGTTAACGTGCTAATAGTCATCAGTGGACGCGAATCACTCAGAGATCTATTGATATAACGGATCCACTTGTTTGTTTCCACGATATCAAGAAACGTCTCCCGGAATCGGTAATTTTCCACGTATAGTCCAAGATTCGATATAGACAAGAGAAGATGGCGTCTTATCGAAGAAAATCAAAATTCTAATCCAGCTAGAGTCACGTGCGCTCTCGTTCAAGGCTTCGTATCAGCGCGCAGATATCGGTTACGAGACAAACAACGTCTTATCAGTCGGACACTTCGGGGTAAATAAAGTGGTTGCCGTCACTTTTTTTTTTTGAGACTCGGTATCAATGTCGTTTTTCTTCTTTTTTTCGTTAAACAAATGAAAGATAAATCCAATGAAGATTTTCCAGCATCCTCCGTGTATCACGGCCGTGTTAAAACGCCACCTAGTATCCCGCAATAGAATATACCTATATAGCGGCTGATTTCCTAAGGGCGATATTTCTCGTCACGATGCGATGCTCGTGGCTTGCTGATTGCGAAAAGCTGAAAAGGGGTACGTGACTCTCGTAAGGGAGGTTAGTAGTTAGTATAGTAGAGCGATCGAACCTGCGACCCAGTTACGAGTTCACTAGCCCGACATGGGCTACTCCTTGTTATTCAGCCAGACCCAGCCCCGTCGTCGTTTACGCCATTTCACATGCGTTATTTCGTTGCGGCAGTAAGGTATTCGTTCTTGTGAAACAGACGCTGTCCGTGGCGTACGGCTACAGTGGAAATAATACATATAAACAATAAAGGCATTCAACAACGTTGGTTACCAAGAATCTAATGTGTTATTATACGAGAAGACTGCGCACAACGCAAGTACCGAGTATCAAGAACGTGACTTGATACATCAATATTACAGAGTCATACGGTCAGTTCCATGAAATCCTTTGGATCTTCGAGTTAAATTCAGAACGAATCGATATGGGTTAACCCTGTAAAAGTACGAGTATTAGAAATTCGCTAGGATCCTGCGAGAGCCGAGTGTATCTGACCAAGCGACGTCCCTAAGGTTTGGATCAAAGCCAAAACCTATAATTCGAGCATCGTGCATACATCCACGTAGACCGTGGCGTTACGTATTTCCTAGTTCCATCTAGTAACTTTGACACAATCTACCGTATCCAGTCTACTGTCTCGTCTGAATCCACAACTGCATGATGCATCTATAAAGAAATTAGTATTGAACTCTCTACAAGAGAATTGGACGTGACAGCGTTTACTAAAACAAAAATTCAACGACCTCTCTATCAGTCTCGAAACGAGGTGACTCTATATTTGGAACAGCCTGTATGTACGAGAGGCGTATATAGACTATACAGCGTTGACCCAAATACGAGGGAGAAGAACACAAATGGTGGCGGGTCAGTTCCATGAAATGCTCAAGCTAAAATAGTTCCCTTTGTTCCGAGCGTTCTCGTATTTTCAGGGTATAATGTTTCCCCATAGTAAAGTCACGTAAATCGCGGCCAAACACCAAATACCCATAAGCCGAAGCTAGCAGCGAATCCGCGTAAGTCAATTTTTCTTAATAGCTTAAAAAAAGGCAAAGACAGCTCACGTTAATCGTGCGCACCGCGACGCCCGGATGACATTAGCGTGTGTCGAGTTAGCACGTGACTCGGTCCCTTGGCAGCCAGTTACGTAAGCAGCCGGTGCCCACTGGGGCAACGGGGGACAATGTCAAGGCTGAAAACTGCACTGGCATAATGCTATGCCGGTTTGCAGCCGGACGGCGTGCATACGCACTTCCATAGAGGCATTCATATACACATGTACGATATGCTTGAGACACGGCGATCCGAGCAAGAGAGAAAACGCGAGTGACTATACCAGTGCGTGGGATAAGTACATAAGTGACGATAGAGACGTTTCTTATCCGCGATAAGATTAATTCGCACGTTCTGCCACAATGAAAGCGACCAAAATACATAACGATATAATGGATGACTCGAGTTGCTGTTAAGTGCACCCTGGCATTGTCGTCTACGTGCAATTAGAGCCATTAGATTATTTTTATTCCGACTTGGAGCTTTGTACGTTGTTATTATTATTATTATTGGCTCTCGAGGAGCGAACGATTAGATAAGGAGAATGTATCTTTATTATGGTGCCAAGATGTCTACAGCCTTCAACCTCTTCGAGAATCACAGTGTTATCGTGGCCTCTTCTCTTCTCATTTGCAACGATAAGTCTTTATCCGTTTGAGAATGAAAGAAAGGGAAGAAAAAATGCAGAGAGAGATGTCTTCTTTTTAAATGTTATCCTTCGCATTCGTTTTATCGACACTCTTCGAGTGCGTCAATCTCATTATGCCAGGGGTATAAAGATCGCTGGGTGTCTCGACCGAGAGAGCTTTCGCTTTATTTTTCGTTCTCTATTAAAAAAACAGAGCGCGATATATTGTTTAGCTGTAGTATCTGCAACGGACGCAACGGTCGCTTACGTGTTCCCGTTTGGCGTATTATCGCATTGATTACTCGTTACGCACGCCTGCATGATCCGCTCGTGAACGTCCCGAGGTAGTGATAAGGCTTTGAAAAAAAAAAAAAAAGAGTAAAAAGTGACTGAGATCATAAATTGCACGGACGGACATTTGCACATTTTCTGTGATTGTGTCGCACGTACGCGTCTCGGGATATTCAGGTAGTCGAACAAAGAGAATTGACAAAGTAAACACGAGGACTGAGAATCTCAATAGGGAATCTTACGATTGAATCGGTTGTTTACGAGCTGATCGACGTTACGCGATGACGATACGTTGACTTTATAATCAAATGTCTTCTGCTTTGGTTTCTGATTGTCATCAATATTGCTCTGTGAAAGCGTCATGCAGACATTCAAGGAGATACCAAGTGGACGCAGTAACCGACAAAAAAGGAATGGGGACCAAGATGGCTGTTCTTAAAATAACACGATCCACCAGCGACAAGGAGGTCTATAGCAGCTTAGCAAACAGAGAGACTCCGTGCTCTACAGTCGTGCCGTCCGCAGCGCAATAAGTGACGAGTAATAAAAGATAAGCAATACGAGCGCTGAAGCTCGACGACTCGACGGATACTGCCAAAATTATTCGAGATGATCGAGAATCGAAAGACACCGAGGTAATCGAGATAACGTATGATCGTAGAGTCAGAATTGGAGGGATGAAAATTACGTAAATATTCGTAGATGAAAGTCAAGGAATTAAATAGAGACTGCGCGGTGACGGTTTGGCAGCGTTCATTACGCCGAAGAGAAAGTTCTAGTTTAAATGGAGGAATTGGCTGGCTATAAGTAATCTGTCATGCCGCTATGGACTCCGGCGTATACATAGAAATTACAATACGCGATGCACGATTCGCGCGGTGTCCGCATGTCGTACGATCGTCCAGTCGCGATGGAAATTTTCCTATTTGCATCCAGAGTAGCGCCCTGGCTCGTACCCAGCCGTGGAAACGTACTGCAATTGCATTACGCTTGCGTGGTTACTGCGTCTAATGTGCATTCAACTATCCGCGAGTGCACGCAAACGATTTTCAACATACATAGAAACGCAATGGAGCGCGCTTCGCGCGATAGACTACGGCTGCGACAATTTTGGTATCCGATGTCGAGCGTCAGCCGATATCTCGCACCACTTGGCAGTGTTTGCGCATAAATTGCACGTAGTTTAGGAAAGCCTGCGTAAAAGCAGGATGCATAGAATTGCCGAGGTCGTAAACAGCTAGTAAATAACAAGGGCAGCGTTTCGAAAAGTTTGGCGAAAATGCAGGAGAAGTTGAGTGCGTGGCATTGTTTTTGCGACTACAAATTATGCGACTGTTAACCGTTGGTACTCGGTAAAAAAATTAAACTGCGCGACTCTAATGTCTCGCGTATTAAATTTCACCGAGTAACCATATTTTGTTTCCACAGTTCGCACGGTTCTTAACGCGAATCTAGATAACCTTGGGTTCCTCTTCTGCACTGCGCACTTCCGATTTCCGTTCCTTTCTAGTAAAGTCCTCGAACGTGACCTTGCTACTTCGTACGCGAATCCAGCACCGTGTTCAAAGTCGGGTAACGCTTGATTAAAAAAGGTCAAATAATCGGAAAAAAAAATATCACGCAGCAAAGCACCACAAGACGTTTACTCAGCACTAAACATAAAAATCTACTCAAACCCTGACCAGGAGATAAAAGCGTAATCTGGTATATCACGTATCCAGGCGCTTATACGACCCACGAGAACGTCGAGCACCGCGGCAATCGGCGTCTTCGTAAAATCCTTTTGGAGGACTTTCAAAATCACACAATTGCCATATCCTAAAGCAATGGCCTATTGAGAATCGCGATTGTACGACAGTCAGGTGTCGCAACGAGTGGATTTCGCGTTCACACACGTTCGCCAGGTTAGGTCGGTATGTGCGTCTATACAGACATATTGTGAGAACGTCACAACGTGTGGCGTAATGGCTAACGGATAAGAGGCGACGCCGGGTCTGGCTGAGTGGAGTCAGCCGGACTGCCGAGAGCCAATGAGAGCTCAGCTAGCGACTAACACAACGTCGAGGCTTGCACGTTGCCCCGTGCGTGTTCCTTTGCGCTGATATTCGTGTGGGAGTCGGTGATTGTAGAACGGTGATGAGTCCGTACCAAGATAGCGAGATACAAGAATTGCGATAGGAGATACGAGAGCGTGCGAAGACGACGAGAAGTGTGTACTGCGTCACGAAGCCTAGACACTTTTTACGATCCCCAAGAAATGACATTGATTGTCGAGTCTCGTGAGAGCAGGCAGCAGTCTCGTGAACAGGCCTGTATAAAAAGTCAGTCGAAAGGAGCGAGGAACGGGGACCGAAATTTTGCAAGAGTAATGAACGTTAACGACGGAAATGATAAAAGTCATTTGTAACAGTAAGCACATGGTGCATCGTCACGTGCAGAGAAAAGAGCGTACGCGACGTTTCAGTCATCGAGACAATTGGATGATTAGTTTGGCGTTTAGTATTCAGTGGTTCTCTCGGTATCCAGGTCGATGCACCGCAGTCATCCAATGACTCGGATTGCCGCAACTGGGAGCCACGGGATCTAAGGCACGCCGGTGCGCATCCGCCGTTGCAGGAAATGCTCGATAGTCAAGAGAGTCGCAGAGTCCGCGAGGGGTCGTTATGTCGCCGCTCTTCGAACTCACCATTACGTAGCACGTAGGGTACGGTACGAGGCACTCCGGTCGTTTGCCTGTAAGGTTTAGCTTACCGTGGCGGAGTATGAGAGGCCGCTAAAGGACAAGAATTGTGGGTATGGAATTGCCGTGGCTGGAGAGGCAAGTTGCATCTGTCTTTATCTTGCGACGGGAAAGATTGCCGATCGAATCGAATCGATCGGATGTTTGCACGACCGTGAACTTATTCGCACGAGTAAGTCATTGCGATTAACCGAATGTAGCTACTCGCGCAAGGCCATACCTTGCAGATCTTTTATTCCGATTGGGCTTTTTTTTTAACTCGATATGTGTGTCAAGTGACTGCTCGTCCCTGTACCAGTCATCCTTGAACGACACGCTGAACGTAAAGTCAGGAAACACATTCAGAGAGATACTAATCGTTCGACAATCTTTTTTTTTCATGACTTACACTTTTACAATAGTTTTCTGGTTATTATTTATCGGACAACCCCGTGGAATCCTTGCTGGCCTGAATCGCGGCTAAGGTCACCGAGTACGGGCTAACCTAGCATTTGGATTCTTGGACTTCCTACGTCTTGTCGGGGCGGGAGGTATCACGCTCGAATAACGAAAGGAAACTCGAGGGCTTCCATGTCGTAAGTCTTCCCCTAGGAAGTATCGATGGGGTATCGGAAGATAACGATCTTTACTCGGCCTCTCTATCCACCTCGCGAAATAATACGTATACCGGTTATATGAAATGTTCCGTTGACCTCATCCTCGTTCCTTTACTTAATGCCAGACGCAGTCTTTATTATGCTTAAGGATCGATATTAGCTATAGAGACTGGCTCTGATGGTTTATTAAAATTTAACGGGCCATTACGCAAGCCGCCTAACTCGCCGCGTGTTGTCAACACGCGACGCAATACAATAAGCCGTATTTTTGCTTATTGCTACGACAATGACATAACGAAAACCGATCTCTAAAAAGCAAAAGAATTCGTACCGATGCGTCTTTGCGACGCAGACGACTCTTTCGTGCCTGTCGGTAATGCAGGGAGTAACACATATTGCATGTAAAGACCATACGTTATTCCTATCAAGAGTTAGCATATTGACTAGATACATTTTCGGGGCTTCGTCGTGGGCGACGCTCGTTCGCCCGCGTATAACAAGATGTACGATTAGTAGCCGAGAAAGAGGACTGAAGTAAAAGCAAGAAATTTCCGTGTGTCTTCGTGTATTCTTTTTTAGGTCCGAGAGTGAACGACGCGTGCCAATCGACGTGCCTGCAATTATATTTACAAATTCGAGCGAGACGGGCCAGGAGCGTTGCGAAACGGGGTCGATTCGGGTGCCAGTGACGTATCTAAGAGTGGCTTGCGGAGGATTAGTTTGCGAGGTCTGCCAAAAGACACTGAAGTAACGAGAGACAAATAGGGATGCCGGATCGTAAATGAGACACAAGAGTCATGCACCTGATTCCCAAGCGTCGAAAACGGCAGCAGCCATCAACGTCGTACGACAAAAGATTCAATCTCCTCTGTTCTATGTCTACTCGTATTACAATTTTATTTTCAACTACTGACTGGACACTCTAGGCGAGTCGGGTCGAGTCGAGTTAGTTACTACCTGTCGATCTGGTCCCGCTGGCTACGGAGGAGACTTCGTTATATTTTCGAAGGTCGCGCAAGTGAACGTGCCAAAAGTTATCCTTACCCAGATTTCGTCTTGATCCCAATACCGTTTGCGTTGCCGTCACGCATTACCGAATCAAGCAGCCTCCACTTATTGACTGAGACTTAACCAAAGTAATTAACAAAGACATCGATCCATAATAAAAAATGTCTACTGTCCAACTGAACGATCGTGCAGTCCTCAGGAAGAGGACGCGGACCCGATTAACGATTAATCTCCCGTTACCTTGTCCTGATCAAGGAGCGATTTACGTACACGCGATTATCCATGTTGCCCGACAGCACCGGAGTAGAAAGTGAGCGCGTCGCCTCATGGAAACGAAAGGGAAGTCTGCCATAGTTCCCATACTCCGAAGGGAGGTAAAACAGATTCCTATTACAAAGAGATAAAGCGCACAAGACCTAGACAGCGCACAGTGTATTAACCAATGGAAAGGAAACTTTACCACGCTCGACTTCCTTCTCCTCGCGTTGCGGTGTACCGAAGCTACGTGAGATCTTAGCGAAACTTACAGTATAGACGAATCGCGACAGCGTTGATCCTTTAGCCTGGCTAATATTTGCAATGTGACCTCATCGCCGAATAATTTGCTACAGTATCGCTTGCGGTGACATGTCACGATTTCCGCAAAGCATAATCGAGCTACGATTTGCGATTGCGCAAAGTCCGAGTCACGCGACTTTTCCCACCTGCTGATCGCGGGGTCGCGGAATTCGCTGAGGCGTAAGCGTTCCACGGTTTCGGAGAATTTTCGCGAAAAAGTATCCTGACATTTTTTTTCCCAATCCCGAAGTTCAACGACCCGCTTCCGTATCCCGATGTAGTAGCGGATTCTTAAGGCAAGCCTCTGGCACTGACGACTCTTGCCTAGAAATTATTTTAGGGCGATCTACTGTATAACAAAGGTCTCCTCCTACCCCGAGGGATGGCAAACTTGACTAGGGCCGTAATGTAGAAGGCAGCCGAGTAACCGCCTGCCGACAGCCGACACTCGACGCACGCGACGAGTCGGTTGGCAAAATGCCCGGACGTTGTTCTTTAGCTGGGGTAGCCTCTGTCTATACTACCAGCGTCGAGAATTGGTCCTGATCGAAGGTGTAACGCTACTGTTCTGTCGGTACTATCGGACACAGAGAAAAGACGAGCCGACCGTCATAGGAAGATGCTTGATATACCTTTTATACAACCGCAGCAGCCATTCTCGGTCCAGCAAGTAAGACAATTTACCCGGAGGGCATGTATTACGGGACCGCGAGTTACATTGCCATACTGCTTCGCGTCCTTAGAGAGACACTAGTGAACGTAGTGCGTTATACGCTCGACGTGTGAGACCTCCACTTATGGCATGCGTGTACGCACACGGTGCGCAAGTCCCGATGCGTCAGAACGGCCAGAGTGATTAATGTGTTTGTCGGTTTTCGCGAGCGAGAAACTAACCCACGAGGTTGAAGACCTTTCGACTCACATATATATGCCTGTTGCCCGGAGCTAGTAAAAGAGCACCGTTTTCAGAATGAAAAATAAGAGTAGCCAAGAAATTTCGGAAATAAGACAGAATTTCACGAGGAATCATAAATCCCAAGACGCCAGTCTCGGCCTGCGTTTTCTGATACGCGGACAACTCCTATACGTGTAGACGCCCTTTGGATTATCTTCGTTTGACCTTCCATAACTCTTTCACTCTCCGTTCCTTCGCTCCTAACTCTCTTGCACCCTCTAGCGAGAATTTCTGACAATGAGCCGCGTCTCTTGCTGAGCGTAACGAGCGTAACGAGCGTGTCGCGCTCACGTAAAACATTAGAGCGTAGTACGCGAATAGCGTGGAGCGAGAGTAGCGCCTTTCATTCAACGTCAACGGTTATCCGTACAGAGAGGGTTCGCCGAAGATTCCTTTTTTTCACTCGTTAAAACGGCGTCTCTATTCTCGGCATAGTGTAGCACGTGTACTGGAGTAGGGGTATTATAGTATTAGAAGTGGGAAAGGAAACTTGGCTCGTGTCGAGATGTATCGTCCTAAATAACGATGGGCCACGTGCAAAAATAGCAATGGCCACTCGGTCCAATCGCAATACTCGCTCGTCGACGATTCCGAGAAGACGTTGACGATCGATGCCGAGATGACGATTCGAGAAGACCGAGAGACCGAGAGACCGAGTGCCGCCTGTCTCGATGATGGTTCTCGCTTGTAGTTTCTCGGAAGGCCACGACGTCTTCTTACGCGAAGCCGTGTGCGCTTCGCGCGGCGAGCAGAGCGAGCGAGAGGGATGTAGGTACGGAGGAAGGAAGAGCGAGTGAGCGAAAAGACATACGAAGTACAGCCAACGTAATGAGTGTAATGGATTAGATATGGAATGTTGGGTAAAATTACAACGGAATCGCGCATAACCGTGAAAGATATTATGATACTTGACTAACCGACATTCTTTTGTGTCCTCACTCGTGGAAACGTTCATGACTTCAGGGCTTCAGGCAATTCGCCAGGAATGTGCTTGGCTGGTCGAAAGTCGCGCGTAGTACGAAGGCCGCATTGCGGCTGTTGCGTGTACTTCTACCGTTGCTCTTGCTCGCTTACGGTCCACGATAAGCGCAACAGTGGTCAACGATAACCAACGATGCTCTTCATTGCAAATATACGGCAAAGTACGAAAAGGGCTTTGCAATGTGTCGCGCACGTATTATTAATATACCGCAGTGCAGCACCGAGAAAAACACAAAGCAGCATATTCAGGGTGAAAGATCGAGCTTCTCGGTGAGAACAAAGAACCGGTCCTGAAGCGAACGAGTCGAGGGGAAAACAGTCGAGCGAGAATCCAAGTGACTAAAGGAATGACATCATCGTAATATCCCCTTGGAATCGTCCACCTATGTCCACGCAGATGCGCGTACGTGTCTGTTGAGGCAAAACGTGCTATCTTTTCAAGCAGCATGGAGCGTTTAGTCGATACGCAATAGTGGCTACGTACATATATTCGCACGGCCATTGCGATTTGATAGTTGGTCGTGTGCTACCTAGGGTGATATATTAACGATATTACAAGTCATTACAGTCGTTCCTTATACGGGTTATAGGTATGCGTTAAATAGCAATATGCATTGCTAGATTTCGAAATCTGATCCTGTAGCCGTATACAAGACCACGAAGAGGGTGGTGCAGGACTCGTAGTTTGGTACGAAGGACGATGAAGAGTCCTTCTATGAAACAATGGCTGGCTAGTTCCTCTCGAAACGTAGAGAGAGAAAGAGAGGGATAAGGAGATGACGGGAATGAGAGAGCGAGAACGAGCAAGGTCTAATGGTATATATGGGTGAACGAGCAGGCGTTCGAATGCGTACAATAATTGCTGGGCTAGTCGCGCTGGGGAACGTGCTAGTGGCGGATCAAGAGTGACAGACAGTTTTGGGTCATGGTCGGTGTATCGTGCAAATATTTTCGCAAGCGGGCATAGCGACGTTAACTCTTCTTGTATTCCCTGTATTCCCAATTTGCAGCTGGGGTCGAACGAAACGAGACGATGACACGCGGTACTCGGGTCGCGCACGTCGACGTCTTACGTACCGACGCACGGATGAAGAGACGGAACGTAGGGGGGTGATGGAAATAGAAAGAGAAATTGGGACAAGGCGCTCCTAAATTCGCAGAAAAGATTCGTCGGGGCCGTAAGGTCGATGGGTGGAGGCTGCTCTACATTTTTATCCGACTCGGCGACTCTTTCGTCCCGTCATGCTCATCTGAGAACAAGAGGGAAAAAGGGGTCGTACGAGTCGTCTCGTGTTTTAACGAATATAGAATTGCAAACTGTGTTAACCATATGTCGCCTTGCTGTTATACTTCTGCGGTAGGACAAATAGAGACCAGGCTGAAGTGTATCGAGTTCCAAATAGGCTTGGTGGTTTAACGTTAAATTCCTATCCTGGGGTCTGGTAGTTAAAATTGTATCGCAAACAGTTAGTCTAGTCAGTCAGTTAAGCCAAGTAAGCAACGAGACAGGCAAGCAAGCAGGCAGTCAGTCAGGCACGAGGTGCCAGAATGTCTGGCATAAAAGCGACGACTCACAACGCCGAGGTTTCGAAAGCGATAGCGATTCGTGTTCTAGTCCTTTCATGAGAACTCGGCGTAAATACGTCTCGATGATTAAAGTCGCCCGCAACAATTACAAGTGCGGGTACGACTATACGGAGTATATATATGAACGAGTATCATGCTAGGATAGATGCTAAATGGAAGTTTACACGTATTAGATATATGATCACGATGACGATGAGTAGGTGTAATAACAAGAGGCTGAAGAAGGAGACATGGCAGAGACAAACAAAACACACGACCAGTACGATTCACGCGTAGACTCGGCTCGGTTACGAGGATTTGCACAAATTTACATAGAAACTCGACGTCCGCTCGTGGAACAGAGGGAACACGAACCGTGCGCTCGATATGCCCACGAGATTTAAATGTCAGCTCGGGGCGATATGCTAATCGTAAATCGGTGGGCCGGTTCGCGGCAGCCAGACGCAAACCTTTTGCACAATCTTCCTTGCGAAAGAATATTCGCCAATTCTGGTTATGACTTGGCGTTAGACCGTGAATAGAAAAGTATACATGTTACGTACCACGTGAGTCAATTACTATCACGTTCCTTTCTTTACTCGTCACTCGTTTCCGGACGTCGCAATGGAAAAACACTAGACACTCCCATCCTTCCTCGTTAGGTTATTTCATAATATACGAGATACATACAAGCATCGCGTGAAAGAAAAACGAGATCCGGACTCTCAGACTCTTGGTAACGTCCACCAAGGTAGACACTGGTACTTAACCTATACCGTCCGACGTTCCCCATATAACCATTATCATCAGGGACGGATTTCCTTAGCTAAGAATTTTATTCATACGCGGAGGAACACAATTACCGAGTCAATTCTCGTTCGTTCGTTCCTAGTTTGCGAACGGTGTCACGTAACTTTCTACTTGCGCCGTGCAAAAACGGCTGCGGTCGACAGCAGGCATTGAGACGGCCATTCAGGCATTCAGACAGTGAGTCGATGTATATCGTATGCTACAGGTAGAATCGTGTATGCTTTCCCAAGAGAGTCAAGAATTCCATCTCTCCCTACCCACCCGCGTTCAATTCCCGACGACGTCATATCTTTACAAAATTTTTTGTTTACCTCGCAGCAGGACAACAACGTCCCGCAGACGTCATGCCAACGCGTTAAATTGTTTTCAGACGTTTCTCAGCTGTGTCGTAACTAGAGTTTCTACACGTCTTCTTGATACCTGTGCTAATAAGGTTCAGAGGACTCTGCTTCCAGGTTACGTCGTACTGCCTGGTTTGTCAGCTTATCCTTCCTGTCGCAGTCTCATGGAAACGAGATCGTACGACCAGCGCGCGCTCTCACTTTGCTACCGTCGTGACTGCTAGGTTGCGAGATGAAATGAAAAAAAAAAAAAGAAAGAAAATGGCAAACCCTAGGCTCCTACACCTTCTCTATATCTGATACACGACAGATGAGATATACGCTAGAGAATACTGCATGACACCGTACGCGAATAGTACCGAGACTGGTACAACGTGATTCCTTGCTGTATTTATCGACACTAGTTGGCTTCTCACTTTGAAACTAATGGAGATATCGACTTCCGCTCGGCGCCGTAGACGCTTTCTAGGGTCATCTTATGCTGACCTCTCATGAGCCTTGTGTGCAAGTAATGCAAATGAGAGTTGCGACTATACGACAGTCATTAAAGGTACCACCCGTTGAACGTCATGAAACAATTTTTATCCACGTTTCGCCGAGTTTCCATCGTGCGAACTGTGGCGTATCAATTGCACTAATGTGGGTCAGCGTCGAAGAATCGTCAGTGAGGTAGACGACTGCAAAGACATGTAAAAATACGTTATCGATGTACGAAAGAGAAAATGTCGTTTGGTAGCAGCCAATGGAAAATTTTCAAGACTCGTCCCACTCATTATATTCACGCATTACGCGAAATGACACTCGGGCCTTGTGCGTCACGGTCTGAGCTTGTTTGCGGTACTTGCGTGCCTTGAGGAAAAACAAAAGTACCCGGAAGTGACACGATCGAAAAGCTGATCTAACGCGAGACGATACTTTCCCCGCGATAGCAAAATAAAATTCGTTCGATCGTCCAGCCTATAAAGGAGAACAATCTGAGCTTGTCGAAAGATGACATCAGCGTTGGAAATCGCGTGATTGGAAGTTATGAGAAACGTCGAGAAAGTAACCAGGCTAAAACGTCATCGTGTTCCCCGCACCGTGCATTATTCTATAGCGCAAAGCCTGTAGCAGCCATCGATCCACATACCGTATCAACGTTAACGCTTGGACCTTGGCTGTCTTTCGTATGCGTTCATTCTTATTCTTATGCGGCTAAATTATATTCAATGGTTTAGGTATACAATACCAGACAACCTCCAGGAGCACTCGGAGTAACGAGCATGTAGCGTGTACAAGAGTAACCGAGAAAGGTAGAAGGTTTCTCTGTAATAATGACAAAGTAAACGATTGGCTGCCAATGTCGGTCAGTCAATACGACTCTAGGTCGCACGAGACTTCCAGCGTCATTGTCACGAGGAGCGAATAAATGCTCAACGGTAACGTAACGGTGAGTACATTTAAAGGATTGCGGGAAGCGGAGTGTCAAAATCGTTCATTGAAAAGTCGCGCAAAGGAATAACAAAAATAGTTCGGCTCGAGCGAGCAAAGTTTGTAAATCAATGAAAGTATCATTCATAAAGTGCAGCGAGTATTTAATAATGCAAATCGTTAGACCTTGCGCCTTACCGAGATCACGCGCTGTACAGTGTTTACACCGTACTGCAGCCAACTTCACGACATAGAAGAAAAGTTGTAGAAGTGGTTGCGCGCATACGAATAAGGCAGAGTAATTTTGTTCAACCCACCTACGTACGCATAACTCGACAGCGGCAAGCATAAGGCGTCGCAGACTGATGGATATTAAATTTCTCATCGCGATGCACAACGTTCCTCGAGGATAGCCGTGTCGCCAGTGCAATCCGACTGTAGAATGCAGATAGGTCGTACGGCCGGTAGATGGCTTCCGCGTGCGTTACATTCTACATTGTAGAGCGTAGAGGGAGTGCGCGGAGGGGACTATAGCTCTGCCGCTGGCGATTGCGTAACGAGCTACGTATATACTAGGGACAATTTATTCCGCATTAGAGGAGGGTAAACGATCGACCCGTTCATGGAAACCCGGTAGCGTCACAGTGATACATAGGTCGACTACACAGCTTACGAAATCAGCAACGACGCTATAAAGGTCAGGAGACCAGCCCGCGACCTGGACAACGTTACCGCATCGCGGGAGATTTTCCGGTTGCGGAAAAATAGCCGTGACGCAATACGTATGTATCGCATGTATGCTTGAATCGTATGAGCGCGAGAGAGACAGTACCTACGGCTGACGAGTGAGACAGATATAAGCAGTGACGTGTTGCGACGAGGGTCAGGTAATGGACCGGCCGAGCATTTTTGCGCTCAACAACAAGTCATGTATCGCATGCCGTTTACGAATGGCGGCACGCGAGTGAGCCGCACTACGATTTCAATTCTGTGTTCCGAGTGTGAGTCACGTCCGCGAATAACCGAGCGACTAGCCTCCGGCCTTCTTCACGCTGGGCTACTCCTTCTTCCTGGCGCGTAACGTCATAGGGAACCAACTGAGAGAAACTATTATACATGTGTACATACGGTACGACTTATCAATACGTTACACATAGTCTTCGTCCAGATCGATCGATTGGATCAATTAACTTTGGTATGCTCTTTGATATCGTTGCCAGAGGACAATGCTTTTTTCTTTCTCTTTCCTCTACGCGAACATTCATCGACGTGCTACCAGCAGAAGACCCGTGGCAAATTACAAACGTGAGGGTCACGTGATCCCGGCAGACTCTCTAAGCGCGGACATAGGCAAGCTATAGTCTGTTCAATTATCTTCTTTCACATTTCACGTTAGCCTCGAGGAGAGATGCTCAGGAACTTGACGGCTCGCGCGTATTTCTAGAACGGACGGTACGCACAAAACAGACGAGCACGGCTTCCGCTTCCGTCGAGTTTCAGTTTCTACGCTTTCCTAGCCACAGAGCGTGGACGCGTTAGACAGACGGAACGCTGCGGAGCGATTCCCGGTGTATATTTTTATATCGGTGTGCAACGTGAGTATCTATTTATTAACACGTCAATATTTGCCAATCTTACGTGCTAGTCATTTTCGTACATCGTTACGGGGACCTAATCGTCTGCATGCACACAATGTGTACCCGCTTCTCTACCCCTACTCAAATAATCTTCACGTGTCACAAGACACCTCACAAATATTCCAACAGTAGGTATACAGGTATCGGTTATGCTCACAGTGATACCAACAGACGCAGTATCAATAAATAGAATCTCGTATTGATACAAGTTGCTCTTACGTGTTTTTTCACTCTCTAATAGACTCGTCCTCGAGTGGCGATCTATATTAATGCCAAATACTAATCAATATACCAAACATCACGATCGATAATCGTCCATCATCCTAAACGCACACACGTTTAGGCACTTGCCGCGTGACTCGAGGTATATAAATAACAACAGTGACGATGCCAGCATAATAAGGAAACGGTTATCACGTTTGGCAAAGCCTTATTTATCCAGGTATGTGCTTCGACAGATAATCAGCCAATCGAGCGACTTGCGACAGCACAAACGAACAGAGTCAACATTATATTCAAAATACGTTCATCTATCGTTAATCGATTACCCAACCCCTCATTTTTTAATTCGATTCAATAAGCGGGCTTGTCATACTAATTTTTAGGTCACACCCATATCGCAGGGTGGTTATTCATTGATAAATGTACTTCGTATATATATACACCTGTATGGAATTAGGATAACGTATGAATAAAATCCAAAAAACGTTTACCCTTTCGCGTGAATAAGGCGCGCGTCCCAAGTAATACCAAAGCGACATACTACTTTTCGCCTTCTAACCATCCCGTGTACACGTGCTTCTAGCCTGGAGGTCACGAACATAGCATACGTCGTGACACGTATATCCCACCTATGAGAATGTCTGAGGGACGCACATAGACGCCCGCGCTCTGGCTCCTCGACTGCGGGAGACACCTACGCGTAAACAAGCCGTGACGTCATCTAGTTATTTACGAGAATGCTAGTGGCCTGTATATCGTATAGCTACACGCCAAAAAGACATTGGTGTCTTACTGGATTATTTTTTCCTTACCCTCAGTCATCCTACTCCATCTTGATGACCTTTTGCCCGGGACCATTTTAACTATGACCGCATATGCCTAATGCCTTGTGGGACTTTTAAGACGGTCTAAGGTTCCCGTATGATTTCTTTGCGAATTTCCATGTTACGGTCAGGAGTGAGAGCGTGACGTCATGCATACACGTTATAACATTGCAACCAATCTAAAGCGCTCTCGTGATGGAACTTTTAATTGGTGATGGATGGTATCGATAAGCGGGAATAAAGTATCAATTCTTAGAATGGTATTATCGCACGGTAACACAAAGAAAACTTTGTGTCCGATACATCGCCCGTTTAATATTTGTATTAGAAATATTTTATCGGTTCCGGCAAGCACGTGTCGCGCCGATGCTATTTTGACAGCGTTGACATTACGCTCGGAGAATCCATTGGCACGCGCGCGAGACCTCGAGGAATATTAACGAAGACAGGTCGATTCCCTGTTTACGATCTCGAACATAATCGATACGTAATACTCGGCAAATATGTATAACAGTTGTACCATATGTGGTACTCAGTCTGTTGCCCACCTTCAAAAAGATAATATCGACCGGCCTTTATCATTCGAGTAATCGATTTCACTTTATACGTAAATACTCAGTTGGCATAGTTCAAACTTTGGAAAGTCCTACTCAAATTCGATAATAGATGTGGCACTTTGATTTCAGACTTTTTTTTGTCATACTTTTTACAATTAAATTTTTGTTTTACAGATGCATGCACAACACTTGGCAATTTTTCACACGAAATTTTTGATCGTACATTTATTTCTTTATACACGTGCGCCATCTTGGTGCTTTGGACCTTGGTACTCGAACGTGTTATATTTAATATGATGCTTTCACGAAAAATAGAATCTAGCGTGAGAAACACGAGCAACTTTTATAGCGCGTAGTTATTTTTGAATGTTATTATATTGCGTTATTATTATCTTTACGAAACCAGTGCCACTGTTAATCTCAAGTTCAAATATCTCCGTGACTTCCTGCGCCATACTCGTCCCTTGCATATACGACTTCCTTATATGCTAGCACAAGGTGTCGAGTTTGTAATACGAGTATACGTTTCTATGTGCACTTATGACGATACGATAAGCCTGTCGAGAATTCTTGGCACGTCGAACAAAGTAACGTCTAGTTTCTGACACCAACGTTAAAATATTCAACGACATTTGGTCAAACGTCTAATTAAAATTCCCCAAGCGGATACTATAACTACTGCACGTAATACAGTGTTAATAAAAATAACAATATTGACTCACCCTTTCTGCGTCCGAACGGTCCAAAGAAGATGCCATTTTTACCGATGACGTTGTCATCGATATACTTCAGTAGTTTGCTAGCGTCTTCGCCCTTCTTCGCGGCAATCGACTTGACAGGGCGGGGCGGTATCCTTGGCACCCCCAGGACTCCAGCACTTCCGGCGGTTCCAGTACTTCCCGTAGCTGCACCCGACGTCGTCCCAGTGGTACTAGGAATACCAGAGGCGTTAGTACCTGGAGTACTTGAGGTCGACACAGAGGAGGTCGTACTGGGCTCCTCGGCCAGGGAGTTGATCCTCCTCTGCGATCCACTCCAGCTCTTCCCACTCGAAATCTTCACCGAGCAGCTCATCCTCTCATAGTACGCACGAGCGTTCGCCGCTTATGTAAACGAGTAACGTACGGACAGAAAACCGACGTAGACGAGCCAAATAAGAATACAAGTACTTTGTTATTTTTCTCGCAAATCGCCACGCACGCTTCGTTTTTCACTTGTTATTTCTTTCCACCTTATCGTCTTTCTATTTTTCTCTTCTCACGTGCTGTAATCACTCAGCTTTATTACAGCAGCACACATGTAGCCTTCGCTCACGATTTTTATTATTATCGCTACGAAAAAGGAAGCCTTTCTTTTTCTTTCAAGTAATTTCGTAATTATTCCCTCAACTGGGACTGGAATGACTGTCGTACTTCGCTGGACCAGTTTCCCCACTAGGAACAGTTCTGTATTATTTTCCAAATTTTAATGCAGGATTCACCGTGAAGAAGGCACTTGGCTACGAACCGGTTGGCGAACAATTGCGAAATCCTCGAGTACAGGGCGAGGTCCTGATGACGCTTTAGTGGTCCAGAGAAGATTGACCGATGCTACTAATTAAAAAAGCTTCTCTAATCGTGACTGGCCGATAATTAAAGCTCGGATCGATTTATTCACGCAATTTACAATTTATACGTTGTAACGCGTATAGTCAATGTCTATTAATTCTTTTGTTTTTTTTTTACTCACTTCACTCACCTCCTTCGAACAACGTTAATCAATTGTCGCTGTGGCTCGCGCGTCTCCCTTTTAATAACACGTTAATTCACGACGCGTCGTGTAATTGAATAATCGGGAGAAAATTAATTTTTATCGTCAAAATTTGCATTTACTAATTTATCTCTCTCTCTCTCTCGTTCCGTATCCTCTTTTTTTCTCAAATTTCCAATTTCAAGAATTACACTGTCTTCTGTTTCTCCTTCCTACTCTTCTTCTTTGTTTCACACTCTCTCTGTATATGTCTGTCCGTTTGACTCTCCTTTGCTTCACCCACACTTCGTTCCCACTGGAGAGCAAACGTACGCAATCTCACTGAGCGCTACGCCGAGACTGACTGTCTAGTAGCAGGCTGGCAGCCTGGTTCGCCAATGACGTCACCAGGCCACGCACGCGCCTCACCATCGGCACGACGCGTCGCGATGCTCTGTGCTTTCGGCCTGTGTCTCTATGCTTGCGAGCTTACAAGACTTTTGTCTACGAATTTCATGCTTGAATTACTTAAACTCGAATCACGTCACAATTATTTTGTACCGACCTAAGACGCTTTTTTGCTTCCCTTTTTTAGCTTTCTCTCTGAAGATTGTTTCTTGGAATATTTTTCACTATCGAACAGAGCCGATGCATCGTAACATTGCTAATGGCTTTAATTCTACGGAGTTCATCGACATTCCGAAGTAGTCTGACTCTGCTCTTATAAGTATATTAAATCGAATATAAACTTGCTTTAGCTCGAATCAAACTTTCCATGGCAACCGGACTCACCCTAAACTGACGGAGTCTAAATCGACTAACGAATTTCTCAGGTCTCAGCCCTTTCGCTACTTTTACTCGTAACCTCGTCGTGCTCGCATTCATCTAGCGCGTCTCGAGTCTTCTTCAAACTGTGGAAAGATGCTCAAGTTCCAGTTGGCTACACCCGAGGACCGTAAGGTCGCAGCCTCCATAGAACGCAGGAGACGAATCGAGGAAGCAAGGAGAGCACGTATCTTTGATCCTCGTTCCAGGCGAATTGGAGTAAGCATTCGTTTTATTCAATGTTCTTCAAGAACTAGATTTCTTCAATTTAATTAACTTGGCTTTTTCTAGATTGAAATTTGTTTTTTTTTTTTCTTTTCACTATTTTTCTCAAGACTTGCATATATTTGTTAAGGGACTATTTTTTATGACTGGTAAGTCGCTAATGATAGAACCGATAGCCATTCTGAGAAGCGTTTGCCTTGCTGCGAAATCGTGAATGCAGGTGGAACGAGTTCGGTTGCACAGCTCAAAATACCAGGGACAAAGTTAACGTTGCGTGATCGTGTGCCATTAGTTGAGCCACGGGTAATTTAGATTCGAGAAAGAAGAACGAGGTGCTGCTCAAATATAAATTGGATGATGCGATTCCGCGATTCTGCAATACCGCGATTTTCTCATGAGGATGATGGAAGCCACGCAGAAATATGTGTAGTTGTGTCAAGGAGCGGCTGATGTAGTAAACTTTTCCTTGTAGATTGACAAAGACTTCCTGGACAGGCAAATAGAGGAAAAGAAGCAGCAGCGTCAACTGGATCATTATGAAGAATGTCAAATGGACGAGGCGTTGATTCGCAGCAGCAAGCTCGCGCTTCTATACGAAAAGGAAGAAGAGGAGGTCAATTGAATTTGTAGTAATCAGAAATTGAGCTTCTCTCTTTTTCATAAAAGATCAATTCTGACCTCTGGGATCTTTCAGAGAAGAAAGAGAATAAATCAAGAGATAAATACCTTCAGGCAGATTCACCAGCGTCCAGAATGTCGTCGTGACTTCGACTTGAATGACCCTGACGTCCTAAAAAAATCAATTCCAGTTAAAAATGACGATCGTGACTTGGGTCTGGCGTCGGCACAAAAGTAAGAATCCCTTTGAGTGTCTCTTACGATTTTTCTGATATGTTTTTATTTAAGATTTGAAGGAGAAGACACCGATTTACCCGAGAGATTGAAGATTCAAAAGGAACAGATGCAATCCTGGTTAGAGCAGCAAATTACAGAGCGTCGCGCAGCAGAGAAGGAGCGTCGGGACGCCGAGCAAGCTTATCAAGACGCCGTGGTAGTCAGAGATAAGAGAGCACTGGATCTGGAACGAATGGAACAAGAATGTCGGCGTAGATTAAACGAAGCTACATTAAGATTTAATTGTGCTTTGGTAATTGTACCAAATTTATTTTTATTTCTAGAAATTCAAATAAGATACTTCTTAGTGTCTTTGACACTTTTCTGTCTAAATAGGCACAAGAGCAGGAACATCGCAGACGTTGTATGAGTATCCAAGAGGAGGAAGACAACCAAGCGGAAATCTACAATCATGTCACGGGCGATTTCCTGACCGAAGCCAAGGAACAGGCTGAGAGTAATCGTGGACCCGATAAACCTTTAGCTTCTCGTTACAAGGGTATGACCTCAGAGGAACTTAAGATCTTCCGGGACGAGCAGGCACGACAAATGCAGGAAATCCTCGTGAGAATCGATCGCTCTTTCGTTCTTGTTGCAACTCTGGCTCTGTTTACTAGTGACGTTTACTTTCAGAAATTGAAACTGGAAGAAAAGAGAGAGAACGAGGAATGGGATAAATTAATGAGTAGCAACGCGCGGGCCGCTGAAAATTATCAACGTGAATTGGAGCGCAAGAAAACGTAAATAAATAAAATATTGAATTTGTTTGTACGCTAGGAATTACGTTTCTAAAATTGTTCAAGAGAATTTTATCGATTGCTTCAGTGACCTGAGAAAGCAAATTGCCGAAGAAAATCTGCGACTGGCTGAACAACAGAAATCTCAGCAGGAATATCTAAACAGAGTAGTTTACAAGAACAAGCCAAGCCCTGAATTCTTTGAGCAGTTCAATAGAAGCACCAGATAAATATAAAGATCACTATTCTAACAATGTAATATTACTTTTCGTATGGTATGTGTACGTGGCTCATAAAATAAAGCCTTGAACGAATGTGGATTCACGTGGTAGATTTATTTGTTTTTCACCCTTGCGAGAAATGACGTGCGAATACGACGAGACGCTGATGGCATTCAACGGCATTAATGCTATGGGTTTATTTAAGAAGCAGTAAATAATGCATGCTTAGTCACGTCCTTCTAGCAGAAACATACTGATTATAGTAAAGTGGCGACATTCTACGGTATATGAACGAATCACCGGAATCTAAAAGTCAACCATGCCTTTTACCACCATGGATAAGGAAGAATTCCCACGTGGCATCCATTTTTTAAATTTGCTTTAAGCAGCTTCATCTTGCTGTCAAAATTCACCCTAATATTGTGCATATCTTTTCGCAATATTTCACCAACAAATATTTTTCTCGGCATGAATGAAATTACGCGTCTAATAAATTGGATGTAATTGCATTGTAAACAGGGGTCATGCTGAGTGAAAACGTTATGGGGTCGGAACGGGAGCTTGCATCGAAAATGGGGTAAGTTCATGGTTATGTTTACTGCTCTCGCTTATATTTTTCACTTCTAAATGTTAAAACATATTACTGATTAGTGTACTTGAGGAAAACTCAATTGCGCAAGAGTACTCTGTTACCGTGGAAACTCTTAAGCAAGAATTGAATCTATGCAAGGTGAGTCCCATTACTTGTGCGTTAATTTTTCATTTGGTTTTTATATAATATTTTATAATTTACAGGCGGAACAAACGATGCTTCGAACTGAATTGGAATGTCTTAGGAAAGAAACAAAGAGTGCTGGCGATATAGCGCGAGATAGTTTTTCTCATGGTCAATGGGAAGAGTGTACTAGTCATGAAACTGATAAGGAGATGATATTAAACTTACAGAAACGTATTGCTATTATACAAATGGAAAAAGATTCTGTTTTTCAACTCTGGCAAATGGCACTGAAGGCTGTGGATATTCTAGAGGAAGAGCTCAAAGTATTTCAAAAGGATGGAAAAGGTGGCAAGTATTATGATGAGCAAGTGAATAGTGTTAAAGAAACGTATTCAGAAGCAATAAAAGCACTGGAAACAAAGTTGGTTCAAGCCAAAGAGAATTTTCTCAAACATCAATCGCGTTGGGAATCCAGCAGAAACAAAATCGAAGCGTTGAATAAGGAGAAGAATAACATTGCGCAAAAATATACGGCTTTGCAAAAGGATGCATTGGAAAAAGAGAAAGCAAGTCAGGAGACCATAGAATCCTTAAGGAGGGAATTGAATGTATCACAGTTTGAATTGCAACGGGCCAGTGAGTTGCAAGCAGAATTGGAGGAGCAACTTCAGGATGCAAAAAGAATTGTGTCTGCTATGATAACTAAGGATGATGAAACAAAAAATAAAGTATCTGAAGCGATAGAGTTAGTCGAATCTGCGGTTAGGGAAAAAGATATGGCGCTTGAGAGAGAAGCACGTGTGACGCAGGAAAAGTCCCAATTGGAGAATAAATTGGCTAATCTCACACAAGAGTATAATGCATGGTTACAAGGGGAATTATCCAAAATGAAAGAGACTTATGAAAGAAATACGAAAAAGTATATGTTAGAGATAAAGGAGCTTAAAGCGGAATTACGACAGAAGGGAACATTGCTGGATCGTGCTCAGCGAGAATGTCGATTGGTTGAAGAAGAGTTGGATAAAGTACGAAATGGTTCGGATGACTTCTTGCATAGATCAAATTCAAAAATTTTAGAATTGGAGCAGAGGCTCAAGGACACAGAATTTAAGTTAGAAACGTGCGAAGATGCTTGTCGTAAAAAATATGACGTAAAGATCCAACAATTGCAGCAGCAATTGGAGGAGGCTGAAGAAAAGATGACGATGTCGGACGATCGTTTAAGGAGAATCCGAATGCGGACTTCGTGGAATGTTGAGGAACGTGTCAAGGAAGCTGAGGAGAGAACCAAGGAAGCTATTGAGAGGTATTCAAATTTGGAAAGACGTCTGGCGAGAACTCTGGATGAACGGGAAAACCTGTCTCAGGAATTACGGTCATTACAATCTGCTTTTGATCGGGAAATTCAAAGAAGAGATCATGAAAGACGTTCCCTCGAGAACCGGGTTCGCGAATTACAGGCTGATCTTAAAAGAGCTACAGATTCGATGGAACAAACATCGATACGCGGTAATATACTAGCAGATCAAATTCACATTTTGGAGGAAGAGGTGAAAAAGAAACATGCCACAGATGCAGTTGAGTATTCGAGTGGTGAGAAACTGTTGAAACCTGAATTAACAGAGCATTTGAAAGTCTTGCAAGAGAAATCTGACAAGAGAATAAAGGAATTGATGGAACATGTTGAAATTCATCAAAGGCTGAGCAAGAAGTAAGAATTGAAATACGACAGTGATTTACCGAAAAAATTTGAGAATGTGAAACATGAAAATAATGTTAGTTTGTTATTATCACAGATGGAAGGAAGAAGCAAAGTCAATTGCAGCAAGCTTTCAAAGACGGTTAAAAGAAGTAAAAAGTAAACTGAATGCATTACGTAAGGAAAATGAAGAATTAAACAGAGAATTGCTTGGCTGCCGGCAGCAACTGGCGCGTTGCAGAGTAGAGGTTCTTCATAGGTAAATTAATAAAGATAGAATAATAATTAATAGTTGTGATGAAAATACCATAATTATCTCTATATGTCACTGAATCCTTGTTTTAGGTATGATCAGGGTGATGGAACTAGGTGACAGCATCATCAGGACGTAGCTTGTAGGTATACATCACGTTTACAATCATCTGTAAATAACACAACAAAGAAAAGCTTTATTTATTTCGAAAATACATTTTTGTACCAGCCACAGCAACTATTAGTTGCCATCTAATCCTAAATTCCCAAATTCATTGTCTCATACGAGTTTCGGTTATGAGCTGGAGTTAATGCATGCTGTGAACATACTGGGAAACCAGTAAAGAGTTTCTTCTTCCCCTTGTGAATCTAACCATGCTAATCCTTCCTTTACCATGTGATCCAATGCTTTTTGTGTCCTGTCACTTTCCCATCTGAGTTCTTTTTGTAGCAAAGATTTGGAAACATACGCATTTCCAGACTGATTAGCTTGTTGTAGTACAGCTGTATGATCCATACTAAGTTCTCCTGGAATTGATTGTACTAAATATCTTCCACGACCAAGAGGAACAATTGAGAAACCATTTCCAAAAATTTTAAGCTTTTTAGCAGCAGCCAACAAGTCCTCGTTTGTTATTTCTTGATGTTCTTTGCGACGTCCTCTGGCCTGAATTAGTCGGTCTCTTAATTCATCCAAGTAAATTAATCCGCCATTCTTGTAATTTGTAGCTAGACAGACTTCAACAATTTGCACAGCAAGTTCATAGTAAAAATCACCAATGCCAAGGACTGACCAAAATCCTTTCCCAGATGCAAGAGGATCCACGCCAATCGAAGCACACATTTCCGTAAACTGTCTACGAAACTGGGCATTCTTTTTTATTTCATTCTTGTGCTTTGCAGCAAATTTTTCAAGGTTAACTCGGAATATCTCCATTTGCCTGCTCATTTGTTCCAACTGATTTTCCTGGATTTCTGTTCCTTTATCTTTGTACTTTTCTTGTTCCAGTTTCTGCTTATGAATTGCTCCTACGCCCGCTCTTCGTCTCATTTTTAAACAAATTACCTACAACAGGCTACAGGTTATATTATGAAATTATGACAGATGCGATATGAGAAAAATGTTTTTACTCAAAGTTGCCTGTCTGTGTCTACTGTACACAACAATGTCACTTGTGTTTTAATCGCTTCTTAAAAATGGTTATTTTTCCAAAACCAGATAATCTGTGATTAAAGGCTGCTATTTTAATAGATCAGGCAAAAATTAATTAGTCGAAATTGTACCGTTACTTAAGATAGGTAACAGCATTTATCTTTCTTGTTTTGGTTTTCTCGGGTCCAGGCGGATTGACTGAAGGTAACTTATTTAGTAGAAATGAAACCTGAATGCATTTGCATTGGACCATTTCCATTTTATTTCTATGTTAGAGGCGCTATAGTTTGTATAGAATTTCTACCAAGTGAGTTCACATTCTTAGGTTGAAGTTTCTTTTAGGTCAAAATTCCAAAATGGCGTCAGCAATGGATATCGACGATGAAGAGATTGATTTACCCACTTCCAGTAGTGGCAAAGGGGAGAAAAAACGATTTGAAGTGAAGAAGGTAATTTGGAAGATAATTTTTAAAATGTAATTCGATGAATGCTCATTCTTTGTATTGATTCAATGACATGGGCTCAACTTAACCTATTATACGCAATGTCACGCTATATCTTCTGTTTACGTCAAAATCTTTTTTGTGCAAGTTTGTATATTTTCGTTGCAGTGGAATGCTGTGGCTCTCTGGGCTTGGGGTACGTAAAAATGTTCCTTGCATTTTGTAAATACTCGTTCTACGTGACGGGTAACTTGCAATTCTGGCAGTTTCATTTGTTTTGCTGTCCCACACCTAAGACAGTTTTTCATGTACTTGAAGAAATCTTTAATTAATTCCTAATATTCTTACTTTCAGATATTGTAGTAGATAATTGCGCGATTTGTCGCAATCATATAATGGATCTATGTATCGAATGTCAGGCCAACCAAGCCTCTGCTACCAGCGAAGAGTGCACAGTAGCTTGGGGTGTTTGTAACGTACGTTTTGTAGAATAAACAAATTTTTTAATTTAGTCATCATTATTGATGTAATATTACTTGCTTAATTTACAACATTCTGTTCCTAATAATATAATCTCATTTTGGTTGCACAGCATGCATTCCATTTCCATTGCATCTCCCGCTGGCTGAAGACTCGCCAGGTTTGCCCACTCGACAATCGTGAATGGGAGTTCCAAAAGTAAGTATAATATAATAGGAATTCCAATTTAGGACCCTTGTTAAGCTTTTTAGCCTTTAAGTACAATATGCGCTTAATAATATTCTCACAGCAAACTATATAGCACCCAGTTCAATTAATATTAATTTATATGACATGAATTTATCGATTGATATTTTTAAGCAATGTTTTCTTTGTGATGTAGGTATGGTCATTAACTGGATGTTCTCAACTGCCATGGACATCGGAACCTTTGAAAATTCAAAAACCAACAGCTGTTTAAATTGTAATGAAGACACAAATTTTCGTTTATTAAAATCGATCGATGCAGCTTTATATCCACTTTTGAGGTTTGTAGCTCTAGCAGTTTTTCCTAATCAAGATTAAGAAACGCTTATCGATCAGATTGTATATTAAATTGATACTTTTGACACTTAGACTCGTTTGCAAAGAACTTTAATATTAATAATTCTAGCTAATATTAATGTCGCAGTGTGATATCTACATGCGTAACGTATAGTTATAAGGTTCGAAATAAACGAGATACTGTAAGAAAAAAAGGTGCATCGATCATTAATCACAAATAATCCATGAATAATCATGATTCAATATCAAATTAATGTACTTTATATCCCCATTAAACAAAACTATTCAGAAATGATTTTGAGATGCATTATACTCGTAGCCTACGTAAGCACGAATGCCTTTTCCCGTTTCTTGCTTTTTTATTGGGCCCCGGATGATCCGATTATCCGGTCTTACAGGGGCTTCGCATTGGAAAAGTTTCGTCCCACCTTCCACAAACGAATGTGAAAAGTCCTGAACTCGCCCATTTCTTCAACTTGCCATAAGGATCTTCATGGTAACTCGCCACTCTCGTCACACGTTCTTTCTTCGTAAGCGTATCACACACTCTTCAGCCTTCTAATTCTTAATTCCGCTTGAAGAATCGAAATGACAACCTTACTCCCATTAACTTTAAACAGTGACTAAGTCTCTACCGAATATTACTGTTGCTACAACTACTACATCTACTACTACTACTACTTCAACTGGTATTGGATACTAGTCAGAGGTGGTGGGACAATACTTGCCACGCGACTAGAGGGAAAATGCGACGGGCTGGCTTCTAATCCGGGCATACAGCGAAAATTACATCCTCGGAGACCAACTGGCATTTATGAAGACTCAAGGAGCCACGAAGCATTACTAAGGTCCCTCATCGACCTTACTTCTTTCCTTGCCGGTAACGCACCCCTTGCCGGCTTTGGAAAATTCTCAAATCCGGATAAAATACCAGCTGGGATTCTAAGATACTTCGTAAGCCTTTATTGTTAGTACAAATGCAGTCTGTAACTACACAATATTTTTTTTTTATTAGAAAGCACTACGTCTGCATTTAGTTACAGTTCAATTATCACTCGAGCTCAGCAACCTTTGTGAATAGTATAGAGGGAATCATTTTTCATTTGCGAGAATTTTCAAGCCGTTAAATTTTATAGGAGAAATAGGCGGCGTTTTTGGGGATAGATTCTTCTCGGGGATGACTCGGTGTAGGTACTGTGTCCCCCTCTCACCTTGACGCTTACCTGAACTCGGGAGATGGAATATAAATACGATTTTCAGGGTGCGCAAGGACTCGGTAGTCGCGAAGGCCTCATTTCCGCCGGAAAACAGAGCAACCCTCACCCCCAACCCAATGGCAACCTCGTGTCTCTTCTCACCAAAGACCAATCGAATTAAATACATTCCTGAGAATCGACCTCTCCCTCTCACTTGTTCTCTCTCTGTTTCCCTCTGTCTCCCTTGCGACATTATTTCATCTCTTTTCTCTTGTTATTTCGTTTTACGAATACTTTTTCTTACCATTTCTTAACTTTCTTTTTCTTTCTTAGCTGACCCTCTGAGCTACCCCCAGCACTGGAAAACTCTCGTTCCATCTCGTTATCCGAGTTTTAATCGCAACGGAATCGCATCGCTAGAAGGAGGAACAGCAAGTACTTGGCATTATTCCAGTTAACCCTTTCAGCTATGGTAATTTCCAAGAACTATTTCATATCTTTTCCCTTACAGTTATTGCGGTTTGTCAATTTAGGTCAATGAGATATGAAATATCAATTATATTCATTATCGATAATTTCCTTTCAAATACTCGCAAGTCCCATTCAATTAAACTGTTTTTCAATGTTCAACTTTCAACTATCAAGAAATTAATGGAAGAAAATACAAAAGATTATACAACTTCTTGAAAGCGCTTCTATTCGACGCGACTGACTTTTCTCCCCGACCGGATTAATTCTCAAAATATAACGAGAAAGTATTTGCTCGAAACTTTACGTGCTCTTCAAAAATCGTGCCAGGTGTTTTTCAGCTGTACGTTGGGGTTTTTTTTATTATTTTAAAAAATCCCGAAACCCATCCATTATTCGTAGCCTCGATAAATCCGCGAGGCGTTTGAGCTCCTGTGTTTGGCGGATATATCAACGTTTCTTAGGGTTGTTTTGTGTCTCTTCTCTTCCTCGCTGTACTGGTAGAACAGCAGGGGGTGCAGGACACGGGACCACCACTAGGATAACCCCGTACCAGAGTGAAACTTCCACGTAGTTGTAAGTCGGTATCTGGTTCTGGTTTGTGGTAGTGAACGCTGGTAATGCCGGGTTGCCACGGGAAGGGAGTTCTAGTGACGGTAAATCCTCGTTAGATCCGAGAGAAAAACAAAAGCCATCGCGTGGGAGGTCAGGGGGTGTCAAAGAGTGTTAGAGGGGTGTCAGCCTACGACCCTCCAGCAGCCCTCTCTGTTTCTTTCGATATTTCTCTTTTTCTTTTGTCTATTCGACCGATTCCTTCTGCTGGCCTTTATTCCCTTACAATCTGACGAGCGACGTCCTTTTATTCCCTTACGTCACCCTTCTTCGTGTAGCATAGAAAATATTGGGGTTACATACATTTCTACATAGATACGTTACGGCTGCTTGTACTTGAGTTTAATAAGAGGAAAAAAGTTTGACACACTTCTCGTGAAACTTAAGTCTACTTGGTCAGATTAATCATCCAACTGGGCCATAAGAGTCTTTTCGTATCCTTACTTCAGGATATCTCTGAGCTGACAAGCCCTTACGGAAAGTTACACTTTCCAAAGTATTCTTACGTTAGGTACACTCACCCTAGAAGATAGGTGGATGTCGAGAGTTTGGCGTTAGGACATTTTCTTCCTCTTGACAATAAATAAATTAGAGAGAGGAAAGTGCAGCCATTAGAGCGTCTCGAGAAAAAGGTTTTACGGATAGAGCGAGAGAGCAACAAGAAGAATAATATAATGCCAGAAAATCCTGGATTTATATTTCTTCCCATACAATTGCAAGTAGCATCCATTTCGAATTGTCCCTCCAAAATTTTCATATTCCGTCGTTCCAATCCTCTTTAACAAATCTTCTTAACATCCGCAAGTTCACTTTCATGCTTTGCCAGTTATGGACATTAATTTTAATTCATTAAATTTCAAATTCCCAGCCTGACACCTAGCGGCGTCTTTGGTTACTCGTTCATTTAAAATATAGAGAGTCAATAAGGGAAAGAGTGAGAGAGAGATAAGTATGTTGTGAATTTGACTGGAGAGGAGATGCTCGTAGTATGCTAGTTCTTGGCTGACGGTTCTGAGAGCACTCGATAGGCTAAGTAAATCAGAGTCCTTTGGGTCGGCCAGCTGGCTGGCCGAGCAGGAGCAACAAAGGGTTGCTAAGAGCTCTTCACTAGCCCACCACTAGACCACTCAGTCCTCTTGCTCCTCATGTAGCTCCTGCTTTCGCTATGGCTGCTGTATGCCCCTGGTTCACCTAACCTTCCACTAACCATCCATCAGAGGTTCATTCCCTTCTCTTTTAGCTGGCAGTCTCCCCCTTGCTTCGTGACGTGATTGCCACCCAAATGTGTTTACGGTAAACTGTATCAAACTGTCGGTGTGCCTCCGCGCATCCCCTACGTCGATAAAACTACTCACCTTCCCCTTTTCAATTTGGCATCTTGGTCAGTATTTGTCTGACCTGCCAAAGTGAACGAGCCCCAATTATGGTTTTCACCAAAGATGCTCAAGGGTTGGAATCGTATCTTTACAATCGTTCGATATGAAATGTGTATCTGTGTATTTGCTAAATTTTCATTATAAAAAAAAAAACATGTTATTGAATTATTGAGAAATTTTCTGACTGGCTAACACGACGTGTTTAACAGTCCAGGTGGTTTGTACTTGTAGCAGCTCTTCCATACTTCAAAGAGACAGATTGCTGAGTGAAATCGAAAGAATATTGCTAAGGGTATCGAGACGTGGGTGATGATGGTCCAAGCCCAGACTCCAAAGAATTGGAGATGATCCGGTCGTACTACGGCGCGGGATTTCTCTAACGTGTTCACAGTCCATAGAGCGATGTTCACCACGATAAGAAACGTTATCAATTCCTTACCAGGTTTGTCGTTCGTTCTGGATCGTCTTCTCCAGCCGATCTATAGATCGTTGATTGATTTTCAGACAGTCTTTATAGAATCGCAAAAGATCCATCTTACCTTAATGACTAGAGTTTGGATGGTGCTTTGGATCAGAGTGAGAAAATCTGCCGTTAGCGCGAGTCCCCAGTCTGGGCCGGTTGTCAGGATTCCGCCGACAGCCCCAAAAAGACAATGCAAATATACCCCGGCCTGCGCAGCTGCCAATAAGGTTGCATCGAGATGAGGAGGTCTTATGTCTTTAAATTCCAAGCTTTTGAGCATAAAGGCTGCTCTGATCGATGCTATTAGAGCTGAAACAATCAAGACACCATGTATCCGTGGACGTTAATTATTTATTCCTTTTATCTGTAATTAAAATTAAGTCAACTGATTACCTGCTATTAGTATAGCTGTTTCCAGAGCCGTGACTTGTTTCACGGCCATCATTGGTTTCGAATCTTTTAGTACAAAAAACATTATAAGACTGAGAACCGTTCCAGCTATCACTAGAATACCACCAAATAATCCCCTGATGTAAGACAGACACGTTATATAAGGAGCTTATAAATAATTATCAAATTATGCAATAATCGTTTGATTAATTACTATTATATTACCTATGGGCGCTACTGCAGTCAATGCTAAGGTGATGCAACGATCTGGTAGGTACATCGTGTCTAACGGGAACCCGCTCATCGACTTTCCTCCACATTTCAAAAAGTATCACAGCACAGATCAGACTGAACTCAATGGTACATGGAAAAAGGAATGGACTAGCATTGCGCAGCAGAGTTCGAAATATTCCATCGTCCCCTTCGTGAGAGTGTTCCAGTTGAGCAATCTCGTGGCGAGTCTCTTCCACCAGTGCCTAAAAATATTTAATTCCCTTAATTGCCACTATCAACGCACGACGTCTCTAGTGTCGCATACCTGTAGCCACTCGCAAAGGTTCGTAGCAATCATATGCATGAGACCAAGTTTCGAGAGTGCTCCGTGCTTAGATAGTTCGAAGTCCTTGCTGTTCAGGAATATGAAATGCATTTGGGCCGTGACCAGGAGTAGCCTCGCTGCCGGTGTAATCGCTCTCAATGGTCCGGATACTATTTCCGCCCCAATTTGTAACCCAGTAAATACTAACGAGCCAGCTCCGAAGCCGACGGCACCGAGTCGCAAGCAAAAGCTCCCGTACTGTTGTACCTGATCAGACAATATCTTAAGATTTGAGTAACGAGTCCTTTCACCATTTTTCCTCATTGCCAACCCCTATTCTCTCTGTCAATCCCTATGATACCGACCCATCACTCATGGCTTCTGTCCTTTCTTTTTCTACCCCGGGCATTCTTTAGTACTCACATACTTTCATACGAGAGTGGAACTACGAGCCGCTGACTTTTACTTTGGATCCCGGTAATTCGTACACTTGGTTACATGGAGCGTGAACCCCGGAAGTGGCAGCAGGAAGAAAGGGTCGAGTTCAAAGTACCCCTCTGTTCCGCGGGCAACCCGCCTCAACCATCTACGTATATAGATACTTAAAAAAAATCAAACTACAGACTCACCCGTACTGTACGGGGTTGTGTTTCCTCCTCTTCGAACTTGAAGCTCTTCCCATTTTTACTGTGCTTCACCAGTAGTCGCTCTACGGCCTTATCGCGCATCAGAGTCGTGTACAGAGTGACAACAAATACCACACTTACTATGTACAGGTACAGATAAAATCCCTGAAAGTACAAAATAAATTATCACAATCGGTTTACCTGTAATTTTCTAACAAGTATCTTTGCACTTGTAAATTTATCTCTTCTGATATCGAAACGGACCTGATCCAAAACAGCAGGAACTCTATGGCTAACGCTGGCAGTCACAGGTACCGCCACTCCAATAACCACAAGCAACTTTGCATAAAGCGTGCTCATGGTCGATGTGAGCTCTGCATGGTGTTTTAGCCCGAGTCGAGTATGCGTTGGGGCTGGAGGATCTGGAGGGCTTGGTACTGTTGCTGTAAATGAGTCAGGGTATATAATGATTGCTCCTAGAATCATCGAAGGGTTGGAGCGATCTAGAGTATCTTTACCTTTTGTCGTTTCAAGAGTAGTCAGTGGTACAGCTGCTGTATCGACAGGAGTCAACTGTAGCATACTTGGTCGATGTCTATGATCATTGCCTGACATGGAATTATCTCTGGTTAGATTAGAGACTGGTATGGCTCTGCGTCCTAATGCTATGGGTCCTAGGAGATCTTGATCCTGAGGCATGCATGATGGCAGTGACATGTTGCTGCCTATGCCGTTTAACAGAGCTCTGAAAAAATATCACCAATTAATACGAACGCCGTTCGTGTCATTAGGAATATTAATTGTGGATATCTTTAATGATAAATTTGATTTTGAATAAGAGCGGCAACTCCCTAGAACGGTGCAACGGTGCAGTAG
Source organism: Syrista parreyssii (assembly GCA_030142615.1). NCBI lineage: Eukaryota > Metazoa > Arthropoda > Insecta > Hymenoptera > Cephidae > Syrista > Syrista parreyssii. The sequence goes on from JARQTG010000244.1 coordinate 925,469, forward strand.
CAGGCGAACCATCAAACTTATGCTAGAAGCAATTCTATGGGTATTGTCTTCCATTTACCTGATTAAACTCGATTCGGGTTACTATACTCGTATAAGGCACTCATACTGTAACAAGGACTGGCCGCGTAAACTATTATACAATGTAGACTACTGTTTAGCCCCTGGCGAAATTTCGAAGGTTCGACGTTCTAGTTATTTTGTTGCTGACTTCCGAAAATGCTAAGCAGCGGTCTACTGGGTACTTTATGCGATGTCGATACGTTGTTACAAATAAATATATATATACATATATATGATATACGTAGTTTCTATAATCACCCAAAGAGAGCTCTTCTGTGATTGAGGACGGCATTTAACGAAATACTCTGTCTTCTTAAACTCGGCGATCTACCTCTTGGCACTGAGTAACTGTCTCCTCGTTCGAATCCGTTTGTGCTGGAGGAAGGTTCTCCAGGTGCTTGTAGAATTATTGGCTCATGGGGATCCAGACTGCGTAGAATCATATTCGAGATGAATTCGATGTTTTTTTCTTTATTTTACTCAAACTATATCCAGTCCTGATATATCGACTGATCAACTGCGACTGATACTACGAGACATGAAATTCTTATTTACTACAGAAATTTGCACCCTATTCATGAAATTATCGATGGCTTGGTAATTATAATTATATTTAAGATGAACATCTCGTTGATCTAATAGTGCCGATAGAACAGACGTAGGTTTACATGGTTCATGCAAAATTTTAAGGATTTCCGAGAATCAACATAATTTGGTATCTGATATCAATTTCAACAGTAATTTAATGACTTACGTAGTAGCTGCGTTATTCGCCATTCTGATATTACGATCCGTACAAACAGGTTGTTCCGATTGGATTTGCGGAGCGGCACTTGGCCGTAGGTAGATCGAAGGTAAAGTCTACAGAGGTAAGGGCGGTTAACCGCAAAGACGTAGAAGGGCGAACTTTTACAAAAGTTACTTTTATCGAAAGTCCCGCAACAATCGTACTACGTTTATTCGTCGACAATGTGTGAAACTTTTCGGTATGAAAAAAAAGTGATTCCCTCCCCTCCCCGCCCCACCCCCATGTTTCCCCTTTCCGTCCTTCTTTATTTTTCACTATCCGTTTCTTCCTTTCTGCTCGACTTTTCTCTTCCTCCCTCTCCTCGTATTTCACGAAACTTGGCCAAATTTATTCCCAGGAAAATTTCAACCCCCTTTTGAATTTCTAACAGAAGACTAAAGCGACGTACACACCGATGCACTACCTGGCGAGTGAGACTTTTTATTTTTTTCTCTTCTTTTCTCTCAATGGCTTGACTCTCGGTACTTTAAGGGATGACGTTTTTTCACGTCTCAACTGCAATCTGTAAATTTACCCATCGTGTTACAGTCCTATGACCGAGTCGATCAGTAATTCTATACAATTTTCTCGCAGCTCGTTCGAGGCAGTAGGAATAAGTATAAATCATGAAAAAATCAAATATAAATTAACGTCTGTCAGTAAATATCGAAAAAGACTTAGAGATATAATTTGCACACGCAAATTCTTCTATCGACGCTTCAAGTCTCGGGTATGCTGATTTTTATGGAAACATGGACTTTTTTACACTTTGGCACTGTGAAGTCTTGAAACTTCTCGAAGTTGAACGTTGATTTTCCTTTCCTTTATTTTTTGAGCTTTACTTTACGACGAAACGGCGAGAACAGCGCGAGGAGTTTATGTTGCTTGGTAACCGTTTAGAGATTTTGCGAATTGATCGTCGAACTGAAAACAGCCCGGAAGATATCGCGAATATGTAAGCTGTGGAGCGAGCGCAGAAATTAGCACGTCTCGATATCGCCTCTGCGACCCTGGTAACTGACGCATTAAATGTATAAGGGCGTTTGCCAATTCCTTTGCCGCCTTCGCTCAAGTCTTTTGTAAATTAACACCAATAACCCTTCGGTATTTAGAACGTTCGCATTTCACTTACACGCTCTGCCTATTTCACGTGACAAACACTAGATTTGATTTTCAAACAGAATAAAATTCGTACGCTACACTGTATATGCATACCGTCACACGCGAGTATCACTTGCAGATATTTTCTATGCAAGTATAACTGCTATGCATTCACGCAATTTCATTTTCACGACCCCACGTGTCCCTGGCATTATAATCCCTGCGTGGAATAAAAATTGTTTTCCATTTTTTTTTTTTTTTTTTTTTTTTTTTTTTTTTTTTCAAAATTCGAGTCTCGATCAAGCCGAGTTTACATATTCCCAATTGGGTTGTTACAATAAAGCGAGGAATGACAAGCGATATAACGTTTGCAAAACTAGACCCGTTCGATTCTACTGGGATTCAGTCATCGAATTTAAAAATATCACCACTGTCAATGAGCTTGTTTAATATTTGCGAAATATACACGAGGCAATATAAAAATGTTGATTTAACTTTAGATACATACAAATACAGTCTGTTACTACGTCTAAAATCCTAATCGGTAAACGCTTTAAGGGAAGCCAATATTTCTCTCGAGGATATTTCATCGTCTCTCTCAGCCAGGGACGCGGCTAAACGTAAAAACAATTCGTTCGCGTCTCGTAGGTCTCATGACATTTTTTTAAGTGTTTACGACGAGGCACAACTCGCGCGATGCGCAACCTAAGTGTACCGCGTAACGAGCATCAACAAGAACAACAAACAGAGCGTTAACCGATAATGGGGCCGGTTTTAGTATTGACGTGGAATACTGACAAATATTGACATTTACATTCGTAAAAATTGGTACCGGCTCTGCTAAGAGCACTAACTGAATTTACGTTGCATTAACTATGTGTTTTTGAGGCGTTGCAAATTTCTATAGCAAACTGCGACAATCCAAATAAATATAACGCTAAGCAGATATGCAAAGAACATAGCGTACGTTAAGAATATATTTGAATGTTGAATAACTCAAAATGAACGCCGAGCAATTTTCAAAAAGTATGCAGGTTAGAAAGACAGGTGAGATTCCAGGAGGTAGAGGGGTGGGGGTTCGATTCGGTAGGGGTGAGCAGGCAACCGGAAGCGAGTTCGCCGCTCATCTGCGTCAGCCCCTGTTCAGGGGCGGTACCAGGGGGTACCGGAAGTGCCCGGATATGAGCTTCCGGCGCGGACAATTTGCAACGCGAAATTGAATGATCGACTCCGATAACCGTCGCGTCTGCTCGGCCTGAAATTCTCGGCTGGCTATGCTGCCTATCGAGAGGTTATTACACAATGATTTGCGTCATTACCGGAGAAGATGTAGCGACAGAGCATTCAGAGGAAGAGAATGAGTGTGACGAGGAGAGAAGATACAGAAGTCAAAAGGAGAGAGCGAGGGAGACGATTAAAAAAATAGATCGGTAAGAAAGAAAGTGGAAAGGGCTGATTCTAATGGCTGCTGAAGGGACGTTAAATTTTTGAGTAAAATACACGTGAAAGAAGTTGCGAATTTGAGATCATCAATCTTAAGACGTATGTATGGTCGCTTGACGAATCACTTACGAGTTCTTAGTCGGATGACTTTACGTAGAATATATAGATCGTCACGAGAAGTTCCATGGTGCGACTCGTATCCATTTACATTTGAAATACGTTTATTCTTGACACCAGGTATGAGCAATATTTACACTACAGTAGGCGCAATCATGGCACGTACCAATTGCTTTCAATCTCCCTTGCGTTTACAAACTAAATTCCGCTATCAATTCGGCCACTCGTTTCTACATTCCCTTTTTTTTTCAACGTGCCCAATGTGCATGTAACGCCCAACCCTTTACAGTTATTCTCCACTCCCACCCTTGGTTAACGGGTCGGTTCGTTTCCTATTATAGATACAATTCAATGAGAGCTCCACTTTCTCCCTTTAGTTTATACAAGCTACTATAATGGTATATAGTATATCAGCCACCATTTTCTCGTCGCTGGACTTTATATATATATACATACATATACACACACATATAATAAATTGCGAAAAGCCAATAGTAATATCAAAATAATATATCGATTGATCGTAAGGTCGAAGAATCGCTAGGGTTATGTAAATTGGCAAAATGAGAATACAAGAATATAAATATGCGTATACATAGGGTGGATGTTATTCGCGAATTCCTCTGCATCCCTCGTGCATCTCGAAGGGTCACAGAAGGGTGAATACGCGGATATAAATGCAGGCAGCGAACTGAACTCCATTTACCGAGCGGTTGAAATTGCTGGGCGGATGAAAGAGGGCAGAGGGGAACTTCGAGGGATGCTGGTTGCCGTCAATGTCGATGGGGATGATGGGTAGCGGCGATAGTGTGGTACTGTGCCAGGTCCCGGTTAGCTTTCGAAAGGCTAGCAGGAGGCCGGGTAGATTTCAATTGCCAAAACGCTCGGCTGACTACGCCGGACCATTTTTGAACAACGATCTACGTAACTCGGCCTCAAATAGCACGAGCGAGTTTCCTAGCCATACAGTTCCATTGGCCACGTCTATTGGAAAATTTATTCCAATATTTTCAATTAAAGTTAGACAAAGCCCTGTTTGATAACACCTCGTGTTTCGCCGCTCTAGTTGCCAGAGTAAAAATAATATGGCTGGTATACTGTATGCCGTTACTGTTTTCATAAAGTTCTATTTCCAGCCAATCGTTCTTGAGACAATTCATTTTTTTTCGGTTTCCTATGTTTGATCATATTACACACACACACACACACACACACATATATATATATATATCCTATATTCATACGACATATATATATAATGCGTATGTGTATACTAGTCCCTTTGGTGAGTACACAGCCGGTACGAGAGGAACATGGCTAGCCTACATGGCGAACAATAATTAGATGCGTAACGGGATTGCCGCAGATGTCACGTGGCTGTCAGAAGAGCTGTCAGATCCCGTTAGTAGAACAGAGACAGCAGCCAACCGCACGTACGGGACGAGTTAGCCCGTGATTCGTCCGGACAGTTCAATACCAATAATAAATAGAACGGGGAAATAGCAAGAATGCATTTAATAACGTTTCATTGATAGGCGTGATAAAAGCGATAGTTCCGCTAGGTTCGATTCCACCGATCGGACAATGTATCGACGACTCGAAGTGTCGACAGTAAATTACGAGGTACCCGTGTACAATTCAGCGTGCAGATAAAATGATTTGTATTGGAAAATACAGTGTCGTAGTCATAAGATAAATCTGAGTAGCGGTATGGCCAAGAGTGGAAGAGGGAGAGACTGAGTGAGTTTCAGATTGATTACCGGCTAATATTAGCGGAAAGTTTCGAGCTTCGGCTAAGTGAATAAAGCTCTGAAAAATTCGGTGGCTAATTCATAAAAATTCCAGGCCGTTTAGGGAGGATGCAGCCTTAATGAGGCTGGAGAGATTCTGGGTTGGTTGTAAGTGAGGGCGGATGGGCTCTACTGCTAACCTTAGTAGGGATGTTATATAGGAGGTGAGAGTGTAATGGAGGCTCGATGAGAGTAAGACTTTTTCAAGAGGGTCCCGGTCTCTTATCCTTCTTCCTCCTTCCATCTCTCCTCCCCGCCTCTTCTTATTCACTCTCTCTCTCTCTCGTCCTTTCGTTCACATCTTCACTCGCTGCTCTCGTTTTCTCTCGTTTCGCACCGCGAGCATTCGTGCGCGCTTATTCAACTGACGTATCTCGGCAATTAATCAAAAAACTACCCCGAAAAGCAGAGTCCGGGGACATTAATCTCGCGAGGGACGCCGCGGACCCTCCCGCAGGAATACCGGGGCCGAATATGTCTTCGAGTCTCGGACACCTGCTTTTATGTTTACGGAAGCGCCGAAAGATATAAATGATCCACGAGAGGGTGGCTGGTTTTACAGAGGGGTTGCGCGCATGATTTTACTATAGCAGTTGCTGCTGCTGTCTCTGTTAGCGAGATATATACTTTATGCTTTTTCTTTTTTTACATTGCCAAGGACCTAACGGCTCGTTTAGCACCCCTAGGAAGCTTAATGCGAAAACCCTGCATATCCCGCTAGGTGCAATACTGGTTTTACCTAAGTGCAGATGCAGCAAGGGTGCGTCATAGGTTTTACTAGCCCGGAGAGAGGGTTGTGCGTGTCTTTTAAAGCATCTATGCAGTCTGAGCAGATTGCTGTAACTGGTTGGCTGGACAGTTGCTGGGAGCCAGCAATACGACGAAGCTGGTTGGAATTGAATTATGTGAGAGAGGGACAGAGGGTTACATGTATATACTATGTAGTAGTGGGGGTGGTTTTCTAATAACGGCAAATAAAAATAGTGCAGTAAAAAGACACTCTTGGGGTGGCAGTATACAGGTGAAGGGGTTGATGCAGCTAGTGGATATATCCCGAGACTAGGAGAAACGTTCAGGCTCCACCCTGTACGCCGGGACGGCAGGGATTGAAATAATAGGGTTGCAATAGAGCATTCAGTATTGTCCCGAGTCCGTCGGGATCAATGGAAATCAATGAATGGCCTCGTGTAGTAGTCGACTCGACTTCAGGTTAAAAAGAGAACGAGAAAAAATGGCGCTTTGCGATATCCTACCACGTACGTACATGTTGGAGATACTGTTAGTGATACGATTGGATTTATCATTAAACTTGAACGTCCTATCCCTCGTGAATTTACACCCTTGCATCAGCTGTGTATATCGTCGACCAACCCCGTTATGCAAGCTTCTGCACTGTGAGCATGGCTGTTACGTAATCTCATAGATATGTCCAAAGCCCACTTGTCAGCAACACCTGCACGTGGGAAACAGTTTATAACAACATAGTAGTACGAATTATGAAATAAATATTAAATATACAAATGTTCAATCATTACCAATCGTATGAGTCGAAAAAAGTATTGAAAGTCTATTTAAAAAATAGTTACCACTATTATCCATGGTTATCCCGTTTTCTATTTTATTAACAATTTCCTACTGTTACGAACTCTCGAAGTACCGTTAAGGCACCAAACACGTTAAATGGAAAAAGTCGATAAATTTGTAAAAGTTCTTTTCGACGAGCTGCCTCAAAAGGGCACGTGGTTTGGCATACGTTGCGAAAGCGCGTGCAATCTCACTAGGTGTGGCTGGCAGAGGAAAAAGCAGCGAGAAAGAAAAACGGTAAGCGAGAGGCTGTAAGAGAATGAAAAAAAAAGAAAGTGAATGAAGGCGAATGAGAACCACAGCAATCTGGCGACTCCGTTGTCAAAGGGAAGTGAATTTGTCCCGTCCGAAGTTCCGTACCGCTTGAGAATATTCCAGTCTGGCAAAGGAGCGAAAGGACACGTTTAATCCCAGGAGGTTCGATCAACGTTTATACCACGGACGTGGTAGAAGCGTTTAAATGATTCTCACGTGCCGACGATGCAGTCATTGACGTTGGCGTCGTTATAGCGTAAATTCACAGCTACCCGTTAGTTAATTCAGCCACACGTCACAATTCACGGCCCACATATACATATATGTACATTGCGCGCTAGCAGTTGCCACATGGAGTCATGGCGCCTCGTGCATGTGCAGCATCTACCATCAACTGGCTGATGGACAATCGTCATTACCGCTCGTTATTATGCCGGCCACGCCGGCTGCTATGATTTCCAATAGGTTATAACCCGCCTATATAATCTCTACGATGAGCATTACCCGAACACAGGTACAAAAGAGTGTCCATCCCTGCGCGCTTAGTAAATCCTGAAAATAATAGCAATAGACATAAATTTCAGTACATTACGTCACACGGGATTTTTACCCATTCGTGTATAACGTTCGCCTGTTTTATCATTCAGCGTATAAGATCTTCACCCGGGAAAAGACGTTTCATTGGGTGACGCGGCTGGAGTCACGGCTCGATCGAGAGACGAGGTAAAGGGTGAGGGTGCGCGCGAGGGTTAGACCGAGGACGAGACCGAGAGTGAGCCCGTGGCTTGAGCCATAAGAAGAGGGTGCTCGTGGTGTTCAGACTCCTTTCTAAGGGGATGGAAAGAGCCAGGGGCTCAACTTCCCTGGGATTTTCGTAGGGACTTCGATTACCGACGCAGTGCCCTCTGTGTCTCTAGTTCTTACACCGTCTGCATATTTGAATTTCCCGGGCTTACACGTTCCACGATATTCCATTCGTCTCTTAATACGCATTCGCGTATACTTAATTTTCGTCTATTAATCCTTTGCCATAAATGTCCTTGGATAACGTCCTCGGGGAGAAATACACCCTCGTGACACGATCGTTGACGTGGAACACGTGCTCGAGATATGGCTTAAGTAAACTAATACCAGTAGGAGTAAACTAATAGCAGCCCGCAGCAGTAGCGCCGGCACTAGTGACGGTCCGTGGGGCCAACTAGTAAGTGAATTAACCTCAAGTTAATCCCAAGTTAAGGAAACCCTAAGCAGACCTCGAGTGAGGCTCCCTGCTACGTAATCATCCAGTACGAGTAATCTCCTCGTCATCCACTAATCATTTTGATTGCTGATTGCACTTACGAGTATATCAGATGCACCAATATCGCTCTTCCTTAAACTCCAAACTGACGTAGCTCTTTCTGTTTTCATTCTGGAGAATAATGAGCTTAATTCCCCTGGAAAGTCCCCCGGAGATTTTACGTTGGACGCTGCTATCATTTTTCATAGATTTTAGCACACGTATTAATCATCCTGTGACTTCATCAACGAACCCGACTGGATGCACTTGTTTCTACGTGCTTTTGTTTTCCCACGATTTTCTTTCATGTCTGCACCTTGTGGCGCATCCTCGCGGACGTTACTGTCACTTCTTTCCTTTTCTTTTTACTCCTCGTTGAATGCCATGTCAAGTTTGTCTCTCTTTTATTTTTATCCGACACTTCTACTGTCCCTTCTCGCCGTGTGGGTTATGAAATATTTAAACCATCCTCTCACCGTGTCTTCGTTGTGCATGTTGAGGCGGTTACAGATCGTGCAGGTTTCGTCGACAACGAACCAACTTTTGAAAAAAACGGCTCGCCTGTCACGAAACCCGGACGTCTGAGTCCATATTGATACTGCTGAAGAGATCTCTTCGCGTAGCGACGTACAGAGGGCTGTGGCTTCTGGTTTGATCGCCGTGGGACTGGTTGAATGTAAAAGCCTTCGCAAAGTGTTTGTGAAGACATGAAAGTGTCTCGTAACCCTGGTACACGTAAGTTCCCGATGTGTACATTTATAAATGAAGATCGTGATTGTCGGGAAGAATTTTGATACTTGATAAGAAAGGGATGGGAGATAATTCGGTGATAGTCTTTAAATGATTTCGGTCCAATTAAGTAAAGTCTCAGGATGAAACTCGGTACCTTGGCTGGGATTCGCGTAATGAAGCTCTGAGCCCTGAGGTCTGAGCCCTGAGCCCTGCGGGTATATTGACTTAAGTATGAATTTACTACCCCACTACCCCACTACCCCACTACCCCACTACCCTTCTGAGAAGGTAGGAACGGCTCTAACTCCGTGGTAGGCAACCCTGCGGCATAATTAAAATCGGAGGAAGGAGAAATACGAAAGGCGTTCAAGGTACTTGCCAGTTTCCCATGAAGAGGAGTGCGGTGCAGCAAGGATAATCTGCAATAATTTCCTAATTGCTCCTGGTGATGCTCCTGAGACGTTGCCATTTCTTCAAACCGTCTATTTCCTTTTTGTCTGTTCTTAAATTGTCCCTGGCGCTACGAAGCGATGTCGGTCTTCGTTGGATTTAGAAAGAGAAAAAAAAAACATTCTTCTCCCTCCGTCTGAAATAAAAGAAACTTTATCATCAGCATGCGTATAGGACTCGATAGACTTTTGGTATATTTGTTCCTGCGGTATACGGACGTGCATGAACGATAAGAAGAAAACTATGGGGTACTTGAATATTTCGAAACTCATTTCAAGTTCGCGAAATGTTCGTAGACCGTATAGAAGACCTGCATAAGATTCCCTAGGCAAGAGAGTGAATACGTCAAACGGTACGAAAGTTACCATCGAGGAAGAATATAGGGAAAGTCAGAACGACCCTTAAAAATTCGATCAATCCACCCGGTTTCTCGAGTTGCTTGCCAGCTACCCTATTCTCTTCGAAATTCGGCAAAGGGGAAAAAAGGACATACGTGATTTCCGTGAAATCTGTCCACGGACTCCAAACCCGCTTCCTTGAAAATGTAAGGGTTACTAAAGCATGCAGGACGACGGGTGTACAACCCCCACTCTTTTGGAAAATAATAATATCTCCTTTCCTCGACTGTCACATAAGTATATTTTGCTAACGTAAGAATAGCTGTACTACGTATATGATGCGAACACCAGAGGACACCTGAAGGAAGGAACTTCTAGCATATGCGGATGTACGACTAATGTATAAGGTATATGTACATATATATGTATAGTATATCCGAGACGTAGTTAGTTACTGTCTGATCACAAGGGTGGTTGCACTACTCCATAACAGCGTTATAGGCTGGCTAGCAATATACTCCGGGACTCCAGACTCCTCTCTGTCCATATATACATATATATGTACGTATGATGGCTAGAGTCTCCGCAGCAAACTATGGGCTAGTTTAGTCACTACGGTTTGCATGCTTCGCCAGTGTACTTAACATAATTACGCTACCCGGCATTGCTCCGTGCTACAACACCTTCGGGACTGGGGATTCTGATTTCTCAGTCTCCTATTAAGCGCAATCTAGTTGCCGTTTGATTTCGTACCGGAAGGACATCCGTCACTTCAGCGGTAACACTGAATCGACGGAAAAGTCGTCAATGCTATTGAACGCGACAAAAATTACGATAAAAGATAAAGTACAGGCAGAATGATTCCGCTATTGTGATTCGAATAAATGCACGGTATGATTCTTCAACATCCGTAGATCAAAGTACGTAAGAGAATCGATATACGTAAGCATATAAAAACTTACGAGTCGTCACTAACAGACGGATCGACGTTATTTCACCCGGTAAAGTCGACAGAAGACGCGTCCTGGCTGAACATTGAAAATGGTATGAAAAACGTAAATTTAGTTGCATTAATATAAAAAAAGTATGAAAGAAAGAATGAAAGAAAAAAAAAAAGAAAAGGGTACTTTTGGATAGTCCCTCGCATGCGTCACAGGATTTTTCCAATATTCTCTCTTCCTCTAATAGGCAGAGGAAGCGGCTCGTCAATTGCTCTTTTCACAAAGCTCTTTCCGTGCTTTACAGAGCTTTTCTATGGTGGAAGAGTACAGACGCAACTCTTGCCATACCTCGTTCCCTCCCAATCTCTTTCACTGCGTCTCTCGCTCTGTGTACCCTCTGTACACTCTCTATGTACGGCTCTCGTATGCACAGTGTGTACGTAGCTACACGCACTTCAGCCAGCGATATCGCCCGGACGCTTCACGCTCTGCGGCTGTGACCGCTGGTGTGCAGCTGCCCTCCTCCACTGCTACGCAACCCTTATATACGGGGTGTGTCTTTTAGCGAGGTAACATAATTTCATTAGCTACCCTATGCAATCTTGAGGTCAACAAAGAGAACCTGCAATCGAATACTAAAAAACTTCTTCTTCCTTCTGAGCTTCTCTCTCATGGTCCTCTCGTCTAAACAGATACAATTTCCATTAAAGGAACAAAAAAAATTAAAACGTTAAGAATAAAGTTTCCCGCTACCCTGTACCCTGCATACGCGTATACCAGATGGTGTCATAGACTTAAAAGAAATACTCGTGGCGGTTGCCATAAAAATACGAAATTAACGTCAGTACCTAGCAAGCGTTGAGTGGCATCTTCTTGTTCTCGCGTATACACATATTGCGGAGACCCACTTAACGTAACCGGTAATGACATTAGCTCCTACGAGTCCTGCGATCCTTGCGTGCTTCTAATAATAATGTGTATTACATGTACCTACTGCTCGACCGAGCGTACACTCGAGTTTCTCGTGCATGTGAACGACCACGACCGCGTACCGCGACCACGAGAATGACGGTGACACGAGCGAATAAGAGCTTGCGAGAATGACCGAGACTGTGAGAGAGAGAGAGAGAGAGAGGGGGGGGGGGTGGAGGAGCCATAGCGGGTATTAAAGAGCGACCGAAAGGGGGAGACGGAGAAAGAGCACCAGAGAGGGCGCCCCGTTCGACGTGTAGCATGATGTATCTGTATTTCACGGCGATGCCAGACAGGCACGTATATCAAATAATTAGATTTCAGCCTAAAACGTCAATAACCATGTCAAACCATTATACAGGGCCCTGGCGACTGGGGCTGGCTGGCTGGCTGGTTGGTTGGTTGGCTGGGTGACTGCACGCGAATTTAACCGAGTTATCAAACAACTCATTCAACGAAATTAGGCCCTTCGGCCGTCACTTTAAATTCGAGGAATAAAATTATATACGGCGACTATATACGTATATCAAGTTTTTTTTATCGTGGTTGTCAAACATCTTTTATACCTTAATCAGAGATAACGTATGCGCGAACGTCACTACTGTCGATGACGGTTGAGATCACTCGTTTGATTTATGCATCCTTGTTTTCAGCTTTTCAAAGTGCCTCTTTGACTGCGTATCTCGCGGATCATTGTTCGAAGGTTTTAACAAGTCCAGGAGTGTGGGGGTACACGCCTCGCTCTTGTTGCAAAGTGGAAAGGAAATATCGTCGAGGATGCAGGGACGACGCCGGCGTCGCGACGTCAAACGTCGCCACTGTGAAACAATGAGCCTTGCGGTTTCCGCTTGAGATACGATTGTATGTATGTCAGTACCGAAGGCTTATATATACTATATGCTTTACGGCACAATATCCTATCTCCGTCTCTCTTCCTCTTTTACTCCTCACTCTTCCAGTTTGTCTGTCTGTCTCTCTCTCGCTTTTTCTCTCGTCCCTTCTCGCACTCCTTAACGGCATTGTAACCGAAATACAATATTAACGTATCTTCACGGAAACCATTCATTGTTTGGATGCCCAGCGTCTGGCCTTTATTACAATGAAAAGTGGAACGCGTCTCGTAGGACGTTGGATAGATTTCATGGAAGACAGACGGGAAGTGAAAAAGTTGTGCGATTAAAGTGTCAGGCGGTTATTGAATTCAATGCAATCGTATGTTAGTTTGCACACAGGCCTTTTTTTCGACTAGTCTAAAGATGTCTGTCGTAGGGATAACAAAAAGTAATGCAACAAATGTAATTTATTCGGACTCTAACTAGCTCGACGGATGGTCGGTGGATTGGAGGGAGGAATCTAAGGTGTAGGTAGTTGACAGACGGTATAGAAACGGAACGAACGTGAGAAGGATGGAGGAGCGAATGAGAGAAGGTAACTGATTGTGAGTGGCTGAGAGTGTAAAAGACAGAGAGGGACGTGAAGATAGTAGAAAAGTTATTCACAGCGAAACAGAAGTTTTCACAGCACGAAACCACGCTGGTGCCGCTGAGTCTGGACGAAATTAAAAACAACACGTTAAATTATTATTTAGAGTCAAGTTTCGCGAACAATAGTAATTCCGGGGGATGCTGTGCTGTACCGCGATAGGCTTGTCTTTTTGTTTGTTTTTTTTTTGTTGGGCAGGGGAGCAGGAGAATATAGTGGAATTGAAATTCTACTGGGAAATGTCTAGGGAGTTAGTTTAATGCTACGGTTGGTATGCGTGCATTCGAAATTGATTCAAGCGGTATACTTATTGGCTACTTAGAATTGTTACTCCGCGGCATCGATCGTCGTTGTCTTTCTTTCCTTCCTGACCGGTTCACTCACTTCGCTATCTTTCTCACTCGCACGTAGTCTCGCCCGCAGGCGCATTTACAAACTTCTTTTTCCGAGTCTCGCAGCTCCTCCATCTTCCCTTCGTTCCTTATTTAATTAAACTTGGCGAAACAGACAGTAATGAATTTAGATATCCCCGTGTATTTAGCTAAGTTTCACCGAATGCTTTGCCAATAATATATCCTCTTGGAAATTCCACGGGAAAGCCTCCCGCTACCCCCCACCCGTATTCGTAGAGTATGGTCTCACTTTATCCATTTTATCTTCACAGGGTATAGGTGTATTTCGAAGGTGCTCGGTGGTCTCTTTGATCTTACGATTTTCACTATCCGCATCAGCATCACCACCGGAAGCCGGGTTCGTCTTTTTTATGTCTTTTTTTTCCCTATTTTTTATATTTCTTCCCGAGGCACCACATCAACGGTATCTCCTAGCCATTCCACACGTGAGCTTTTCCGTTCGAGAATAGCAAATACAAAATGACGGAGATCCATACTGCGCTTGCTCTTTGGCTCCACCAGATTTACCTGGATGCCCGGTAGATTTATGCTGGAATTTACCCCCTTATATGCGTTATCGTATTTTGTCCCATGTATGAGAGTAATTCGGCAGGTGTTTCTCGCGAGGCTGAAATAGACTTGCAAGGTAATAAAAAGGAGGCACCGATTGCGCGATTCTTGAAAGAATCTTTGTGGTTGCCTCTAAGAACGCCTATAATCGTTACTATGATTTGCTTTTCCAAGGTAGACGAGCCCGCGGACGCATCTGCATACAACTAGTATCCGTCGCGGAGGAAGATGCGTGGTAGTTAAAAAGATGTCCGTCGATTCACGGTGGAAGATTTTAGCCGAAGAATAAAAGGAAAGGCAAAGAAAAAGGACCAGAAGCTGTAGGTGAGAGAGTCGAAGGCAGGAGGGGGTGAATGGGTGGGCAGGTAGAAGGCAGGTGGTTCCACCGGAGGGGTGGAATAAATTTAACGAAAACGACCCCTCAAAACGCAGAATGCAAATGGCTCTGGGCAATTTCAAATTTTACGATTCTAAAACTCGACGAACGCCAGCGTCGCTGCCACTTCTTCCCCCTTCGAGGTGTGCGGCTACGAGGACAGAAAGGCGGGCACAGGAAGTGGAGGAAGTCCCAGCTCAAATCCCAAGCAGTCTCCAGCTTCTCGACTTGGCTTCGCCACATTTGCTTTTAATGTCCTTCTAAAAAGTCCTCGCGCCTGAAAATCGCTTTCCGCTAGATTCGCCCAGGTACACGCTCGAGAAATTCGCTTCACGTTCGCTCAATTATATTGGCGCTCTCGCGGGACCGGAAGCTCCCCAGGACCTCTAATAGTCCGGAAATGCTCTGCACCCATACCCACCACCCTCTGCACCCTCTACTGCCATTCCATTCGCCTTCTCTTCTTCTACGTTTCGAGATACCTTTTTATTTTATTCTTTCAGTCTCGTTCGTATGATCGTCATTCTCTCTCTTCTTCTCTACCCATCCGTTCGTACGTCTCTTGGTCAACGGCGGCACCTCGAGAAGAATCTCAATAAAGATTCTTGGTTTTGTGGAAAATCATCGAGAATGCTTTAGCTACGTCGTCTCATGTTCGCGATTATCGCATCTTTCACATACAGCCTTGTTTCAGTGCTATGATAATTTTCGTTGCTGTAATAAATCATATACGCACTTAGTGTGCCAGTCTTACTTCTCCCTTCATCGGTACGTCCTACGTAGGGAGTTTTGGCGTAATTTTGGATTAAGTCTTCCGCTGTGGTTCAATTAAAGATCACGCGGCAAACTTCCCACAGGAGTTGCCCAGGGTGTGCAAAAATTCTCAGCAATCTAAGTTCGCGACCGAGTTTAATTTTACGAAAGTGCGAGCAGGAAGAGTGACGATGAAAAATATCATGGCGCTTATTACCTCCTCTTCAAAGCTCTAGAGAGAGAGAGAGAGAGAGAGAGAGAGAGAGAGAGAGAGAGAGAGAGAGAGAGAGAGAGAGAGAGAGAGAGAGAGAGTCAAAAGAGTCACAAAAGAGCAACAGAGCAAACAAGAATATTAAAAAAAATTCGTCACAGTTCATACGTCACAATTGGCTAACGAGAACACAATAAAAAAAATTTAACCAGCAACAAACTCTCATCGTCGCGAATCGCGAGCATGAAAATCCGCCAAAGATAGTATACGGTATAGTTTCGTTAAGTCCCGTAACTGAAATATCGTTCGGGCTAGTTAAACGTAACGTATGCCAGGATTCAGGAGACTGTATATGGACCATCGACTGACCGAGGGTACTACAGAGTACATATACTAGAAATAGCACGAGCACAGATAGGAAGGGTGAGATTACGAGGATCAACAGTCATTTACTATCGTTTTATCCAAGGGCTTAAATGTTAATTTTTCCCAATGAAGTGCTGTCGCACGCGGTATTTACGAAATTTACGTGTTTTCGATTTGTATCGAATTTCCCATTGGGATTCGGAAATTGGTAATCCGCCCGAATCCCCGTGCATAACGTAATGGCTTTACAGCTCATGAAACGAATCTAACGAATGACTGGATGTACACGTAAATTTTACACTTAACTTCTTTCAGACCTTCCTAATACGTGCTACACTAACTACTCTATTCTGTATGTTATATAATATAGATTAGATTTTCATTAGGATTGACGATTGCCGAGAGCTACCATATATACTACCTTATATACTATCCAGTAGGTAATAGATAGTAGGTACGTACCTAGAAAGTGTGAATGGTCAAAAGAACTTGGTATGCATTGCATGTACGCGTACCTATATCGTATATTATATTACGTACCTACTATATTCAACGGAAGAGATTTTCTGGCAGATGGTTCTGCGCTATTACCCCGGGTGCTAGTCTGGGCTCTCTGCTCTCTCTCTCTCTCTCTCTCTCTCGCTCTTGCGCCTCCTCTTCATAGTGCATGTACCCTCCTTTATGTACACCCGTTATATAGGAAGGTATTTACCTGAATGCGATTCTCCTATTCAGACACAGAGCATCCCATGCGAGGATGGGTGTCCGCACGTAGGTGTAGGCTTAACCGAGATAGCACGACGGCTCCGACTCAAATTGCCTCCCAGCATATAAAATAAAATTTTATTCCTTTTCGAGGCTTGCTCTGTAATTTTATCGCCGGTTGTTTTCCCGTCCACCCGCGCCTATTACAACTAAATTTAATTTTTTTTACAAATCCACCTAGTTCCACCGGAGAGAAGGTGCACCTTTGTTTTTTCCTTATCCAAAGTCACTTTGCCGTGCTTACGGATAGGCTGACTGTGCACTTCCTTTATACAATGGCTACTCGCGGCCAATTTAAAACGATTCCAATTTCCCAGCAATTCGCGCTTACGCGTTTCCGTGTAATCGAATGACCGCAATTTTCCTTCCCTATTCTCCACTAAGTGTATTCGCGATACGGTCGGGGCAAACTGAAACTTGTCCAACCATCCGGTTGCAATTACTCAAAAGCAAGCTAGTTCAATAGGGGATAGCAATGTGTTTGAGTGAAAGGGCGATCATGGAAAAGCGAGACGACAGAGATCCCAAGTTCTCGAAACTACAGTCAATGCACTACGGTTTCAATGTTCGCGTGGAAAATTGCAGTGTAGCAAGTGCTGCCAGCGTAGAGAGTCCTGGCAGAGGGTTAGAGCGTCATGAGATTGATGGAGGCACGTAGGGGTCGCGTTGGGTCAGGGTATGGTTTTATTGGTGTGTTCCGCGTGCTCAATGCTTAAACCGTGAAACTCCCTCGTGCGGGTAGAGCGCAATGATGCACTCTCATTTATTAAAGTCCAGTTTATCGCAAATCCAGTCAACCTGATTGTCGCTTTGGCTGCCCGTAAATTTTTACCTGCCACTGAGATTTATCGTTGGTACGATAAAAAAAAAGGGAGGGAAAAGGGTTAAAAAAAAAGACGCTCAAGGACGACAAAAGGAGAATCAGATTTTCATGGGACTTCAGCACCTTCGTGGGGTACAGTCTGAACCCCTGTCGATTTAAGAATTCGAACAGTCGATTCGGCGAATTCGATGCGATTCCTTTTCACGATCTATTTAATATACAGTAGGAGGAAACTTTTGCTTGAACGAAATACACAGAAGGAGATGGATAGGAATTCTGTAGTATAGACTATATAGAAGTCTAATTAGATTTTTTTGCCTTTTCTATCTCGAGAACGAAGATATCCATTCCTTGAAGAATTTTGCCTAGCTAAGCATCCGCCAGGGTTGGTTACTACCGGTAGCATGGGGCAAGCAATACCTTGGCATTATTCTATCTAGTATCCGTTCTCAATCTGAATTAGCGCTATTCAATAGCCCGAAGAAGCCACCCCTTGTTCCCATTCCTTATATCTTCGCTGCGACTCCTTTCTTACTCTCGTACAGGTATACAGTGTCTCCACCATCTACCATCCACCTTCGAACCACCCCCTGCTGTTGACCAGTCAGCCATGTAAGCGGCTCATTGCCTTTTCTAATCTCGGTACCGAGAGCCGATCGAACGTCGAGACTTTAAGCAGCAATCTCTATGTAATCTATGTAATCTCCCTACGACTATGCCTAATTAACTTTTCACACTAGGGGCGATTCTTTATAGTATCGATTACAGTCTATGCTCTATAATCTATGATCCAAACGCTAATACATAGACTTATACGTGATACAGATTGCGTTAGGGATTCAATAACGAAAAGATGTTCCATAGGAACGAGTAGAATTTTTTGGAAAAAAAAAACTTTTCATCCAAAAAAATATTTTATTTATTGTGAGAAAAATTGTTTGGTAGGTATTTCGTATATGAGGAAATACAAATTTGGATATCTCTGTTTTGACTGCTTTTGGTTTCTATTAATTGGACATCTCGGGATGAAGGTCGATGACAAACTTTTCCAGGGGCAGTTTGATACGCTATCTAATTGCAATTACGTCATAATTAAGGGAAGCGCGTTAATTAAAGATTAAGATACTTTAGGTTGGAAACTTGGCTTAAAAGGGACAGCGAGTAGCTGCGACCCAGGAGCCAGGCAGTCGGCAGCCACAGCAGCACACCGTTAATAAAGTCTCCTTTAATCCTTTTATAATCTACGCTCAAATACTGCTTCGAGGTGTCCGTTTTCCCCCATTTCTCTTCCTCGCTCTCCTTCGTTTAGCGCGCGTGAGAAATCTCGTAGTTAAATTTATATATAATTTAGAGTGAAACGCAACTACTCGGATACAGAGAATAACATTCCACTCTCTTGTGCTTGTTTTCCCGGCGGTCGGTTATCGAAACTTTATTAATAATTCGAGACGTTCGGATAAGCATCGAGCGAGAACGGCCGATTGCCCCGTGGTTGCCGGTATCGAAATTCCATGAAATTTTCTGTGTAGCTGAAGAATTGGGAAAATTGTGAAAAGGAAAAATACACTTCCAAGGATAAAATTCACTTTTCCAATAACCCCTTTAAAATTACATGTCACAATGCTTATTTTCCCATAGGAATGCACGTGCAATACGATCCAGCGTCATCGACAGAAATTACATAAATGCATAATATTCTAACGAATAATCCCGACAACTCAAACCATTTAAAAGTTATGGACACTCTAAATTTGCCGGTTTAACAGCCAATTTGCCTGGCCTGTTAGTCCTTTATACACTCAGACGACTTCACGTGTTTGCAGGTCATAACTGTCCCTCGAGTATAAATATGTGCTCTTAGGCACGTGACTTTCCGTGACGTTAACATAGGATGCTCATCTCCCGTAGTCTTGGGAGACTCGAAAGGATCAGAAGACATTCTGGATGAACCCGGGAGATTCGAAAGCGGCCGGGAGAGAGAGAAAGCGAGAGGGTAAAGAAAGTATGAGAGAGGAAAGAAAAGGACAATAAAAAAAAGTAAAAAAGAAAAGAAAGAAATAATGCTTCCAGGGTGGCTACGTCGCTTAAACCGTGCCTCGAGTGCACTCTAGTTTTCCGGATCTAGTCTCTAGTCGGCGGCAAACTTGCAAAGAGAAAGGGAGAACTGAAGGTAGCGTAAATTGAGCTTACAATCCAATCAGACGTTTCTTTCTCTCTCTCTCGTTACCCAAGGAAGAAACGACGAGAGTAGAGACTAGGAGAATAAGCTAGAGGAGCAGTGGCAAGGTGGGGATGGATAAGGTAGGCGAAGTGGGGTCAGAGGATGGAACGCGAGTCGAGAGTCTGTGGGATTCGCGTAGGAGTGAAAGAGTATGAGAGATCCTAAGTATATTTTTGATGGGATTTTTAAATGAGGCCCAATTGTGTTAAAGAGCGCCGGGGGGCTACACTGACGGCGTGCGTCCCGACGCCTGGTTCAGCCCTCGGCTTAATACAAGATTTTCTTAAATAACATTTCAGAGTTGGCGATTGCACGGCGCACTAGGCTTTGGCGTTAGTCGACATTTATCGCGGGAGTGAAACGAGGGAGGGTGCGCGTCTCTATCGCTTTATAACACTATCGTACTACTACCATACTAAAAAAAAAAAATATGACTTTTCCTTTTACCATGTTTATCAAGAATCTTTCGCTGTTCTATAAATCGTTCAATTCCATTTTCGTCGTTTAACTTTTCACTTTACTACCCCTAATCGGTCGATCTACAATTTTCATCAATTAACTGCCATCGGGTCACGACTTTTAATTAGACCAGGAAAGTCTGGCTGTTTCATGAAATTATGTTCGTATAGATAGTAGAGGTAGCGTCTAATTACTTTTAGGACCACATAGACAGTTTGCCAAGCTGAATGAGTTTACCTTGGCTCTGAAACATCGTACGACCGTCAGTCCTACGAACGACGTGGAACGGAGTCCATGGGAAAGTTATAAAATAGTCAAAAAAGCGACAGGGTGGAGGGAGGGTGGTTGGGGGGGGGGGGTGACAAAAAAGTGAACGTCGCATGGGAACAAGTGAAAGCGAAATAGTACGTGTATTAGTCGGACGCAATTGGCCAATTTAAAGACGAAGACTCGAGCAACTTTCAGAAATTGTAAAGGGAACGGTAGCGACGCCACGAGGCGTATTATTGCACTATTTCCCGATATTAATTGGCACTTATTACATTAGAACTTTTAATGGCCGCGGAATCTCATCGCGGTAAGAACTTAATTGGCACTTAATCCCAATAACGAGGCGTTAACACCTAACGGCACCCCTAGCCAGACTATCCCGTGGCCGTGTTTCTGCGCCTCTTCGTAACTATACTTCACGAGGACTTATTATTGCTTATTGCGCCAAGTAAGCCCATAAATAATGGACGCCACGTTACCATCGCACATCGGCGACGCTCCTATACCTTTATCTTATAACCGTTCGTGCCAATCGATATTCATCCCTTTTCTTTTTATTTAGACGTGACGTCTCGTCAGCCACGGTGTAGCAACTGCGACGATTATATTATCCCCGCGAGTCTTCCCCACCGATACAATGCAACCTCCGGAGTTTCTTTCTTCCCGACAAGACGTAACATTCTTAGGCATTGCGTGGAAAAGAAAAAGTTTCGTTAACGTAGACTAGAGGGTTCGCGCGAAGTGACCTCACTTTTCGCCTCGCTTTGAATAATGCAAGATCCGACTGTTTGAAGCATGCAAAGATAACAGATTGTGAGATTCTTGAAAGGACGAGTCTTTGCGCAGTAATACTTGTCGAACTCGTGAAAACGTACATTTCGAATACAGTGTTATATATCTGTACTGTAGAAATAATGCGCGGGATGATTGAAAAATTTTGTTTATATATATATATATATACACATTCGTGTCTATATTTACTTGAAACAAAAACAACTATAAAATAAAAACTCACCGATTGATAAAGAACGAAGTTCAAAGTCTCTCTTGGATTTCCTGTTAAGAGCGGAGACGATGCTTTCATATCACAGATCCTTCTTGACAGTGACGTGCAAGTAGGTAGCACGTAGGATGGCTTGACGGTGTGATAAGCGTATATACTGATAGCGCCGGTTGCGTATGGACGTCGTATAAGGGCGTCGTATGAGGAAGCGCCTGTAGATCGAGCTTTCCGATGTTAGAGCGCGGCTCGTGCTTTCCTTCGGGGGTTTGACGCGCGACTGTGTGACTGGGGCCACCCCGGGCCATCGTCAACCCTCTTATGCCTCCCTCGCCTCTTCGTCCTTTCACTCCTTCTCCCTCTTGGCCTCTATTCGACGCAAGCTCCAGTCTTCCTCCTCCCTCGCTCTGTCTCCTACTGGCGTCGACTATTTCCATCCCTTCCAGGAGCTTTCGCGGCGCATCTCCCTCATCCTGGCATTCAACTACCCTTCATCCCTTCCCGGCTACCTACTATCTATCTCTTTCGCTTCTCTCCCTTGCGCTTCCGACTCGCGCCGTCTCTCGCTTGGGCTTCATTACAACACCCTTTCCTCCGTACGGCCGTTTCATCCCCTTCTCACGACTCCTTCTCGTCCTGTCCAACTTACCCTCTCTTTCTCTCTCTCACTCTGACACTATCCCGATTCACTCCTACTACACATCCTGCCTATCCCACTCTCAGATGCACGTTGCGCGCGCCGCGATTCAAAACTCTCGATTGGGAATATGCAAGATTAAGGATATAGCTTGCGTGTGGACGACGCTTTATAATTATGTATTACTTTATTTATCAGACTTTTTTTTTTCAATTTCTCTCAATCGATAGATCCTGAGGTTAGTCAATTTATGGGACATGCAGCTGAATCTAATTGGTCCATTTGGTTTCGGATAGCAAACTCCTAATGGGAAATCCTGATGTACTACCCTTACTCTTCGCTTACGGATCATTGAATTCCTTAAACCAATCTCGTGTATCTAGAATCTCCATATATTCTCAGCACGGCAATTAAAAAATTTTACATCAGTCAGAAGTGGCGGCTATAATGTTCATATGGCCGTGTACAGTCAGGTATACGGAGTCGACTGTAGAGATAGTGATTTTTTTCGGAGTAACGCGGCCAACCCGGTACAATACGCAATTTATTTCGTTTAATCCGGCGTTGCATCTCACGCGATATGTCATTGCCCGTATCCCGGTGGCATTGTTCTACTTTATCCCGGCTGATATTTCCCGTTCCCCAGTATCAATGCGTGTACACGAGTGACTGTCTCTGTATTATTTTCTCTGTATTTTAGTTTCTCTACCTCTCTCACCCCGACACCCCTTAAAACTCCGAAATTGAACTAAGCTAATCAGATTTACACGCGTGCTCCGACGACGCTCCGAAAGCCCACGACGCTCGACGCTTTCTACGTCCGGTGTGAATTCCTCGCGTGTTTACCTCATTAAGACGAATTTCTTTGACTCGCGTTCCGCTCGATGTTTCCATGGAATTAAACGTATATCGTAAATATACATTACACGCATTCTTGAGGTACTCGTGTACACTCCTATGCACACACCAAAACTGAACAGGCTTGCGTGATACTCTGAGCGATATTGCTGGAGGCTCGAGCGTTGCGGTTGACGCTCTGCGTGGCGACGCTCTATTAATCGGTCTCTGATTGTGCGATAGGAGCGTCGCGACGTCACGGTTAAAAGGGTAGTTACCTAGCGCGGCATGAGCGGGAGAGAGAGACGGTAGTTATGTAAACCGTAGAATTGATGCTAGGAACAAATCGGCCATTTTCTTTTTTTTTCCTCTCATCTCCTAAAGAGGACGCTAAACTGCGTGTCCAAGAGAGTTGGTCTTGCGTATAAATAAGGATGGGCTAAGCCTCGTCTCGTCCTGTAATTACAAGAGAACTAAGCTGGGTATACTGGATCAGTGATCCTTCATGCCCGGCGTCGTCAACCGAGGTCTTCCGCTGGACCGAAAGCAATTTCGAATTAATGTTATCGTACATACTAAATAAACCCACCCTGAGAAATTACACTCGAATCCTTATAGTTTTGTGTCAACTCGACTCAATACACGCGGCTATACGTATTCACTCGGTCCCGCACTCTTATACTCTGATCTTGTACAAGTCTGGTTACTTGCGTACTACATCCACTAGTAGTTAGGGCCTATGGTAAAGCAGGCTAACGACGTCGAATTATTGTGTATCTGCGTGGAGAATGGTTTCGTTCCCCACAGGAGTAGGGAATGATTGGCCATTGCAGGCTGAACGTGAAGAGTGAGGATAGAGGGAGGAAGAGGGGTAAGCGGGTTAAGGAGGAGGAAGGGATATTCTAAGATGAACGACGTCACGTCCAGAAGCACTCAACACAGCAGGACTCCGTACAAATGGACACTAAATACTCTGCCCTTTCATTGTATTGTCTTATTGCTGATGGGTGTGGAGGAAGAGACCCTACTTGTGGGTTAACGATTATGCGAAACGATTTGCCAATGATAAGTAGACTGGAAAGCCTCGCGTGGAATATATATAGATCATCCTTTAAGTCTATACCGATTGTCGGTATATATCCAAATGGATAAGGAATAAGGGATAGGGGTGGATATCAAGGAAGCAATGCAATTATATATACGTATATAGATATTCAATGTGGTTGTGACTAAGTCGTAAATCGTGATATTAATTAAAGGCTCTGTCTGTATCGCGAGTGCAAAGTCATCGGACACGATGAACCTATATCAAAGCTGGATTCCGGATTGAGATCAAACAATGCTCCCCGTGGATGCTGGATAGAAAGTGGAAGCAAGCCAACTAGGGATAGAGGGATGAGATGAGTGTACGTTCGCTGGCATTAGACGTCTATTGTCTTGGTTGCCTTGATCAGAGCCAAGAGATACTAGCGCAAGGACATTTAAAAATGGCGGCTAACAACGTATTTGACTATGGTGCCAGGACGATTACTCTTACGAGGTATATCCTTCATTATGAGATTTTTTAAGAATTCATCCCTTATTCTAGGCTAAAGGAAGACTAGCCTTTATACGGATGAGAGTACAGAAGAGACCAGCTTGGAGATACTGGAGGCAATTTTTCTCAAACAACCATAACAGCTAGTACAGTGTGGCCAGCCATTGAACGGCGTTGAAACAGGATTGAACAACACCTTCTCGGCTCCTCGTCCCCAATCCCTTTTCCCAGTGACAGTTTAGTCGCGCTTCGTTGACCATTGGCAAAGATACAAAGATAATTGGTCATTGGGCTATGTCGTCGCACGGGATGAAGCAAGATAGACGAAACCGAGAGGACTTTGAAGAGGCGAAGTACTTTGAGCAGATTTGCTTTGGCCGTTGTTTCGGGTTCATATTTTAGTTTAGATCAAAAGATTCGAGGCCGCAGACCAATTCACCCGTGGCTGAACCATGGTAACGTATGTACTGGGGGATGGCGGTTATCTCGATGCCTCGACGCTTCGATGCCTGAATGCCTGAATACCTGAATCACACGATGGATGAATACCTATCTAACTTAGATTACGAAATTGGGAAGTATTATTCTCGATAAGGGATGTAAATACTACCCTCGGCAGGTATCACGGCATTTTCTGCTGTATATAAAGGGAAGCAACAGTCGCCTGTAGAGGACAACATTGAGGTGGACGGAAGTCGCATTCCATCGACCTAATAAAATTGTGAGGATTCCCATTGGATATCCCCCCCCCTCGTAGCGTCACTGCCAACGGTGGACATTCCGAAATTTATTTCCTGACTGTATATTTTTTTTCTGGATATAGGGGATGGTATAGTGACAGGTCATTGATTTCTAATTCTTTAGCTTAGAAGAAGGATAAACGATAAATTCCCGATCGACCTCAAGAGAAAATCGAAGGATGGCGCTACGCGGCTATGGGATGATTTAAGGGTATAAAGTTATAAAGGCGGAACGCCAACCTCCTATGAATTACAATTATAATGAAAATTGGAAATAGAACCCTTGTACTTAATTGTGCGAGCAGATTATATGTAGGCCGGCTTAATAAGGAGGCTGGGTAAATGCAGCCTGAGGGGGTAACGCGTGATTAAGCACCCTAGTTCAAGATATTTGAAAACCCACGATCCATCCTTACCCAGGGTGAACCTGAAAACTTACACCATCCACCTAGGAAGATCGTATAGTAGCACAGTAATACGTATCAAGCTCCAACTGGGTCCCCTGAACTATGGATCGCAGGAAGTATTATCAATATAATCAACCCTCACTTGCTTCCCTCATCATTCCGTTTATAATCTCTCTTACTCCTTCGATAATCATTTTCAGAACAAGGGAGAATGATAGAGTCAACCGGTCCTTTGGCACTACGTATGATACCTATACGAGCCCTGACTATCAGTGTCATCCTGAATACCTCAGTCAACGAATTCATACTGTATCGTGTCGACGAGCAATTATCCAATTTCGTGGTCCGAAACACGCTGGGAATTTATCAGTTTTCAAGAATTTCAGACAATCAAATAAATCCGTGATACCGGCCGGCTAGTGTGACCTGTCAGTGAGTAAAGGGAGGAAATGTGGATGAGAGAGAGGAAGAGGGCAGATAAAGGGTTAGTATGCGAGAAACGATGATAAACGTAGGAGAGACATGTACTGCTCGTAGATTTGCATGTCAATGCCAAGTAATATAAATTACACGTAATTACCTCGCTGTTCGAGAGAGACTCATGAATTTTATTCTATCTATTTTGCGTTATAATCGCTCGAAATACGTCGGTGCGGGTATATCGCGTCGACACAGGCGTTATTCAGTTAGAAGTCAAAGGAGCAAAAACGAGGGAAAGAAAATAGAAAGAATGTACCATGTGATTTTCTCAGGGTATATCAAGTTTAACGATTTCCAAAGTCCCCCGATTGTAAACGTCACTGTACCCGTTGTAGTCGTCATTGTCAGCAGGGTGACAAGAGTAATTACGGGACGAGGAATCGTTTAATTAAAAATTAAGCTCCGTAGGGAGAAAGTTGTTTCGATAATGTCCCGAGTATCGCGTTGCTTTCCTGGCCCAATAAACACGGTTCAAGATAACATGGCGCAACCCTCGCCTTTTTAATTTTCCAACTTTACAATTCTCCGTAGGAGGGACTACGGGGGTTGGTTTCAAGCTTTTTTTTTTTTTTTTTTTCAGTTCCTCCCTTATACACGCCTATCCCGTCTTTCGGCAGCACCAACGCCATTAGTAATATCACCCGCTACGACCCGTCTTTTCTAAGGGAATGCGAGAAAACAAGTAGAAGGCGTTGGGCAAGATGGCGGTGCAAAAGGAGAGCTGGAGAGCACGAGTAAGTTTAGTGGCCCGTTATGTTTATGGGTAGATACAGTTAATGCGCTGCTTCGGGGTCGGTGCGCGCGCGAGATAATTAGAGAAATATCGTTTAATAAAGTTCCCCACTTAACTTTCCTCGTAGCACCTGTTAAGCGCACGGAAACGCGATCCATTGTGATTCGCACGGGAGCGTATGTGTAGAGCGAGTACGAGTGAGCTGCAGAGATCTCTATGAGTGGAAGTAGGAGAGACGGAGTAGGAGGAAGAGAGAGTGAGAAAGAGAGAAAGAGGAGGCTTGAAGCTGGCGTAATCAGAACTTCTGGAAATCCTCGTCTATGACCGAAGGAACGACCAATTTTCTGTAACGGCCTTGGGATTCGCGCGATGCCTAACTCCCCAGCATCCTCAGGATTTCTGTCGAGTCAAGAATTTTTCTGCAAAGTTTTCGCAAATTTTATATCGTTATATGCGAGATACGCCAATAGATAGATAGCTGTTCTTTCGATTGGCTGAGAGCTATTCTACAGGTAGAGGATACGAAATCTGAGGTTGCTCGCAGACCTTTCCTATCCATAGGGGTGTATAGGGAGGACAGCCCCAAGACGGGGGTGGTTGGATGACACTGATTTAGACGCTATAAGTCAGCCCCGACACGTAATTACCCCCCCCCCCTCCTCCTCCTCCTCCTCCCTGTACCACGGGAGCACGCTCGTACCTAACCCTCGTTCTCTACCCTTATACTCCTCCCTCAATGCTTTCTAGCCGCAGGCCTTCCAACCCCAGTAGGCCTAGCGGAGGGAAAATCGTGAAAAAATGAGCCGGGGATTCGCATTTCAAGAAGATATCTTTCTCGTTTTTATTTACAGCATCTTTGGCTCGTTCTCATTCCAGTATCTTTTTTGCGACATGTTCTATATTAACGTGACCGCCTGCTCGATAGTTAAGATACTCGCTCGTCTTTTTCTCAGATATCCGGATGCTGTAAAAGATATTATCACGTTACTACGCGACAACGTCTAGAAAGCACTTGTCGAGAGTCAATCGTCCTGGCGATGGCTGAAAGTTCGCCGAGCGTAGCAGGTAACCCAAATCCTTGAAATTCAGTCGAATCAGGGTGGAGGTGGGCTAGGGAATAGAGGGTTTGTCGGGCAGCTGGGCGACAAGGGAATTGAGGAAAGCGGAGGATGCCGGGAGGTATATAGGGAGGATGAATCGCGTGGAGTGAGAGTGCCGAAGGGAGAGAAGGGCTAAAGAGAGAGTGAGATGAGGAATGGCTGAGGGTGGAATTCAATTTCCATTCTAACCAGAGAGAAGACCCCCGACGTGCACCCTAGCAAGCTCAATACTACACTGTATCTTCTTTAGTACTGATAACCACTGATTTCAGTGGCTGCTGAATTCATTTCAACAAGATAACGAAAGCGAAGATGCCGTTTTAAACGATCTGCTTGATGTTGCGTATAGGAACTTCGCGTTATCCTAATTCCTAGACATTTATCTGTCCGTCTCGTTTTATCTACCCTAACTATACCTTTGAGGCTCTGATCTTACCCATACAGTAAGTTTGTAGCAAGGTGAAAATCATTCGAGTATATGATAAGAATATCCGCCAAGGATCATCACGGCATCTCTATAGCCACAGCCATACTGATTTATGATACCAATAAGAGTATATAAAGTTTCTATAAAATTAGCTGTATCGGTGATACCATGATCTTGGCACTTTCCAGAAGGGATGCTTTCCCAGAACGAGACCGAGTATAACTAAGGGATGATCGTATGTCTCTCGTAGCTCTACAGGACCAAATCGAGAAATGGATAGGTGTAGGTATTAGGTAGCAATGGCAGGAGGAACCTTCGCAAAGTAAAGGCTTTGACCGCAGCTTCGTATGTAAATATACTTTGTGGCCTCTCTGACTATCCTGGCCAACCCCTTGAACCCACCCTGTCGTCCTCCTTTCATTCTAACCCCATACCCCTCCTATTACTCTCGAGTCCATGTCATTCGAATGTGCGAGGATACCTCGTCGACTCCGACCGGTCCGCACCCTCTTCTGGTCCACATACACTATGTGGAACGATAGGGGTTGTAGATAAGGGAGGCACGCGTTACCATTTTGGTTTAAGGGTTCGGTTAAACCAGCTAGAAGTGTGACCACTTCGTGTCCGTCTGTTTGTCTAATTGCTTACTTTGAACAGAGAGCAGCCGGCTTGTACTTTCGACTGTCGCGTGTCAGCATAGTCACGGGTTCCACTTTGCAAGGGTGAGAAATCGCTCTCGTGGAAACATATTAGGCAGCGGAATTACATGTGACGTATATAGTGTGTTAAAATTTCTAGTGCAACCACGAAGGGACTGATTCTTCATGAATAAAATAAGTCAACATTAAAATATACAATTTTTCCATGCGATGCTTCGTTTTTGAGAAACTTCATTTTTCTGTATATCAGTTCAAATGCTGAACGGATCTCACTGAAGGCCACTGTATTCACTTTTGATTTTCTATACGGTATCTGCTATTTACCGTGTTCGCAATAGGTACAATGTCGCTTGTATTCTATCAGTCTCACTATCTTACCTACTATTATCAGTATTAACCATCAGTTTTGTATCGATCGATTGACACGACAAGATATAGCAATCAAGAATTCACGGACATATTCTCTACGTCAGGAGGACGTGAGAGCAAACGTTTATGCTGCAATTGATCATTACGGAGCGATCTTTAGTGAAATCTTTTTTCCTGAAGATGCAGTCTCTTTTTGGTTGTACCACGAATTTTTACCGACCTTGTATGTATATATATATATATATATATATACATGTTCATCCCTTGGATACTATAGTAGCTGCTACAGCCTGGTAAACTTTGAAGAAACTTATTCACTTGAAAAATTTGCCACTCTCGTCACTGGTAATAAAAGTTTGATAATTGAGAATTGTCACTATGTAGATTTAGTCCTGACGATGTCGAACGGCCACAGGACACCGATGCACTGAGGCTCGTCAGGGAACACGAAGTCAATAGCGACGGTCGGGAATGTCTTTTAACAATAACATAACGCATCAGTGAAGTAGAAGAATGAGCATAGTGATGGTGGTTAGACTAGTGTTGGTGGATATAGTGAGAGAGGGGCCTGACACGGGGCTAAGCATGACGGGAGCGGCCTTCCGGGTGAGACCGGATGTACGCTAAAGTCCATTACAATAACGTGGAATCATAGGGTTCTATTATATCCAGTACTCTTTACGAACTTGGTAGTTCGACGTGTGTACGATCGATCCTCTCTACTTCCTGGGCAGGACAGGCATGTGCCAAACAGTGAATAAAAATAAAGTGTACCTCTCCTTATTGGCAGAATAAGTAAACGCAGTCTGGGTGACCATTTTTTTTTTACTTTTACGAATCTACGGGGTCCAGGAAGCAATGGTAGGACGATCAAAGAGGCCTGGTGATATCTTATCGCGACAATGACGCTTTTTCTAGGATTACCAGGGGATGCTTGTACATGAGGGAGGTGAAAAGTGTCGAGCGCAGGGGTTGCTGGGAGTGCGTACAAGAAGGAGGAGGAAGATAAAAGAAGTGAAAAGAAAAGAAAAGGAGGAGAAAAGCTTGGCCAGTAAACATGTTTCGTGGCATTAGGGTTGATGGTGGGGAGGGGGGAGGGGGGGCTGCGCGCGTCATCCCGGTTTTCATCTATCCAGGACCCAGGACTTTCGACCCGTAGATGTTCCTGGTTGACGCTTAACTTGTTTACTACGTAAAACTACAGCATCTCTTAAGAACTCAATCAAGAACACTAGAGAAAAATTACTCTTTCCCGAGAGCACCGAACTCGGTTACTCAGGGGCGTAACGTCTTCTAAGTTTATCCCTCGCTAAGGATTCTGCATCAGGATCAACTTGCATCCTTTTCTTACGAAGGATCACTGCTTATTTTTCCTGGACCATTTTTCTCATCGCTTCCGTGGCTCCAGCATGTATTAGGTTCAACGTGCAGGATACGCCTGAGACGTCTTCGTGCCTCGTCATACATACGTGGGGGTTGGGGGAAGCACTGGTATCGCTTGAAAATTCGTTAAGATTTTTCAGTCTTGGAACGAAGGAGTCAGGCACCCTGGAATGAAGGAACGCGAATGTGCCAGAGATGGAAAAGGAAAAAGAATCCAGGACAGAAATGTGTACGAAACTTGGCGGAGGCGAAAATTTATGGTAATGCGTCTGCCCAGCGTCCTATACCTACGCCGTGCTGTACTTTTCATCTCTCTTCGTCTTCTTCGCATCAATTCTCTCGTATTTTCTCAGCAACTCAGTAATTGTATTTCGCTTGAGTTCTTTCTTTTGAATATCATATGATTATCCCTATAAACAATTACGCCGCCATTGGTCTGATTCATTTTATTCGTTTTCTTTGTATACGCGTAAATAAGGCGCGGCTCGCGAACTGTTGCGACTGCCGTGTTACAGGTTAAAGAAAAAAACATGGACAATGGCGATAGGGATACGCGATGCTAACGGAAGGACAATAGATTGAACGAATGAATGCTCGGCAGGAAATACTTCCCATCTGATTTCTGAATGGGTGTGTGTCTTGTGTAACGAAGCGAATCGCCCCGGCTATTATCATCTCGGTTCACTCAATGTACGAAACATGTATGCAATAGGATTAGAGATTTAATAGTAAAAATTGAATATTGTTATAAGAATCCATAAGTGACGATAACTGACAATAAAGTAATTATACTTACTTTTTATTATTTTTTAAGCATTTTTTTTACATCTCGTTACATTTTGAGTCTGTAATGATTTTTTAAGGGTCAACACAAAGACGGTCAATCGCACATTAATATATTGGTACGATAATTAATCGGTGGACATTAACCAAGTCCACAGCACGATTTGTCACCGTGAAATCTCACAATATCCTCGTCGTTATCTCTTTGAATCGTCGCGGCGATGCTACAGAACTATAGGCCTCTCTGATTGATCCGCTTAATTAGAAGAGTCGAGAACTGAAATCGCGATCAGTCCTTTCACGATATTCGTCAACGCAAGGTATCAGCCTCGAGGATAATTTTTGGAACTTTTATAAGGTTATAGAATGAGTATTACACAAAATTGATAATTTAATAGGCAAATACGTCTCTTATCGTCTCCATTACAGGTTGGTACCTACATTGTAATACTTTGTTACATAATATAATAATACGAGGGAGGAATTGTTGTTTAATCATACAATAGCGAATTTGCACTTGGACGTTTCCCAAAAGTAAAATACTGAATGAAAGAAATTGATATTGATCGGGTGGTTGAAATTGATAATACAGAGATACGATTTACCAGTATAATTGATCGCGACAGAGATTGCAAAAGTTCGATCTATAAAAGCCGATCTTTTCAAAATAAACGAGACTAACGTTCTGCACATTGGTAACCCCTGAAATCTCAATTTCAGCTGCCGCTCGCAGTATTCTGTGTTATATCGGAAATAGACATGAAAGAGACGCGATAAAGGACAAGAATACACTTAAAAACATAAGACAATGAAGAATAGCAATTCCCCGAAAGCAGAGCCAGCACCGGACTACGGTGCGGTGAATCACAGGTAATCCAAAAGATTAATACATCTTATCAGAATAAAAAACAGTGTCGTATCTTACCATAAACTGCGATCAGATTTCGAGTTAGTCCCAGCGAGGATTTCCCAGCGGATTTGAACCCCGCATCGGGTGAACCAAAATTGGTGAAAATGGAGTTCAAACCTCATAAGGAGACGCTCGGGGCTGAGTCGGAGTACCAGAAGGACACAGAGTGGAAGTTTGGTGACTCGGGGACGGACAAGGTCCAGGGTGTGGATAATCCTGGATATAACCTGGAAGAGTATGACGTTTTCGACGAGAACATCGCGAGGCATCGTCACGCAGTGGTGCGTTTTTCTTTCCGAGTTCCCCAAGGGCGTCGAGGAGTATTCAATTCTGATGCTGAGACCTCTTCAAATATTTGATTCTTTTTTATTATTTCCCTTTCTCTCTCGGCGGTTAATAGAACGGAGAAGATAAGGAATTTAAAGGTCAGAGGCCACGGTCGCTGAATGGGATCCCAACGTCATCAAGAGTCTACAAAAGACCGGTCAGCTTGCAATTGGACGATGCAAGCAACAAGAGCGTCGCCTTCGAAGTAAGTTCTGCGGTTAGCGAGGTGAGTGTACTGAGAACTTTTCAAGGAAGCATAATTTTACGCACGCTGAAGTAAATAAGAATTGAGGTGTGAAGAAATATCCGATTTCGTTCAACGATACAAATATATAATTACGTGGAATCCTGAATGCGCCGGTCGATTGATATTAAGACGTAGCGGATTAAAAATCGATTTACACGCCGCCTTGGTTTAATCCGGACGATATAAAGATTGATCGATCAGCTCGGTAACTTAAAAATGAATCCTCTTCCGTAAGCCAAAGACTCATGTTGTCGGATAACAGAAGAGATTCAATATTTATTTTTTTCATCGCGAGGTCCACCGTACTTGTATGACTTCAGGAAGTATCATTCATACGAAACGTACACGATTCTATCTCCACGAATTGATAATGGAATAAACATCTATCTCTACGATTCAGACACAGACCGACAACGTTATCGTTCCTATATCTTGCTAATAAATCACGAAACGATTTGTCAAATTCACCGGAAACCGTAGAGCTTGTATTACAGTTTCTTCTGTATTATAGATACCGTGGTATTTCTCTTATGTATAATATACATCTACCTGTAGGATTCTTATCCTAGTTTAACGTGGGAGGTTAGACCGTAGAGAAAAGCGAAAGTTTTAAGAGACCCTAACGGGGAGACTTACAGTTCAGTTAGCCAGTGAACGTTTCTCATTACGTTCCGAGGATCAGTATATCCGCGAATTTCACTCCTCGATGTGCCACCAGAAATCGCACGTGTCTCGGCATTCACGAGAACTCGGTACGCGTAGTAGACGTAGTGCAGCATTAAAAAGTGACCCGGACTTCGTTCTTAGAACTGTAAAAGCACGTATTTAAAGTGGATCCTACGGATACTAGGATAGATCGAAATTCCGACGTTTCAAAGAACGTTGACCGCGCCAATCGCGCAACTCGTCAATGGGTCACGGTAAGTTCATCAAAAGTTCGTCTCAACGTCATCGCGAAGACTGTAGTAGCCGTAAGAGAGCGAAGGCAAGATATATCACACGTTCAGATTCTCTCCTGGGCCCTTCCACATTTTCATCGTTCTCAGAGAGCGCGAGCATCACGCCTCTGGTGGATGCTGATCGATTCGCAGTGGCATCATATAAATAATGCATAGATAGGAGAGAAGAGAGTTCAGGAGGCTTTTCTCGCGTTTCAGGAGAATCGACTAAGCTTCCATGTATGAGTTGGCGTGGCGGCGTCCTGCGACCTGCCTCCACCCCACCAGCTCTTTCCCGACCCCTTCCGCCCCATCAACCCACTGCACGTTATTGCCCCGCGGTGTGAATCATCCCTACCAAGTGTACTCCGGCAGGGTAGCATCCAAGCAGGGCCCAAAGGCACTTGGTAAATTGAAGTAATTAAAAGTGAAGCGTTCGCCCGTAATGTTAGGTGCCGCGAGGAAGAAGCGTGTGCCTTGTTAAATTTCTCGCTTGAGAGAATCGTTGCAAGTGGAGCGCAACGGATAGCCAATGGCCACTCGGGCTCATAGCCACGTGTATATATATACATACACACACAGTACACGGCCTAGAACGCTTCGATACTTTCTCCCTTCTTTCTTTCTCTGTCCATCGCCGTATATGCCCTCTTTTTTCCTCCTTCGCTATTTTCCTCCGTCCTCTGTACTCCTTCAGAACCGTCACCCACTGCGGACACAGTTCATGTGTATGGAGTCCACGAAAATGAAGCGCAGGTAAAGTGGCCGCCTCGTGGGAAATCCTTTGGTAGCTGCGCTCGAAAGGAGAGGGTAAATAAAAAAAAAAAGAAATTGTACACAAGGATAATGGCGGTGGGGAGGAGGTGGTGGAGGAGGGGTGCCATACGAAAAACATTGAAAATTCACGTAGGCTCACGTCCAATTCCGACGCAGCGACGATTCCTTGGTTAATTAGTACTCGATCGTTAATCAACGCCTATAGGGATGCTTCTCGCACGTAAATTAATTGGGACCGTCCGCGTGAGTTTTGGCATCAGTCGAATTCGAAAGTAACTGGTCGACCAGCCGTTACGTTTACTCGGAGTTCCACGACCTTTAGAATATTTTATTCTCGCGTGTCGATTTGCCGACGCAATACGCAATTGCGAATGCGTCTTTGCTTTCGTTTCCATTACTTCCATCTCGTGCTGCTACTCGTGGATATCTTATTGTTATTGTTAGCAGAGCTAACCAGCGGGCGGACAAGAATTCCTGTAATAATCCGAGAGCTGATTCGTCGCGCGGTCTATCTTGGCTCTCTCGAAAATTACGCAAGATTAATGCAAGATCCGTTGCGATATCTTGGTGGGCTTATCCCTCGGATATTTCCAAGCGTCGTCTAGAGATGCTCCTCGTTCTAGTGTCTGACGACACTTCGAACTTTCGAAGTTTGCACGGAGAGAGCTAATTAATCAGGAGTCCACGATCTGGAATATGCTTTACACTATTACGTACGTACTGGCATAATGATAGTGTAGAGTTTCATATTATTATATTGCATTGCGTTGATCAATATTCTGCTAATTATCTTTCTTTAACTCGTTTTATAAACCCGCTGCATTGAATTCTCGAATTATTCTAATTCGTCGTTGCGCATGCGCCTTTCGTCAAATCGTCCGACCCGAGTGCGACAGCTCGAAACTAATTGTCGATGTTACGCAAAAGGCGCGGAGCGCAAGAAAAATATGAATACCCACATAATGAAAAAAAAAAAGTACCGTAGAGGAGGATTGCGTAAAAGCCTATTGACCGTGGTATAACTAGCTGTGAATCCATTGTCGAGCATGTAGTGGAAACTGAGGGCGGCTGATTCCGCTTGAAAGTCTAAGTAATGCGAAGTCGAAGCTAATTTTTTGGGATTCTATGAGAAAAGTGAGAGCCTCGTACCTGGATGAAATGTATTGCGAAAGGCGTCGATCTTCACGGGCGACTAGTTTGAATTCATTTTGTTCAGAGGAGACACACGCGGTGCTCGTTACTGAATTGGATGAAGAACTTTTTGTTTAATGTTCACAGGGAAATAATAATGGAAATATGGTACTGCAGCTGGTGCTACCTCAGGGTGTCCTGCGTGGCATATCGAGAGAGTCGCAGGAATCCAATCCAAATTTAACTAACCTACAAAACGTCTCGGATGTAACGGCGAACGAATATTACACGTATGGTAAATGACTGAGTAATGGTTAAATGATGTTTTACAATGCACAGTGTACGTAAGGAACAAACTAAATTTACTGCTTGCAGCACCGAGCGTAATAAGTTACACGAACGGTACGAAAACGCCAAGAAACGTCGAGACTCACGTAGTAAACAAGAGCAATGGTCTCAACAGGGGTTTCAATAGTTCGGCAAGTTTACACAGCGAAGCTGCAAGCTCCCATGGACAAATCCCACCACCATCATCGTGCGAAGAGAAGAAAAATATGTTCAGGTGAGCGTCAGATGTTATCTTCAGGAACCAGACGTTTAACGAGGAGCGACGGTGGCGCCATCATCTTTTTTTCATTCATGACGAAGGTGTCCCTTAACGTATCCCGGAGCAACCGAAATGCTATTCTAGGCTGTGAGAAAGGGATCCGATGTTTCCAGTCGGTGGGAAGTGGAAAAGTGGGACTGAGGATGGCCGGGAGAGGAACTTTGCGACGCGAGAAACGGAGGAAAATTGCAAATGAGGCAATCACGTTTTTGTCGGAACTCGATGGCAGATCTGACAACAGCCTTTCGAGACTTTCGCGTCTGTCGTAACCAGAGACAGGCGTGACCGAGCTATTTACTGACTTCCCAATATTTTGCTCAAATCTCCTTTACGATATATCCAATGTCTGGCTATACATTTGTATTATGCGTTACACTTTGGTGGAACAGATGTTTCCTTTGTTCTCCTTTACTCGGCGTAACGGGCAAATTCGTTGCGATTCGTTTTTACGATGTTAGTCATTGATTTCTTCTTCTTTTATTCCAGATCTTTTATCTCCATCATCATATCTTGCATCTATGCTGTTTTCCTCGTTACTCTTGGTATGGTTATCTATGTGGCTGATATTCTCACGGTGAACTCCTCCTTGGCTGCTGTAAGATTAATAATTAACGCATACATACGATTATGATTGATCCAGTGATTTTATTCGTTAATATGAATATTTTTCTTTTTTTTTATAGACTTTCAACCTGTATCTGGTACTCGTTGGATTTGTTTATCTGGGATATCTGTTTTTTGATATTCGAAGTTATGTTAATAAGGCGAAGAAACATTTTAAGGCTACGACCAATTATGATAAGGAGGATGAAACTTCTTCTGTCAATCTGAATGTGAATATCGTATCAGCGCTTAATCATGGATTTTGCTTTGCTGTTGGTAGACACGCGGGAAGTTTTTATTTGAAAGTTGGAGCAGCTGTTTTTTGTTTTGGACACTTAACACATAGTGGACTCTTATTGGTATACGAGGTGAATAAATAATCTTACGGTTATTCAATTTTTGAGTAAAATCTACGAATCATATTTATTATTACGATACGTCATCCTTTTATTGACTTTATTACTTTTCATCTTAGATCGTCTTCCTGACATCCGAAGAATTGCACGAATGCTTCAGTCTGGTGGCGCTGATCTTTGACGTGGTTTACCCGATTTACTCCTTCTTTCAATTATTCTTTATCTTCAAGTACGCCAACGTGAGTTTCCGAATGTTTTGTGATTTTACAACAAAATTTTATCACACAATTTTCACAGGTTATCATTAATCACTGCAAGGAGATATCGAGGATATTGGTGATGCATACAATCGGATCCAGTCTTTGCTTTTGGGTTTGGGCCATCGTTCGTGAAAGTACTGATTCCTTATCGCGACATGCGAATGCTGCAGACGAGGTGCGTTACTTAGTATCTATAAGTGCCAGTATCAGACAACAAGGATTTTCTCTAATATTCTTTTTTTCCTCAATAGACACCCGAGGACGATACTGCAGAGGTGGCAGCACTTATTTCTTCGGACGGCAGTGCATCCGTGGCTCTACCATTGACCTCTTATCAAGAAAGAGGTGCCAGGGATTTGTTAGAATTCCTGAACGGAAGTTTCATCAATACCGAGTGTCAACATATCGAGTTGAACGTTATATACGAAAGATTTTCACCATACTTGTACCCCTTTACTATCGAATATAGTATTCTGATTGGTAAGCTGATTAAAATAAATGACATGAATAATTCAAAAGACCAATCAGCACTTGGGACAATTTATCGTACGGATACTGGGTGTGCTGATGGAATCATTGTTACAGTGGGAATTTTGTACATAATCTGGAATAACATTGGCGATTGTAAGAGAGGCGGCGGAAGCAGCGCGGAAGGTGTTCCTTGTCCGCCATTGGCAGGACCGGAAGCTGGAAGTAACATTATCTTACATGCAGATTGCACTCACACCAACCGTGGACTATTTGGTGGCATATTAGTTCTCGTTGCCTCAATTGTCTCAATCATTCTTTTCTTCATTGCCGTGGCTGATCCGTGAGTTTATTTATTTACAATTGCACATACTTGTAACGGACTGAGTGATTCCTTCTGAATGTTTTAGGCAGTACGCTGCGATTGGCATTTGGGCCAATCAGGTTACCGAAGCCGTTCTACTAACAGTGATGACTCTGTCAGCGATATTAGCCTATAGGAAAATAATCAGATTAGATGTTAATCATCATCCTATTTCGCTGCTGGATGATATTCTATTATTTATAGCCATTCCGGCATTCTTTTTATACGCCATCTTCAGCATTGTCCCAGCAGCCCAAAAGCACGACGGATTGAAGATCTTCTTAATTCTTCTGGGGGTATGTTGTTCGTTTATACTCATTGTCAAATATTATATCTTGAGTTATAAGACTGAAGAGTATTTATGTAAAATTGTTTCAGCTGACGCAAGTACTGATCCAAACCCCCCTGATCATCGACGGACTTAGACGATGCTCGAACGCAAAGAAATTCCGAATTGAAAAGCCTGGCCGCGAACTCATCACTTTCCTAGTAATCTGCAACGTGGCACTTTGGATAATTGAAACCTTCGAAATCAAATCAACCGACATGCAAGACGATAGATACGAATTCTACGGAAAGGTCCTTTGGACGATCCTGAAGCACATGACTGTACCGTTGACAATGTTCTACAGATTTCATAGTTCCGTATGCTTGGTAGATATTTGGAAAAGTGCTTATGAACCCGTGGAGATTAATCATTGAGAAAAAAAAAAAAAAAATACTGAAAGAGCTTAAGATTTGTCGACAAAACAAAATTGTTAAGTAGTATCGTAATTGTTGACTAGTTTTAAGGTTAAAGCAAAATTTCATTATTGTAAATGAATGTTATTTTATATAGATTGATTGTTTAAGCGAATCACTGTATCTAATTGTATATATACCAATATAGTGCAAAGTGCACTGACCAATTTCGTAAGCACCCTTGACATCCTCTACACCCTTGACGTTCGATTCATTGATTTGACACGATCCCAAATAAGTCTTCATGTTTCGCAGTGCTAGCGCGACCTGCGGCCCAGACTAGACTAGTTACAAATTCGTACTCAATAGAGGGTGAGTCAGGGCGAGTCCACCCGAGTCTGTAGAGAGGCTTTGGGGGTTAACCGTCAGCCGCGTACATGGAACGGGCGTTTGGTATGTCATTAACGTGTGTTGCATAACGGCACAACGTTGGAGCAGCCACTGATAGAGGAGAGTTGAGTACACATATGTTACTCTCTACGGCTATTTCATCCCCTAGGTTACCTGGATATTTCATTCTGTAGATTTTGCGGTGGGAGACGTGTCTACATATTGGATTTTATGACAGAGATTAATCGATGATTTGTATCATTGTTCATCCTGAGAACCCTCAATGTCGATATCTACGACTTTCAGACTCTTTATTTGGTCCAGATTCAATTCCATGTGCGCGAACCCATCTTCTTGAGACTGTCTTGCTTCCGGTAGGAAGGTCGATGACTCACTTTTTAAAATTTTTGGAAGGGGTACCTGAAATTGGAAAATTATATATTTAGTTGGTGCTTTAAATTTTGGAAATTTAGTATGAGGTATCTTTGGTGCATACATTACGATGGGTCTTCATCCAACATGTGAATCCTTTCACGCTGTCCAGGTGAGTAATTCCTTTCCAGACTGCTGACATTGTTTCCAAGTCCTTTGGTACATTTTCGCATTGCAACCATTTAGCTTCCACCTGATTCTTGGGTGGAATAATTTGTAATTCTTTAGGCAGAGTCGTACCGAAGCCTATTATTTTCTTTGACCTTCTCTCAGCTTTTGCATCCTGGACCAAGTGCTTTCTAGTCAATGCAAGCTCACCAGCGTCTGGAGTATTTCTGGTAATGGCTACGGCTGTCGGGACCATTGGCATTTCTTTGATCAATACCTACAAAAGAATGCACCCACATAAGGCAATGGCCTTCTAGAAATTTCTGTCTGTCTTTCAGAATAAAAATAACACACCTGCATAGTCCTACAAGCATCTGCCATGAGGTCGATCTGAAACATGTCTTTCAGGACTTCCTCGTCGATTCCTTCGTCGGTTCCACCGAGTCCTCGTAGCCATTGACAGAAATCCTCGCAAATTTTATTTGTTATTCTCGCGGCACGCATGTTTAGCGTCGCTTCCGGATCGTAGCCTTTCAAATCGATTTCCTTTAGTGGTCTCCAAGTGACGGCCTATTGTAATGAAGATTGACTATTTATTTAATATTACATTTAGGTAAGTATACTGATAATAATAAATTCACAATACCTTGCGTCTTGGTTTTTTCAAAAATAGAGCATAGGGATTTAATTGTTGGCAATCGGCTTTTTCACTGCTGTCAGATATATGAGATCGTCGTGCTGATGGTGGATGGACCTTGAACAGACTCGGAGTAGATAATATTACCTAAATTGGACTAGGTGGTAAGATAATTTTTGAAACACGTACTATCAAGTCGAATGAAATTTCGCTAGAATTACGCCGTACGGTGCGACTTTTTGGTGGTCTGTCTTTTCGGGATTTTTTCGTCTCCAGCGTTGACTTTTTCGGATACTCTTTATCCAAACCCAAAATTGGTGCTATGAGGTTGTAGGATTTCGGGGGTAGGTTTCGTTTGAGTTGACGGGAATTGCAGAGGAGTGGCTGTTTTGATGAGAATTCAACGTTAGAGGGAAATTTATCAGTATGTAGATACTGTTTCGATTCGACCAAAAGCTTATATAAATTTATCGCTGTTATATTAGATTTTTCAATTTCCTCATTAACCGACCATTTTTTATCGCCCAATATTCTTTCCAAGTATTCAGTGCTTAAAACTTTTAGTATCTCTAATGCAGTTCCGTTATCGCTTATGGATTTCTCTAAACGCTTTATTAAATCGTTACTCAAAGTGAGAGATAATTTTTCGTTCGCGGGTTTTTCCAAATCCGATTTACTCTCCGATAAAATCACTGAATCGTTACAAGGCATTTTTGAGTCTGACTCTTTATCTGATTTCGTCGAACTTAATCGCAAATTCATTGTCGATTGACTTTGCATCAGCTTATGACTTTTTCTCTCATCCATGGATTTGTGGAATCGCCTATCATCGAAAGATGCCAATTTTGATATTTTCCCAGACACTGATTTCATTTTCATAAGTATTTTGCCTTTTTTCAAAGAACTTTCCTTCCTCGTCTCTGCTTCACCTTCGACCGCATCCATCGTTCCATATTCTGTCAATTCGTTATCAGTTTGCATCGTTTCTAATGATTCTTTACTTTTTGAAAAATTTTCAATATTTTCAATCGACCTTTTCATCGATTCCATCGAATCCTCTTCTTCGGAGCTAACGATGATCTTGCTAGGCTCTTTCGTAATAAAATTTCGTTTTGTTTCCTCTTTTACATTAGAACTATCATCCGTACTCTCCTCAAAGTCACTTTCATCAATAGTTTTCGTAATGGATGCACTTCCGGAGTGCATAGACATTGGTTTCTTGAATTTAAGTGCTTTAAGTGGTTCCAGACTGGGTCTCAGATTAAGTGGAGCATGACAAGGCACAAAGTATTGATACGAGGACAGTTTTTGATCGGTTGGAATTTGCGTGTCATCTGACTCTGAACTTGGACCACTGATGGAAGACACTTTGGAATGTTCAGAAGATACTGATAAGGACTTGGACGTTGGTTTTGAAATCTGTGAAGCCTGAGGGGACAGGGATTGGCTGACTGTCTGTTGGAAATGATTTTCCAACATTCTCAAAGGAGATTTCATTACTTCCGTCATGTTTCGCGAGAGAACCGACTGAGCTGGTGATGACAAATGGGAAGCATCAATACCCTTTGACTGATCAAACGATTTGCCTTCCTCACATTCTGACTCCAATTTGCTCATGGTATCAAAATCAGGTAGACTTACCGAACCGGATTCACTTTCGGATATTTTCAATTTTGGCTTTTCCAAAATTGATTTTAAAACCGTTACAGGTAATTCCTCTTTGACTTTTATCGGCCCCTCAAAAGTCTTATATAGACACGCTAAACATCTATCCTTATTTTTTCTTGGATACATACGAATTTCGGGAATCTTCTTAAGAATTTTTGAAAACTCATTATCTAGAATGGGTTCCACAAATTTTGTACTAGAGCCAGACGTAGTCCTTGTTGTCGTTGGAATTGTAACCGATTCGGTCCTTTCTACAAATTTTGAGTGTGGAATTAAAAAATCGTCTTCCAAATACGCCGAAGATTTTTCTTGCAATTTTGATCGAACATTTTCAAAATTCAAAGAATTATCACTTAGAAGTGTCTTGCGACAAATACGTGTATTTTTGGATTCTGACATATCTGAGCTCGAACTCGAACGAGTGCTGCTCGACATAGACTGCTCCAAAGAGTCATGAGTCTTTGGGGTGAAATCCAAATTTTTATTTGGA
Organism: Syrista parreyssii; assembly: GCA_030142615.1. Lineage (NCBI taxonomy): Eukaryota > Metazoa > Arthropoda > Insecta > Hymenoptera > Cephidae > Syrista > Syrista parreyssii. Next base: position 968,492 of record JARQTG010000244.1, read on the forward strand.
GTCAAAAATTTCAAAGCCCTGTATGCATACTGCACGGAACGCTTAAGAGAATACTTTTTCTTCGATTCCAGACAATCTGGCAACTTGTTACTTTCATTTTTTTCAGTTTTTATTTTTAATTTTTCATCTAGCCTTTTAAATTCATTCGGAGTGCCCGTTATCGAAGGCGCTTGAGATGAAAATACGCTATTATCCTCATTGTCCAGGCTGTCTGTAACTAAGCTGCTAAAACTTGGATATGAACTTAGGGTACTGAATTTTGGGACTTTCAGAAAGTTCTGACTTTGTTTCGTAGTCCTCTCGTATCCTCTTTCAGGATCTCTGATGACTATTCTTTCCTCCTCTTTTTTATCTAAGCTATCATCCAAGGATAATTTATTAAAGCTCGGATAAGAGCTTGCGCCACTCAATTTCGGTACTTTTAACAAGTCTTTACGTGCGTCCGGTCTGTTTTCCGATTTACTTAACCTCGCAGCATCTTCCTCATATATAAAACCGTCCGTGATTTTTGGAAACTCAACTGGCCTCTTATTTTCATTCGAGCACTTGTAAACTTCGTCCAGACTCTCGATAGACACTGCTCTGTTAAAGCTGGGATATAAGCTCACAGTTCCCAGTTTTGGAATTTTGAGTTCTTTGACTTCCTGCAGTCTTGAGAAACTTTCGAGTCTCTCCTCGATTTTTCTCGTTCCCGTGGAATTTAGCGTTTTGCTCGCTTTAAGATTTATCTCCCTCTCCATGTCTTCGAGTTTTGGAATTCTCAGAACGGAATTCAGATTGCTCTCGATCACTTGAATTTTCGATAGACTTTGAGTTCCTACAGTTTTTGGTCTTTTTTGAATTTTTTCATTCTTATCATCAGACTCTGTGGCCACGTGGCGAGAACATGATTTCTTTGCCTTTGCTTCTGACAAATTCGATTCCTCATTTTCTAACTGCGGACTCTCGAATTTTGACACTGTCGCTTTACGTTTTGGTAAAACATTTTTTAAGTCGTCATCAAATATTTGTATCGCTGGTTCATTTTTGTGATAGGGACATGTTTTTCTTGAATGGACTTTACTGTTCACTAAGAAGTCTGTTAGAAGATTAGAAATTTGTGATATTTTAGGATCAGTTTTTGATAAAGAATTTATTTTCTCATTTTCCACACTGTCTGCTTGATCATGAATTATTTCGTTATAATTCTCTAAATTTGTAGTGTCGAATCTTTTCCCATTATCATACAAGGCGGCAGTGTGCGAAGGAGAAGGTGGTGAAATTTTAACGATAGGTTCGATAGATTCTTTAAATTCTACAGGGTTATTAATATGACTCGGACTTACGTGAGAATGGTTAATTGGGAACTGGATAAATGGTTTTCTTACTTTTTTTAATTTTTCCTCAGATTCCCGGCAGACTTTGTCCCAATATGATTTTGATCGAGGAACAGGTAATTCCCATCTACAAGTTTAAAAACATATAATAATATTTCACAGTGCATACGAATGCCAATCACGTACTTATTCGTGGGTACAAAACGATACTGATTTCGATTTCGACATTGGCCGATTGGTTTCCACTTTGAAGAATCGCACATTTTGACACGAGAATTTTAACGAAAATTTCACAAATCACATATAAGGCTAATTACATCCTTACAAAAAAGTTAACCCTCCAAAACCACAAGGTGAAGTCGTGATATTACCCAGTCAAATTGTGTCAGTGAATATCGATCAAACAAAAAAGTTATCTATCGAATCGAGGGGACTGTTTATTTTCGAAGATGGCGGTAATTCATGATAAATAAAATAACTGTTATCTCTTGCCGGTACGTTACTGATAACTTGGTCGATCGGTAACTTGGTATAATTTAGAACAACCCTTATCACGTATAGAAAATTTATTTTGCAAGGGATGGTAATTCTCAAGTTACCCTGAATGCCACGTATTGATTTCTATGAAGCTGTTGTACTGCATTACCGACGGTAACTGAGGGTAACTTCATCCTTTGAAAACAGCCCTACGTTGTCCTAAGGGTATCGTGGACCTTCGAGTTTTAGTTATTTTTAGGGTGGTGGCAGTCCTGTAGCCTTATTTACAATTATATCAATATCTATATCTATATCTACCAACATTCGAAACTAGCCAGTCGATCTTTCAGACGATTACCAACATTCTCCTATCTTAACGATTTAACTCTAAAAGTTCGTATTCTTATACGAAGAAAAGGATGGTTAAAAAATATTTTGAGTACGTAAAATATAAATGTACTATACAACGTAAAACAGATTTTACATACAGAACTAAGTACCACATCCTGCGACGGGGTTCATGCATTACCTACTGTAAAAACATTTGCTGACAATGATAATTTCATTATAACTATTTATAACGAGCCGGAGAATTATTTGCTGGATGCGCCGAGAGTATGAGAATCGCTGAAGCCGTTGGCGCAGTGTAGTCGCCATCTTACTTCCGGCATCTCAGCTGCCGCCGTTTCCGGTCGCCAGGCGCGATACTATCCTCGCAGATGCAGCCTAGACGGGTTACGTTAAAAGTCAGACAATGAGATGAAAATAATTACGTATTCGAGAGAACAGGCTTTCTCAATTCAATTAATTTTATTATAAGTCAACGGGTAAGCTTGCGATCTCGTGCAAAATTTTTATACCAAATGCCGCCGGCAACCTTGGTGTCCTGTCCTTTAGCTCCATCGCACAGCTTAATGATACCCAAACGAGACGTAGCCAGAAAACGGAAACCACGTTGAGTTCGTGAGGAGAATCGGTACCTTGGCAAGTCTGTTATTCATAGGTTAAACCTGATCAAAGATTCTGTGGATAGCAAATTTAATTGGACACCCTGCGGTGATTTTAGTTAACTATTCTCATACAGTTAGTTCTCTGAGAATGTCTGTACATTATGAGAGATGCTTTACTAAATTTAATTATTTCTGTATCAGCAATTGACACTGATCGACATTAACTATACAATTTTTATAACAAATAATATTCAATCGAACGCTATACAAATTTTTATTTCAGAATGATAAATCGTAAACGGTATCTCTTATCAGAATTTTGGACTAAACATTTGAATATTTGGGTATCCGCTCTTAAGCGGGATTCTATATATATGGTAGATAAGCATGATACTCACTACCAAAATACAACAGATTGGTCCAAGTCTGATATGAGCAACTCGTGACGTTACGTAATGGAGAGTTTGACAGTTCGCTAAAAAGCATTTCTTACCTGCAAGGATTGTACGAAATGTATTAGGGTAGCAGACTCAAGGGCTGTGGACAAGGGTGAGTACGGATGCATGAAGCTAAACCAATGTGTGCGAGATACAAACACTGTCAAGAGTCTGTTGGAATATTTGAGAAGAGAATGTCTAAGTAGTGTTTGATTTCTCATTGCCTCCCTTATACTAAGGGATGAACGGATAAATCACAAGAATCAAGAATAATATTCAACCAAGCATGAAATCCAGTATCAACGAATTCGTATAATCGAGAATAAATAATATTAAAAAAAAAAAAAAATTTTTACAAAATTTCAAATTCAACCCCATTTTGCGGTGCTGCCAAGGTGTCAGGTTGGAATGTGGGATTACGTAAGCTCAGGGTAAACGTGAGCTTGGAGAGGCTTTAATTTCACACTGTCGGACATATTAAAGATACTAACTCAGGGCGAAGCAGTAAACGTGTGCTTTAACTGGTAAGCTTAATTCTGGAAATGAGAGAAAGCTGTCTTCTTATAAAGCTTTATGAGATTCTAGCTGAAAGGTTTGCTGTACGTTGCTCTTGGTTTTTCAATTAAAAATTAAAAGGGATTTTTTTTCCCTAACGTTACCATACCATGGTATAAAGGTTTTCAAGTTTTTTTTAGGCTTGTCTCGTTGGAGATCGGGTATAGGACTTAAATCTTATCCCTTGAATGCTTTCGTTGCCGTCGGCTAACGACACCAAAGGGACTGTATAAGGTATAAAGGTGAGGTTAGGTTCTTCTTGCCATTTCTACACTACGGACATTAGATACTGAAGTTTTTAAGTAGACGAAACTAATGGTTATTCTCCTCACACCGAGTAATTAGAACTTTTCCCGGCTAATGCTAAACTGATTGGGGAGAGAGCGGCTGTACAGAAGGGCTGTAGGGCGGGCAGAGTGAATTTCGGAAGGAGTCGTAGAAACGCCGTGGAAACGTCGAGGAAACGAGATTAGGCGTCTAACTTTGTTTGCTGCGGCCAATCAGCAAATCCAAGAATTTCAAGTCGACAAAATTCTCGGATTAAGGGAGTCTCACTGTATTTCTACCCTGCCGTGACACAATTCGCATTAGTGTCTCCACGTTCGTATTTCCATGGTACAGAAAGGATTTACGGTTTGTTATTTATTAATGAGAAAGACATCCCTTACGTGAATGCTATACATTAACGATGTCGATACAAGGGTAGAAATAAGAATTGAATTTTTGTTATTATGAGTTAGGTTTGCTTTGATTTTTTTGTACATGGCGGGACTTGGGTTTTTAACGATAGATAGAAGGGATGAAAGTGAGTGAGAGATTGTGGAGGCACAGGACGTCTTACATGCCGAGAATTGCAAGGTGGGTTGCTTGTAAGTGGAAATAGGGGTGGCTTGCTGGTGCCGGATGGGTAGCGAGGGCTTGAATCAGAGGAGAATGGACCACCCCCTGTTATCAGCTTGGAACCAGCCGCCTTCCCAAGCCGACAAATTACTACATCCCCGCCTTCACCCCTTCGGCAAATCAAGCAACCCTCATCTTGCTACTCCTAGACTGTCCCGTTAAACGTCCATGTTGAATTAGTGTGAGTCTATTTTTATGATTAGTAGTATAATATAGAAATTGAGCACCCTATGACGATATCATTAAATTATCATCCCTTATATACTTGTCGTACTCTAGCAACAAAATTTGACCTGTCCTGGGTTGCGATTGACTGCTTTTATATATATATATATATATATAAAAGAGGATCCGCGGTTAGCTTCCTGGTTAAGAAAGAAAAATAGTATTACCCAGGGGTGGGAAAATGAGTCGGCCGTTGAAACGTATGGCTGCTGATTTATAAAGGAAATAATTTCGCGGCAGCAATTCCTTACGTCAACCATACGAGAGCGGCTGTCTCATCCCACGTGAAATTCATTACTCCGCTAAAAACCGTATTTAATATCGCGCGGCCCAGAATTTTTCAGATAATACGGCGATAAATGTCTACCTCCATATCCGCCCTGTGTTTCCCTTTCATAAGGAGTAACGAATGTCCATTCGTTATCGTGGTTATCATCCGACCGACCCCTATCATCCGGTGCACTTAAAATGCTTAAAAAATACTCCGTATAATTGTCAATCACTTTGTTACATCATCTCGCAGTATTACCGAATCCCACGAAAGAGTTTTAGCTTTTCTCAAGAGGAAAAATGAGGATCGTCCAACTGAAGTATAAAGGAGAGAAAACCAAGTCCACGGAATAGAGTTGACTCGAACCGAGTATTGTATATACGATCAAATAGTCGGTTCAGTGAAAATATCTGAGATACAGCATTTTCTTACAGATGGACTCTTGTAAAATACTTGGACGTAGTTTGCGCGCCCCATTCTCGTCTCTGATATGTAAGGGATCGGAGGGGAGGGTGCAGCGGAGGGGAACCGTGATCGAGATCGGCTTGCAGTACCAGTAGAACCATGAAAAAGGGAGAAATAAGGAAGTTGATGAAATATTGGAGAGCGGCTTAGACGGGACAATATTCTGTTGTAAACTGTTCCTGCCGCACCAATGGATACTTGTATATAGCTACGTCATATCCTCTTTCTTACAGTCTTGTACATTTTTTTTTTTATATTTTTACCCTTTCATACCAATTTTCCTTTTTTTCTCTCCGAACCCCTCTCGGCCTCTCCCCGACGATACTTCCGGTCTATCAGCCAGTCACCCCTTATCCATTTCAATTGTCCATGGACTTCTTGAGGACAATTCCGTCAGCCAATATATTTCCGATAAATAATCGCTATCGATTTTGAATAAACGTTTCGCTTACCAGTAATTAAATAATCTGTCGATATTCCCTGACTCATCCACGTTCGGCTATGTACACTGTGGTGTATTACGATATTCTGTTGATATATACGATTTTTGATACAAAACCTATAAAACAACAAATATCCATCACACTGTGAAATATCAAATTATTTGGTATTTACACATACCCAATATGTGTCAAGTATGGGTTTAATAGTAATCCGAAACGGTTTCGAATCGACACAGATATCCAGCGTATCGCCCATTCATATTATAGTGCGAAAAACAGTAACGATTCATTTATAATTCGTATAATAATTTCAGTATGTTATAAATCCGTGACGTGGAACGAGGAATCGTAAATTTTTAAAAAATTTCTCCAAGTTAGGTTGAATAAATTCTAAAACGTTCTTCGAATGGCGTCGCAAATGTGAAACGAGGAAAATTAAGGCGAAGTGGACTTTTCATCGTATCACCCTGTATATACGTCTGGGACGCGTGAGCCATGGCGAGTTTTATAAGGGACCCTCGTTATCTCGGAGAGTTTCGTGAGGCGAAAAGAGGCGAAATAAAAAAAAATAACGAAGGAGGAGAACAGCGCGGGATGACACGAGGAGCGAGAGGGTGGAGCTGACTCTAAAGTGTGACGTTTATTAGACATTAAGTACTAATACCGCGGGTGGGACAGACGGGACCGCCGAGTAGGTAGGGTGACTAGAAGAGCCGTCATACTAATTGTAGTAATTCCGGCATCCACTTTGGATATTTAATTAAGTTTCCGCTGACAAGCATCTACTTCCTGGAGTTCCCCGGGTCTTAGTGCTTCTCGCTTAGTACTTGCCGTGTTACTATCAAGTACACCAGCATATAGTTACGGGCAAGTGGCTGCATCCCTGCGTCCAACCCCCTAATACTCTAATAGCCCCTGTTCATGTCAGGAGGTCTAGATGAAATTTCATCCCCTTCGTTCTTCATTGTTTCTCTTATTACTGGGTATACTATAAACATCATTGCATCATTTGTTATTCTTTATACAGTATGTACCAACGGATGCTGAATGCTCGAGCATCCACTGTGCCGTCCATCTAACGTGGATCCTTAGTGGGATAGTGGATAAAAGAAGTCTGGTTGTATCTTTCTATTATCTATTGTCCGAGCCAAGATTTTAGTGAGGCAGTATATAAGATGGAGGCAGACACGAATGCGGTCTCCGGTTCGATTTCGTAAAGTATGAAGCTATCAGATCCAATGGTCCGAAAAGGCCGTCGCATTACCAATAATTCTTTGACATGCACTGTCTGCGTATATTTCTATATACCTTCGAGTACCCGTCTATTGTTTGAGCAATAACGTAAAGCTTTTTTCATTTCTAATCTGCACTCCGATGTGATCCGCAGAGATGATCTTGCGTGGATCGTGTTTTCGCTCTACTGATTTTACTCAGTTAAATAATCCTTACTTGAGAATTCAAAACGAAGACAGTGCAAACTCACGGATAAGAGGGATAAGATCCTCTTATTCCCGTGGGAGAAAATGGGCAAGATCTACTAATACTGAGCGGTCCAGGATCGCGTTAATTGTGTACGAATGAAAAAAAAAAATTTGTTAATTTTGATTTTGAAAATTTTCAAAATTAAGGAAAATGACGAAACTTTATAATACTTATTTGATATATACGATATAGAGGAAACGGTAGTAGGATGTCTGTGTATATATAGACAAGGGGTAGGTGAGTGTCTGGAATGGGGTTGCTATCGATATTTTTAATAAAGTTTCACTATATGGAGGTCAAGTGGTGGCCTGGTGACTTGGTAAACGTTGTTACGCTCTATAGAGTCGTCTTTTTCTCTCTTGACTTGGCACTATCGTTCGCCGGGTTCCACAAGGGTGCGACGAGGGGGTTCAACGAGAGATAATAACACGACGCGAAGTCATGGCAATAAAAGAAAAATGACGACGCTTCGCTTGGGTTACCTACTGCTACCAGTAAAATAAAACCGCTACTTACGTTATATCGCCTTTGCGTTCGTCCGCAGCCACCCTCTTCTGCCCCAAGCTGTTTTACCCCTGTGGCACACATAGAAGTTCCATGGTATAACAATATATCTACACAGCACCGCGAACGGATAACCTTACACACACGAGTCACACGGCTACAGGTTAAAGACATCGATTCAGTCTTCCTTAAAGTCACCATTTTTCATATTGAGCTGGACCCAAAATGTATACCTGCGTACGTAAATATACGATATACGTATATAAGTTATATGAAAATAAAAGCATATCACCCCTAATTAATTTTCTGGAATTAATACCTACTTTCAGTAAATTTTATTACTAAAACCCAAATAACAATTTCCTTTAGAAGAACGATTCTTGATATCCCGATAAGGCTTTTCCTCGTAGGAAAACTCTTAGCAGGTAAACATTTTCTGATGAGAGAAAACTTTTCCAAGGGTCCCAATCCGGATCGATCGGAACACAAAATGTTTAATTAAAAATAGAACGACAGTTGGTATTAATTACTTTTGAGATTCTAAGACGCTGCCGCGTTATAAAGAAACTGCAAACTGTTCTAATCTTATATATATATATGAGTTTTAGTGTAGGGGATGTTTTGAAAATTAAATGTCTGGATCGTTACGAGGTATAACATGGGGTTCGGACACTGCCTTTGGATACGGACAAAGCCCTTACGTCAGATTACGAATGCTGTTTACTGTGTGTTGCTCTGTTCTTGATTCTCTCCTAGTTCATTCCTGTATATATACATATATATTGTCTTGTTAAACACCCCCGTATCACACGTAAATGACGTAGGCATGGCTTGGTCGGACGTAGGACGTGCATGTATAATTAATATCATCATCAGTTCCGACTGTTATTCTATTCAGTGTCTGGTTTATCAGAGAAAACGAAAGATTTTGTAGTTTAATTAGAAACAGCAGCAACGTCATTCATTGCAGCAGAGTAACACGTGTATTATAATAACTGTGAATGAGTAACGACGTACAATTATTCATCATGGATAAATTTGATTAGATTTTATCATGACACGAGCATACGTGGAAGCACATATTTGTACTGTACGATAGATTTTAACAGGACATGTGAAATATGTATATACATATATAGCAACATGCGATCGGGTTGCTGCTTACGGAAGTTCGAGGACGATTTTATCCATCGGGAAAAATTCTCTGCGATTCGTCGCGTCATGAAAATCTCCATAACAATCGGCGATTTGCCCAAGATAAAATCTCTATCCACGAGGCAAAACTGCGCGGCAATCAGTGGACGATGAAAACGTCAGAATAATAAAAAAATGATTGCTGGTACCATTTTTTGTGTGTATATTTAGAAAAATTAGATATTAAATACTACTATGTATTACGTGACGTAACGACGGACAAAAAAAATCAATTCTTTGTACCGATCTGTTCTTGCCTCTTCGCGTTATTTCACAAACCGAGCTGCTTCCTCAGAAATTTTAACTTAACCCAATACTAGGGATCACTCTGGTACGGACATTAAGCGTGTCATGCATAATGCACAGGATGTCCTGCGCCGTCTGCCTTTCTGAATATAAGTGCCTTTGCTTCCAAGAACACGGAGCACAAACAAAATACGATCCACCTCTTAAGTCTCACCCTCTATAGACTTATCTGTCTCACCCTTATTTCCCACTGAAGAGTACGACTGGTATAGTAATGGTAGTAGCAGCAGTACTAGAAATTGTAGTAGTAGCAGTAGCGCAAGTACCAGTAATAGTACAGCGCTCGTTCGCCTACGCTAAGTACCTTGGGAGCGAACAGACGGAGGAGTCTAAACATGCCGGATTACGGATTAAGATCAATTTCGAGTATATCATGGATATGCAATGCTTTATATATATATATATATATATATATATATATATATAGCATTGTATTGTACGTATTACAAAATCCAGTTCTCATCAGTCTAGTTTATGCGCTTTATCAACAGTGACTAGTATCGTTTTTCAAGTAACCCCAGAATACGTTCTCGTGGGTATATGAAGAAGGGACATGTAATGTAGTCATATAAACAATGCTTGACATGGATCGTATCTTCTGTGTAAAACGTAATAGAAAAGTCTTCTTAAATTTTCATCTTCAGCATCCCTCCGGGAATCTGAAGGATTCTCACGGGAGAGTAGCCCGGTTCGTTATTACTTGATACGTGTAACATTACGTGCATATAGATATGTATGTAGGTTAACGGGAACGTTAACTAAAATGGAAGTGATTTTCTGGCAGTAGGAGGCGGCCGTCGGTCCAGACGAATAAACTATTGGAATATTGAAACATGGCGTGGTAGGATTCAGCCAGTACATGTACAGTAATCGGCCGTAGGTCTGTCGCCGTGAATTGGTGCTAGTAGCTGCACGCGAATCCCTCATACGTGTACTGGGATTTCGAATAGCATAGGTATATGTGTATGTGTGTATGTGTGTGTAGATCGCCACGCGAAAAGCAATCATCTCGGCCGGACGCAATCAGCCCCTCGCATACGTCTATGTACCCTTTATAACCCCAGGACTCTACTAGCTTTCTCGCTCTACGGTGTTTACGATGTACAGGTATGTGTCGTTACTTGCGGAACACCCGTTACGTAGACCGACGCTAACGTTGACGTACAAATCGACAAATGGGCGAACCGTTTGTACGAAAACACGAGCGACGCGTTCGCGTTAACCGCTTGTAAAAGCCGATATAAACTCGGGTACGAGTCGTCGTGCCGATAATGCACTCCCTCTTCACCCTGAATAAACCACCGGATTGCGGAGGGATTTTTTAGTCTTGGATTTTTTATTTATTTTTTCTGCTCGAGGATTTTCTTTAAGATTTAAAGACTATGGCGACGGGACGAGACGGTTAGCGAGGGATGAAAAATTTTTTAAACTTTTGCGGTTCTTTGACGTTATTGACATGCACGTATTTCCTTGCTGGTATAGGCGGGGATGATAATGGCGCAGTCTGACGCGAATACTATAGAGGGCCCTGTAGGTACGTTCACGGGCTCGTAAACTTCAGACGACGCCAGTTAACCGTAATCAGGCTGAATCGATTATAACGGCTCGACGTTATCCTAAAGCGTCGTGAATTGACAGTGATTTAATAGGAAAATTTCGAAATGACGAAGTTGGACGAGGGTGGTTTTCGTACAGTGGCATATAGTGTCTATGCTATGAGGTATTATTTGGGAGAACCCATGCAGCATTCAAGAGTGTCTATAACGCGTGTATGTTAAGGGATGCATAGATTCCTTGGTAAGGAAATTAATAAGGGTAATGTAAGGCAGTGCCGCTAGGATGGATTCTCTGAGAAAGAAAGACACCGTTAGATTACGTGATGTAACGTCTGCCAGGAAGTCACGTTCCAGACTTTCAATTTCCGGCACTCGGACGCTCACTGAGAGTCACTGCCTTCCGTGAGCGATATAACCTAGTCCGAGGAAATTGATTACCACTGCAAGGGCGCAAGATGTACAACGCCATGCAAATCGATTGCCGCGTACAGTCCTGAGGAACTAGAGTGCCGTTTGGTCGCACCTCGTCGTATCTGAAATTTGAAATAGTGAAATCTAAAAGCGGCGTTAATCATCCACGAATTTTTCATCCGTTCACAGTGACGTCGGGTTGCTTCAACCATCACTTTCTCTTCCATCCTCCTTTCGCCACCTTCTTTCTTCTTTTTTACCCTCTCGACCTCGGTGCGCGGTAGAAGTAAAAAGGATTCCCCCTCTCTCTCTCTCTCTCTCTTTCTCTCCAACGGAATAGAATTTCTTACAGCCGGATAATTACCGACGGGGTACGTGTTCCCGCGTATTTTTCTCCTGATCGATTTTTATTATTTTAACCCCTCGTTGACATCCTTTTTTTTCCCTGGGTGAGCCGCGAACTCTCCCGTAGGAACGAAAGGGGTTGCGCAAAGTGTAGATCGCGAGAGAAAGACGTCCTAAAGAGGATGGAGACTGTGGACTAGGGAGGAGAGGCAAAGGGATGATGAGGGGGGGGGGGGGAAGTGAAAAGTGGAACGTGAATTTCACTCGAGCAAAGCCTCGCTGCTACTACCAACATTGTTTTCAATAACATCCCTTTATCTTTTAATGGCTGACGATCGTAAAGAGCAGAACGGAAACCAACCCCTTCCAGCATCCCTGAATCACTATAGCCGCAAGGAACATCGGCACGATCGCATTTAAAACATAACAACTTAATCACGTTCGTAATACCTGTTAGGGTGTAAAAAACTTTTATAATGATTCGACCGTAATTAATTATCCGACCTTCGTGGGTGGGGATCACGTAGGTACTTGTATCACCTATAAAGATATTAATCAACCAGAAAAGAAGCTGAGCCTCTAATCAATGGGCCTTTATAAAAAAATGAAAGATCTCAGTCTCCCTCTCTCTCTCTCTCTCTCTCTGTAGCAACGCGTTCTCACTTTCTCTCTCTCTCACGTTTGATTCGTTACTTCCTGGTGAAAGTGGAGTACACGGAACGAACGGAATTGGAGGAATTTCAACGAGCCGTCTCTCGACTTCGTACACTCGTCCACTGTCTTTGGCAATTAATGTCTCCGGAAATGACAGTCCCCGTCCCTTATCCAATCCTGAACGGAAGCGAGCAATCTCTCCGAAGCAGATTACAAATAAATATTAAGCCTGAGTACTCAGTGCCGGTGACCCTACCCTCTTCCTCTTTCGCTACCTCGTATTCCATATACTCGACGGTGGCGCCTTCCGGAAATTTGAGAATTAACTGCTTCAGGTTGTGCGATCCTTTGTGCTTTTCGGAGCATTTGCAGACGAGCGATGCTCGGTTTAACACAGCCGCGAAAGTGGCGGCGAATTGCTAAAGTGAGGCGCGTGTCTGGGTTGCGTGAGCGCGTGGTGTGGCGTTGGTGTGTTTCCGCGCTTTTGCACGAGTTTATAATGACGCGGCGAGGGTCCTGACGAATGGCGAGCCGCGTAATCGTGGCTTGGGGAAAATTAAAAAAATAACTCACCACTCGAACACGTAGGAGAGCTTACACGCGCGCTAGTGCCAGTGCCCTAATACCATTGGTCTAGGCTATAACAGCATAGCAGAGCTAAAACAGCATAGTTCTCCTTGACGTTCATAAAGTTAAAATTGAAATTTGTTCAAAATTCATTTTAGACGAACCACGAAAAAAAATCTTGATATCTTCATATTTGTACTTTGTACATAGTAGCAGCATTTTACTCCGTACTCCATGGTAGGATAAACGTGAACAAGTTGGGTATCTCGAGGCAATCTTCTTACGAAGAATAATAAGCCTTGTAATAATTCTTTTTTTTCCTTTTTTCTTTACCCAGTTTTAAATTTCTTCTGTCTTTTTCTCTTCCACAACCTACCACGAATTTCAGTAGCATTGTGCAATTTTAATAGAGGACCTCTGGCTATACCGGGACAGCATTAGAGGATGAAATGGAGTGGCCGGTGAGTGTGCGGGGTAGATATCATGTAAGTCGGACTTAACTCTCTCTCTCTCTCTCTCTCCCTATAGCAGAGCTACCCGGGTTCAATGTTGGACGCGAAGTCTTTCGGGTACAGCAGTACCGTAAGAGAACCATAGCTTTAACCATCCTTTCACATTTTAAGAGAATTCCCACCGACAGATATCTTTCGGTTTAAGAAATTCTCATTGGGAATCTGCGAGTTTCTCTCGGGAGATTCTGACGACGTATCGGGTAAAGTCTCCGGGGTACTTTTGACTATGAACGACACGCGATGGATTTAAAATAAAAAATCTTTGTAATAAAGCAGAAAGATTCAAGATCATTTTCATCTCATATAATTATATTTACTGGATGGATAATCACAGTAGGATCATTATTCAGGCTGTTCATTAGGTTATCGTGTTTGAACCGGGGCATGATTCAATCATGTGGTATCTCGTACACCATCTACATACATAACGGAATAATAAAGGGGCGAGGTTTCAGGGATGGCAGGGATGGCAGGGACTGTCGAGTGAGAGGCGAAGGAGAGGGTTTGGAGTCACTAGGTAGCTTGTTAATGTTACCACCCCCTTCAAACCCATCCCGAGAGTAGGTAGGTACATGTATCTAGCATATATATCTGTAGTACGAGTTGATTACAAGTCTACCAGGGTAGGATTAATTAGCTCGATATTTAAGCGGCCTGATTAATATAAGAAAGCCTGGCTAAAACTACAGAACGATCGCGATAAGTCTTGAAGAAACGGCGAAGAAATTTCCTCGGCTTATTCGGCTTAGCTGCAGCGAATAGAGATCCGTATAAGATTTCCAACCTTCTTCCTCTTCACCCTTCGCAGTACCTAGAGAGACCCGGCAAGCCAAACGGTCTGATCGGCTAAGACCTCTTTCCCTCGCGTTTCGTTCCCCTTTACCGCAACCAAATAGGATTTCCTACATCCCGCCGTTCGGTTTTTTCCGAATAGAATCAACGATTTATCCCAAAACGGATTTGGAGTCCGTTGAAAAAATAGTAGCTAATGCGACCACTCGATTGTATGACCATCAATTCGCCATTACCACTGAATACACAAAAGGTATTTCAGCTGGATTAAGGGACTGAGAGTAATTAAGCGAGGGGTGGTATTTTAATAAAAAATTTTTTTTTTCTATCTTACATTATTTCACAAGGATCGAATGGGTTCCTCTAGTAAAACCCATTGGGTCGAGAACGCGTTCGTACAGTAGTTCGCAAGTATATATAAGGGTGGGTAAAATAGTGGGGAAGGCCGTGCACCAAAAGGCAATGTGAGAGGAGAGGGTGGTATTGTTGTTGAGGTGAGTATCCCTGGTATCCCTGGTAATGAAAAGAACTCCAAACTCTGTCTCTGTGCCTCAGGAACCATCAACCCTCGTATTTCCTTTTTCTCCTACCGATCTCTTTCCTTCCCTCTCACTATATCCTACCCCCTTCGTCCTTCTCCCTCGGCTCTCTCGTCCCTTTTATAACCACCCTCTCTCTCTTATCCTTTTCTCTTTTTGCGTTACAGAGGAAAAGAGTAGAGCCCGGTCTATCCTACCAGCCAGCAACCAGCCACCAGAAGCCAACAACCACCACCATCAGTAAAACCACCCCCTGCCTTTCGCATAGCCCACCCTCTTGTTTTAATCACAGCGCCACAAAGTACGCCATTGTCCTCGGTGTATCGGTCTGAGAAGGTATCCGAGGATAGCACAGGGTATCTACCCACTTCGCCGATCCACAAGGAAGAAAGAAAAAGGGATGAAAAATATAAAGGAAGTATACGACGTACGCGCATCATGCGAATACTAGTAGCTACTACGTATCTATAAGGTATCGCTATTATCCGTAAATGTGGTACAGAAGTACAAAAGAAAATTGACGCGGCGTTCTGATTTCTATTCTCACGATTCCCAGTTAATTTTCATGAGCGACTCCTTTTTCTCGTACGACTTTATACACAGTCCTGGTAAAGGTGACGACCGTTGTCGTATCATTAAGGCTGGCACCTTTCTGAGCTTTTCAAGGAATCGATCCGGGATGGTGATTACCGAGAAACTACCTTGGCTCTAAGCAATTTTATTCAACGTTATTAAGTCTCAGAATCACCCCTTCTAGCAGCGATACCACTGAAGAGCACTTAGCGAGAATAGCAAGAGAAAACTTCCGGAACCACGTGTTCCCTCGATGGCAACACTCCCCAAGTCACCAACCTTAGGCGTGCTAGTGTGTAAAAAAGTCGAAAGCTATGACGAAGTGTCTCGCGCCTTTAAAACGCACCTAAAAATCTCTGCTACATAATTCCTATGACCATAGTCAATGGGTGGATTCACGATGAAGACTGTGAATCTGTACTGCCATAGTAAAACTATTGGTACAACTTCTCCGTGCAGTTGTACTTGTTCTCGAAATTTCTGATAAAGTTAGGAAATTCGTATTGAAAGTTTACTTTGTATCTTACGTCTCTTTTCTTTAGAAAAAAAAAAAAAAAAAAAAAAAAAACTATTACGATACGATGCTTGTCTCTTTTCTTTAATGAAACTTTTATCGAAGACTAAACAGCATGTTTATACTGCCGAACGTTATCGCGAAAAATGGCATCTTTTATTTCAGCTTGAAATTGGTCGCCTTTTGTTTCAGCGACAATTCAGTTGGGTCTATCGGAATGGCTGGGGACCCTCGAAAGGTATCTGCATGCCAACTTCAGATATTTTAGGTTGGACCCTTCAGTGCCAACTGGCACCTCAAACGATCCCAGAGGGATATTAATCCGTGTAGTAATAAACATGGATTATCCTTTACCAGCAGAGTGACTTCCCTCTCACTCTTACTCGCACTTGGTATATCCATGTCTAATAATAACTTTCAAAGAGCGTTCAATTATGATAAATCTCAAAAGTCAATCGAATATTTACACGTAGGTTATATCCCACGAAACAGTGTATATCTTTGAATGATTCTTTGTATTTTTACCACGTTTTGATACAAACGATCGATGCGCACTCTGCCGTCTATTTTTTGAAATAGATAAAAATTGATGCTGTGTCTCTATAGCTGGAAGCGACGAATCGATTTCACGTGGAGAATTCGCCTCCGATTACTGTGAAAATTTGTCAAATATTTTCTCCTCGTTTTACCCTCGTTCACTAGGTATTCACTCGAAACGATTATTTTATCTTGACGTTTTGTATTTTTCCTGAAACATTAATACAAGATATTCAAAACCTCAAGAAATTTTACCCCTTTCGACAGCTGGATCAGATATATTCTCTCTTTGTAATACAATCTACATACATTTCATAATTATGTAATATGCACATACGCGTGCATACGTCAATTATAAAATATACGAAATTGCTATTACTATTAGAATAAATAGCACAAGGTGGTTTATGTAATATTCGAATCTTGCTTTCTGATTGGTTTATAATTCTATTACGTCAAGTGCATGCGTTGCTATATCCGTTTATGATTTACGAAATGCCCCAAGAAACGTTGATCGTCGATTATTTTTTTGTAATAAAATATATTTAGTGATAGAAGACAAAGCAGCATCAGTGAGGGGCGTTTTTAACTTCTTATCACTCTGACATTTCCGTAAAGAAACTCGCAGAAATGTCATGTTTCCTCCAGTCCCCATTGACATTTTCAAGCAAGTATTTCCTACTCCTTATTTTCTCGTTATTACTCGTACCTTCAATTTACATATCTATATCTATACAGTCTACGTATACCGGGTTGTTCGGCCTAGAGGAAGTCGAAGTTACCGCGCCCATTTGATTCCTATGTTAAAGCCACATCCAGGTGGCTCGTTCGGTCTGAATAGCCGGGTGCACATATAGGTAAACGCATGTAAGCCCTGAGACACTTTCTTAATATGACGAGTGTCGCCTACAGACAGATAATTTTTGTTATTTCATAGAAACTGTGCAAGTCTACGAGTTCAACGTCTTTACTAGATTCAGTATACGTATATAGCATAATATATCGCATGTATTCAACAGAGAAATTCTATATCTATAATCAATAATCTATAAGGGAAATTTTGCTTCTGTCTAAGATGCGAGGTCGAGCGAGCGCAAGAGTTGGTACCGAGTGTGAGGGAGACGAAGGGAGCCAAGGACAGGACAAGTAATTTCCTTGAGAGAGGCGTGAGTAGCATGCGGAAGGGGTGTAAGGGGTTCCTCGCCATAAGGAGCAAGGAGAGTAGATAGGGTAGGGGGGTATGGGGGGTTGGCAAAGGTGGTCCAAACTAAACTAAATAATATTGATGGCCAACGGAAATTGAGAGCCGTTAAGGCCTTCAGCGTTGCGGTGCGAAATGGCTGCGCTGCATAAATAAGAGCGGCGTGCATTAAGATTAGAGCAGTGTTTCTCAAATTGTAAATCCATGCATTTTATTGGAATATTAATATCCCATTAGGCGTAATATACGAAACACATGGGTTCTATGGTAATTTTAAGAAAGGATATGAAACGTGGAACGAGACGAAATCGTAGGCTGTATTTAATGACAGATTGATTATATTGATTTTTCGTATCGATTAAACTCCACGATTTTACACGCGAGCAGGGCATTGGAAATGTCTGTGTAATTTTGAAAATGGCGCTGAGGTTGTGGCAGGGACGGAGTCGCGGACAAACAACGCCGCAAATTGTTACCTCATGCAAATTCGACGTCGGCCTTTGGGCCGTCGGCTGCGTCGTCCCGTGACGCATGGTGTAAATGCTGAAAAATGGCCAGCTTAATATATGCGAGTGTACCGTGGCCGATAGGTGACTCCATGCCGTTTCTAAGTCTTTTTGATGTTTCAACTTTTCCCATGACTGTCTCCACTGTCTGACTGCTTGCTTGGCTGCTCCACTAGCTCTCTTATTCTTTTCCCTGTCCGGCCATGTATTTCAGGTTATCCCTTTATGTTTCGCATGTCCACTATATACTGGATGTGCTGGCAACTTCCGCTTGGCAACTCTTGCGACTTCAAGTTATGACACATTCATTTACAAGAACTCGAAAACTTGTTAAGTTAATAGAAAACCAAGTTTGACTGTCCCTAAGAGCATCCTGCGCGTTTGCTCAAATTAATTCGAAATTTCTGGCAGCTCGTCCACCCGGTGGGACAGTTATTGCGCGAAACTTTTGAATTCTCCAGTAATTACCTCTAACAAAATGACACCCGTTCTGCCATCCAAATCCATCCCCCAATCCCACCATAACGCGACAATCCTTGGAGCATTTCCGTTCTCAATTTCACCCTCTTACATAAAACGAATAAAATTCGACTAAGTAAAACGACCCTATCGAGCGATGCGATTGCGAGAAATGTTGTCGACTTGAAAAATTCTTTAATTCATCTTTCCTGGATATCGATAGGCTGTATTGATTTTTATAATTGCGCAACTACCAACGAGCTATCTATTGAACTGTGGATATAAAAAATCGACATGTAGCTGTTATCCTAATTTTAATTAAATACAATACTATTTTGTTATCAATCGATCGTAAGGATCGATATCCAGTATGTCGAAGATAATTGATCTATTGAATTATATATATATATATATATATATATATATATATATAATTTTATTTTATTCCGTTTCTCAACGAGACGCTAAAAGCCACGATTACATATCATTTGACGACTGCTGCTCGACTATTTCATAAAAGGCGAAAAGGCTCCGCCTTAGCTTCATTATCCTGACAATACAAAAGCTGTGGAGCATATAACCATGCAGTGATGCACGCATAATAATAGGGACCCTGGGCATAAAGCGGTACCCTGCCATAAAAGCCTCTTCAATCCGAGAATGAGAAGGAACGTAGAAATCGGAATGAGAATGCGCGTGGGGTGTTTTTGCCGCGAGAGGGAATGAGCGGATGAAGGAAGAAGACAGGAACGAGCGAACGAACGGGAAAACGGTAAAGGAGTCGAGAATGTCAGGGAATGGGAATAGAAATATGGGAATAGCAATATAGTGGTAGGGTCGAACGGTGCGGGCATGTGAAACGAGGAACGGATAAAAATCCTAAGCTTACAGAAAAAGAGAAAAAAAAGTGTCAAAAAGAGAGAAGAAAACACGGAGGAATTTTTGATCCTTTAGCGGCCTGACGCTTTTAATTCACAAGCCGCTCCCTTGCGTTTCTTTTAATCGCGCTCGCTATCCTTTAATGAGAAAGCAGCTTTAGCCATTGGACGATCGCGAATCTTTGCTAAAATACAAATTATTCCTCTGTGTATAAACGCATACGAGAGACTCGATTCTTCGCTACTGTTAGACGGACGAGTTTTCATGTATTTTTACATTCGCGTATATTTTCTTTGTTAATTCTTTATTTCCATCCCATCTTCCGCTAGAGTTTTTGTTTACGGACCAAATTTTCTTAGCAAAAAAATTTTTGGGCGATATCGATGAAAAAGTAAAGATAACAGGGTGTTTTGGGAAATTTATGGATCCTGGGCTATTTCGAAAATTCGATATCGATTGTATACCAGTATCGATACACAGATCTGTACTTTCACGCTGTTGTAAAAATCATTCGTCCTCATTATAATTCCGCTCATTATGCACACAATGATTTAGTGATTATCGTGATAATTGCGCTATTACTAATTCCAGGCAGGAGCCACTACGTGCAATTTACATGGGTGTCGCGTAACGTTATTTTCAACGTTACTAGCAACGTTCGCGCGACACTTTTTTTCCTATCGGGTTGCCTGCCTGCGCTTCTACTTCTACGATATAGGTATATACATACATACATACACGTGCATGTTATTGCTACCAGCAAGAAAAGCTCAGTTTCAGGCAAAAATCTTTTTGCGATTACTAATGCGACGTGGAAAGGACAACCTATAAAATGACTGGTTACGTACTTGGTTTGGTAATTCATCAAGTTAGGGGACAGTAATGAAAATGAATTTTTGCCTTATCAAATTTAATAATTTTTAATTACCTACCTAGCTTATAGCTAATTGTCAATAGTCAAAAGGAGACGAGCGAATGGACAAATGATACAGGCTTAATATTAACGTTATTCTCATCAGGCGACATCGCGTGTCTCTCCTACCGAAAGTAACCGATACACACTATATGGTATTCTTAATTAACTGTGTCGAGTGCTTTCCTTGCTAATTGTTACATCCGTGATTTTTCAATGTCTCATGACGCACCTACCCATTTCAAGTTTCCTATCGATTGTCTCGATTGACTGTCAAGATAGACGCTGGACGCTTTTATCGTCGCGCAAGATCTTATTACCTCAGCCTAATAAAATATCAAACCGTAATATACACTCTCGGATGGGTCAGGACTTATGAGGGAGATTAGATTTCAATTGTGCGTCCGCGAATAAAACGACGCTTTTATGAGACATCGAGGATGCTAGGCGTTCACCTAAAATTAATTGACGTCGACTAGATATACGATGTAGAGTCCTAGTCAAGACCATAAACTAACCTGCTGTTAATCAGAGACTAATAAAGTCTAGCTCTATTTCATAATACTAATGAAACTCAAACCGAGCTTCGATATCTTCTCGTAGCACGTTTTTTTATAGAATAAAAAAAAAATTGAAAAAAAAATACATGACCATTTCCAGGATTATCTCAATTTTGTGGAAAATTTGTAATTGTATAAAGATTCTTCGTTGATCTGATTTAAGTACAAAACTTCATCATTACACAATTAATTTGGAATACCAAATGTCATGAGCTAATGGACCTCGTCTAGGCCTTATTTGGGTCCAGTAGCCTGATACTCTTGACTCCTATTTCTATACCTCAGGGTCAATTGAATCTGATGCTTCAACAAGGCACCCGTGAATACATGGATTCTACTCAGCACGTATTTCAACGTCGACCACACCACAGTTCTCCGACATACGTTTCTACCCTTAGACATCTCAGTCTATTTTCTCATAAGCAGCAATCGTTTACTACTATCGATACTATTCGATCCCACATACCTAGACTTGTTCGTACAACAATAATTCCTTAATTAGTAATCACTTTAGACCACTATAAAAAGTTAGCATAGCAATATTCAAACTTCCTATGTAATCCTCGTAAGACCAAAGTAATATAAAGAGAAGTGTAAATAAAAAAAATAATTATAACCCCAAAATGAAAGTTGCCATAAGAAAAAAAAAAAATATATATTCACCTAGAATACCCGTGTCGGTAACAGCACATAAGACACCGCATGGGGTCTCATATTCGTAGAATAACCATAACCACCCTTAGCTTCATACCAAGCTTGATTTAAGAGACTTCCATTAAGAAGAGACGTAGAATGAGAGAATGAGAGAATGTAGGTAGCACGGCGAACGCTGGTCGATTCTCTATGTAACGATTTCATAAGCCAAGATGGACACTGAGTCATATCTCTAGGACGTCCCCTATCAATTACGCTCGAATAGTAGGAGGACGGGTCTTAAGTCTTAGGTCTTGGCTTAGGATGGGATTATGAAGGTAGACTTTGGCTCGAAGGAACGGATGGGCTATGCTACGCTCGAAGGGTGCTGTCTGCCAGTACCTTGACTACTTCTACTACCGGAAGGAGCAGATCCAAAGCGCGAGATGTGGTTCTCATATAGCTGTATATATCTATATACGTACATATAGATATAGTATATGAACTAGGTGAGATGGGTAAGGCATCCGTGAGCGGAGATGGGTTTACCGGAGGGTCGTCTTGCCTCAAGACGTCTTCAAATATTCAGCACCTTTAAGAGGTCTTAGACCAAAAGCTTAGGAAAGTAGTTGCGCATTAGCCTAAGAAAGATTTAAGGACACGTTTCCTTCGTGTGAACATCGCAGACCTCACGATCTCGCTTCTTTCAAAATTTGCCAGGTACACGGCGCAAGCGATAGCTGCATGAGTATATACATATAGTACGATTCTCTTTCATCTTGATTTCCAGAATATACATGTATATTATACAAAGAACACAGAGGAATCTCTTGTGAATTCTTAGAGATATCATAGGTATGTTTTATTTACTATTGGTACCTCCTGTCATTGTTGGCAATGCTGCGGGCTAGTGCAGTCTGAAGAATCCTTAGTGCGCAAGGATTTCTTGACAATAAAGGCAATCAATGGAGAATCGCAGAGGCAGAATCGCTGGAGCGACAGTGACTCGTAGACATCCGACGATCAGATTCAAAAGTATTTCCGTTTCCGGTTGGTGCGAACCATCTTTCGCAATGTCGAGATATTCAGACACCTTGAGATATCGAAGAGGCGGCAGTTCTGGTGGATATTTGGGGTAAGTTTGAAGAAGAATACGATGTGGGATAGATGGAGGAATATAAGGAGTTACAAATGGTAAAATTACAAGTGGCGAAGCTGGTCGACGTCGTTTCAATTGTTTTGTAATTTACTATTTTAATTCTCGATGCATCGACTATCCGGTGCACATTGTTTCCCAGGTGCGTTGTTTCCCGATTGACTTGGTTAAAGGTATCGGTGGTAACTTTATACGAGCTATTTAAGCGACTTCCGGTTTGAACGGAAGAAGCCGAGTAATTAGCAAATCTGCTTAGGCTACCTAAACCGACTATAGTACTGTGAGTACAGATACTTGCATACGTAGCTAGACATTATCTCCGTATGATATAAGCTTGAAAGTAAACTTAGCAATTTAGCTCTGTACACGTAATTATTAGCCACAATGGTAGGTGGGTGGACTCATTCTCCCTTTCTGTGAAGCTTTCGCGATGCTCTGGGTAAATAAATAATTTAAAGCTCGTTAGCGTTGAGCAGAGAGAGAGAGAGAGAGAGAGAGAAAAAAAAAGAAAGGCCATAGTACAGTGAATTGTTAGGGGTGGTGAAAGTTCAAGCAACCCTACAAAGCCTGAATTTTTTACATCGGGGTCCTAAACACCTGGCAAATCGTTATAAAGGCATTAGCCTCACTAATGGTTAAGTTACGATTACCATGCCCTTTTCGCTTCCCATTCTGCAAGCCCATCATCCTTTTTCTCCCTTGTTTCTCCGAGCAACCCTTTCGATCAACCATTCAGCAAATCATCATTCTCTTTTGCACAAAAGGGAGCGAAAGAAATTTGTTATACGATTCCGACAACTTGACAACTAAGCAACAACGTTTTGTCTCGGTCTCTACGTTGCGCAATATTACCTGCAAGTGTGCATCTTGGCAATAGCATCCAGTACTAGCAGTAGTAGCGGTATAGTATTGCACAGACCGTAGTAAGGATCGCTATAGCGAAGCAGACGGGACACGTTAGTGGAAACAGAAGGAGATGAACAGACAGACGATTGGATAGTCTTAAGAGAGTTTCATGTATAGTATAGCGTGAAAGGTAGAGAGGCGAAAGTCCGGCTGGTATAGAATCTTTCGATTGGGAATGAGCGAGGATACAAAGGAGCCAGTGAGAGGGAGAAGGAGGGGGTACAAAAGCAAGCCATAGGATAGCTAAGAGAAATGTAAGTATAAAATAGCGCATGCGTGCGAAGCGAGCACGTGAGGCCGCGCGAGTCCTGCGAATTCTCGGGGTTCGGTTTGCCACGGCGTTCAGTACCGTGCGCGATCCACGAGGCGACGCTCGGCGGCGGAACGCTTCTCTGCTAAAAGCCAGAGAAGGGACTCGTATTCCGTTTGAAATGATATAGAATAAATATATTTTTGTAAAAATGGGAAAATGCACCAGAGTCTATAAACACTGTCGTAAATCGAGAATCGCGAGGATGTCAGAAATGTTGATGTTGTCGCACCTACGATTCCTGTTGACGATGAAACCGCGTTGACGTACCTTTACCTAATTATTCATTGTAAAGCATAGGAGAGGGACGCTGGGACTTTCTTGTGTCGCCACAGACAGGATCGCGTGGTGCGGACTGTTTAATATCTTTTACACGGAGATTTTCTCGCTCGGAGAAAATGACACTTTCGACACGGGTACGCGGATCGACTGCGGAACCGTGCGTGCACCAGAACGGAAAGTAATCTACGGGTTGCAATTATGTAAATTTTTGAACGTGGAGAGAAGAATCGTGGGATTTATCGAGTTAGAAAAAAAAAAAAAAAAAGCTTGAGATAAAATGGGTTCAGGTTGTTTATATTCTGGTCCATCGTTATAAAGTAGGAAGCGTCAATAGGTTGGTACGTGTTAACGGTGCGTAATCGTAATACGTTGAAGATAATCGAAGACGAGGAAATAACAGTGGACATGTAATGTAATCGAAATTACTGCACGCCGTGAAGCTGCGTAACGGTGAGGGTAGGGTGCGGGGGGTTGAAGATTAATTTTCTAACGGATTAAACCGGCAGTGTTCACCGGGTATAAGCACCGACCGAGCTAACTCCTAGATCGTCAGGAAGTGAGGGTGTGAGGGGGGAGCATTTAATGAGAAGAAAAGATTGTAAAGAAAGCACGGGAAGAAAGGGGATGAAGCGAGAAGAAATATTCAGGTGGTCTGAAATCGGGAGCTAAAGTTATCGTTAATCGAGAATTCCTATACTTTCTGGTTTCTTAATGAGGTGTAGAGACTGTGAGATTTTGAATTCTGTATTTTTATGATGATCGTATGACGTCTGTAATAATAATAACAACAATTACACCCGCCCAGTTAATAATAAAGCCGTGTGCTTCTGCTGTAAAGTGTACGATAAATTGTTAATTACTAGAGAATAATGTTTAACATCTGCCTATAGTGACACTGTGACACCTTATTAGTATATGCTAATAATAATTTATGTAAATATTGATGTATAATCGAACGACCTGTCGCGGCTGTTTATGAATTCGTGGAGAATTTCCTTACTGGTATTTTTATTCGTTGGCGAATAAAACGCGTATAAATGAAATGTCGTGCGAATAACGATAAGTCCTTGTGAGCTAAGATATCCGAGTGTCGTGGAGAACGTAGCGGCTGAAATGTCATGTACTCGTTACGTGAAATTTTCCTGTTAGAAAATAGAGATAGGGGTGAGATAGGTAGAAAGGAAGAGAGAGATTGAAAGAATAATAAAAGAAAGAAAGAAAGAAGAGTAGGAAGAAGAGAAAGAAGGGAGAAGAAGTGTGAAGGAGTTAAATTAACGAGAGACAATTATCGTAGGGGTATATTAGTGAAATAACTTGGGTGTGCAGATGCGTAGGGATTTAATTAAGGGGTAAGTGTCACGTTCGTCTGTTACAATTATTATACCTTAAGTTACAACCTTAAGGGGTTGCAACATATCGTGTGTGAACGTAATTATATTAACGTTAAATATATTATTTAAATAATTAATTTGGGGTTGATTCGAAGGAGCACGTGACCTACCCTCGTTATTAAGCCTTGGAATAGACTCCTTTTGATGATTTCATGATAACTGATGTCATCATTAAAAATTTCACCTCTCTATGAACATCCTGCCCGTTTCTCATTCCTTTGACCATAAGGCATGAGATCGACCCTACTAAATGTGACCTTCGGAATGATTTCAGATAGAAAATGGATACCTCGCCGACCCTTAGTTTAGGGGGATCTAGGGCAAGGGCTGCCCTTTTGGCCACTACTGGCACTGGTACTGGAAGCAGTGACAGACGTGTTGTCTTTTTGGCTAGTCAACCTAATGTTTCTGTCACACATGACACCAGAACATGGCCGCATCATTGGTCTCCACACGTGGTGAGTAATTTGAGAAATTTGTTTATATCGTAAAATGAAGTAATTATTGTCATTTTCATCGACGAAATTGTACCTACCCGTTGGACTGTTAACAGTGATGAATTATGTCGGTAAACTTTTTTGATCCGAGGTCAAAGGTCAACAATGTAGAAACGACCCCTGACGATACTAGAGACTCGTTAGAAATGACGTGATTGGACGTTGAAACAAAATTCATCAGGAACAGCTGAAGTGATTTGCGTTTCAAGGGTAGTTTTGAAAAAATTGTTAAAAAAATGAATGGTGCCAGACGAAACTGAAGTTCGGATCCGAACGTGTTATCAGTAGAGAAATACGAATAGTATAGAATGTAAAATTTTGACGGGGAAGGAAGGGAGAGGAACAACCACACCGTGACGGGTCGTCCTGTCGCTAGGACGTCAGAGCCTCGTAATTACGAATACAGTACGAGGGATGAAATAGGGTAGCAGAGTTAGAAGGAAGAGGGTGGAACAGACCAGAGTACGAAATGAATCAGTTTGAATGGATTCCAATGCATTTAGCACATTGACTGCTATCAGTCGCGTCGAGCATTCTGACGGCTATAGGGGTGCGCACCCCTGGCATTGTGTCCTTCTACCGAACGCTCAATTCTGAATTCAGAATTCGGAAATCTACCCTCTATCTCTCTGGGGTTTGAATTCACCCGCGAACTCCCCTAATACTCATCGAGCGAATGCGTTAAGCGGGTGGCGAAACAAACCTGTGTATTTCCCGCATGCAGGAGCCGCATGTGCAGAAGCGGAATCGAAGCGATATTCATTGCGGTATGTGAATGATATTTCGTCCTCTAAGTGCAGATAACATGGTTATTAATTTAAACGACACTTATACGGGCGACCTACCCCTATACGATCTTGTCCTATCTTACTCTATAACCAATTCCGTCCTGACCCAACGTATCCCATAGAAATCTCTTAGCCTAGAAATTCTGGTACTTAGTCACTAATTAGTCAAAGTCAATTAACCAGTAAAGTTTCTTAACGTAACAAGCGTAGAATTCACAATAAAGTCAAACCTTAAACACGAGTATAATACACAGGTAGCTACTCGTGACTAAGTGCATTTCTATGTTCCCGACAAGACAGGAAAAGTACGTATCAGAGAAAAGGACAACAATACCCACTGCACAGTAGCGATCATTCGAATGGTAAAGTGTCAAGACTCGTTGGAGGCTCGCCTTGTATTTCGTAACATTTCTCCGTGGACGCTCTTACAATTTCTCCATTTCTCTCCTCTTTTCTACCTCTCGACTTTCCTCCGAGTGCCTATCGCAAATCACACGTAATTATTCTCAGGGAAATGTATTATTCGAGTCGACACCAGCTGTACTTGTCGTTGCACGCTCCGTCGCCGGGCGACAGTCCTATAACCGCCTTAACACTCTGGATTGACGAGCTTAGGAAATATAGTATATATATTTTTGCCTGGCTAAGACTTCATTTCCGTTTCGTAACAAACGTCATTAGACAGGACCGTACCCTACGTATTGCCAGGGCCCTCGCACCTAAAGACTCTTTCACGCTGCTAACCTTGTCACTCCTTAGTAACCTAGCTGAACCTTCAATTATTCTAAGACAGACTAGCTTTTAGCTTAACCGCGAAGCCACGGTAAACTTATTTGTTCGCGTCAGAGATTTCTTTGCTTCCCTATGAATAATTCCGACTGACCAACTCCATTGTTATTCGACTGATCCGCTTAGTGTATTCTGACTGCGCTTGGTAGATGTTGGGCAAAGACGTCAGACAAAATGGTGAAACTCCAGCGCCTGATAAGGAGCTATGGGTAGGAAAGCCGTGCAAATTAAAGTAGCTAGAAAGTGTGGCTGGTATGCATGTAAACACCATAGGGGTAATCAAAGACAAATATTGTTTGTGGGCGATAGCGCACTGGGCTGCTTTAAGATGAAATACAAGCTTGTTTTTGCTAATTACTAATTACCTACGTAATTGTTCTCGATCAGAACCAGTCGGGCTTTGACCCGACGTGTTTTCTCGAGCTGGATATCCCACTGGCCTGTAGCTCCATTGGCTTTTACCACGGCGCTCTCTCTTCTCATCTACGTTGAGTCCGTTTTTCTCACCCCTGTCCGAGAAGAGTATGGTCAACTGCCGGCTGCCGTGCGATGTACGGGTAAAATGAACGAGGGATAATTCAGTATATCTTGAATCAGTGGGAAAGGTAGATATTTTTATTAAACCAAAATTCATCCCTTATTTCGCAACGTGCATGCCGGACCTGGGTCAAGCACAAGATAAATGCCATTTTGTGTTCGAGGATATAAGAGGGTCATCTACATAAAACAGTATCTTTTTTTCTAAAGTTCGTTCGAACGAAGAAGGGTGTAGAGTAAATGGGTTAGGGTGCTTGGAGGGGCGAAGGGTCAGGAGGTCGGAGAAAAGATATCTGCCGTGGCGAATGACGTCTCGGTCGGCGCGCAACTTCGCCGCTCGATTTCCCTCCGCGGTAAATCAGAATCGCACCCGACATTTTTCCCCCCGTTTCCTCTTTTTCGCAAAAGACTTTTCTCAAACTCCCTCGCCTTCTGCCCCATTTTCCTTATACTCGCTCTGAAAACCTCGGCCTCCCTCAACCCCGCCGTCACCCTTAATCCGCCGACCCCTCGTACCGACGCCACTCCTTCCCGAGATTTTCGCTCATCGTCCTCCGGAAAAGCCGTAGCTGCCCATTCACAGTTCTCACTATATCATCGCATATCAACTGTTTTGTCAGTTTCCGCCGCGAGGCCAGGATGAATGGGACTTCTTCTTCATTAAAATTATCGTGCTGCCGTCGGCCGAACGTCGGATAATCCACGGTTCCCACCCTGCCAGCGATCAGGGATAATTTCTACGCGGTGCGTGCTAGCTAAAACCGATCATGGATTCCGCCGGAAGTGTCACGTTCCCTCGACTGGGACAAAGTTGCGAAAGGAGGCAGTAAGCGTCGAAGGGTTGACGATCCAGGAGGGGTTGAGAATCCCGTCGATTGAACCAGGCCTAAAGCCGTGAGCGTTGGCTGTCGAAGGGGTGCTAGGCCGTTTCACAACTTCTCCATTCGATAAAGACAATGCGAATCGGGTTTCGATTTTACTAGTGACGTATGGCTTCCTATTTATCCAAATCGGAATGTCGGACGGGTGACTTCACCCCTCACCTCTTCATGCTCCTTCTATACCCTTGCATCTCCAGCCTATAGTAGTCACCTACGTACGTTTACCTACGTCTGTCCTAATACGTACTCCATAGTGTTGCTAGCAGTGAGAGTGCCGCGAGTTCACAAGGAAACGGGGGACAAGGGTACTGAATTAGTGCCACTTGGAACAAGCGCAGAGATTGATGATTGCACAAGGAACCTCCGCCCTTTGACAGACCTACATATATGTATATATATACACACACACATCCTTTACACCCTTAACCAGTAGCAACCCTGACTGATGTTACGGACCTTTTAACCAAGACAGGACGTAGACCCCATCATCGCGATCCTCTACGTACTTTATTTCGAAGCAGACCTATATCTTTTTTTATGCTGTCTCACTATGACTAGGCGCACGTGTGTTTGTGTATCAAGAGGGTTGATCGAAAACCGCTATTTTCGACTATCTTCCTTATGGTCCACGGTGAAGATACACCGGGAAATTTGTAAGTGTCGAAGCAGCATGGTGCAATTGCTGTGGTTGCGTGCATGTGGAGAGAACATAGTCTGCACTCTTGGGATAGAGGAAGGGTGAACGGAGGGACGGGGGCGTCTGGGAATAACTTTGACCTGCAGTTACCTCGTCGATCCAGGCAACCCTCCTCGGGCAAATTGAAAATGGAAACTGGTCCTTTGAAGTTCGCGAAACGACCCGTCTATAATGCACGTAATAACTGTGTGCGATTATTCGATATATATCGATACACACACACGATCCACGTGTGCTTGTAGCTCATTGGTCGGCACCCGCAACGTGCTGAAGTACTGGACGCTTAGTCAGTCTTATTGTTTCTCTAACGCGTTTACTTTGCCCTATCTCCTAACCACCCGTTTCACTCGTCTGCTTTTTCATCCCCCTTTACTACAGCGCATTCTTGCATCCGCACACAGACTCACTTACTCGGCGCAATCTCGCTCTACATAGTTTGGTATCACCTGGCTCCATTTCGCGGTACCACGCAAGATTTTCTCCGGAATACGATTGCCAATAAATGTCTGCGTTTTAATTTAATTGAAGGGTAACGCTACCCGATGCGCCCGTATAACAAACACTTGCAAGTGATTTATTAATGGCCGTAATGGTCGCAGCCCCTGCTACAGCATCCACTTTTCCAGAGAACGACCCAAGTTACCACCAATAATAAAGTAACCTAGCCGCTACGGGGGATACTTTTTTTTTTTTAATTCTTTACTACACCCCCTTTCGATTTTCTCATTCGCACTACTCGTCTACGCGTATATTCGTCTTGTGCGTTCTCTTCCACGTGTCTGAAAATTTGTATTTATTGCAAAATATATACAACAAACTCAATTCACCCTATCAAGTGTGTCATTGCTGACGTCTATTGCTGCTCCGTTTTACCGCAAAGTAAACAGTCGCTATTTATGGCTGCTCCAACACTATCCCCCTTTTCCGCCCTTGCTCTCTCGCTCTCTCTCTCTCTCTCTCTCCTCTTACATCTCCTAGTTCTGTTGCTTCTGGCACGCTGATACCTTCCTCTACAATTTTAAGGGCACCCTCAATCCTTGCATTATGTGCACGGCGTCGCACCTGATGCCCATCGCTATCACTGACTGCCAGAGTATCGTTAATTTCATCTTAACGAACAACTTCGTATTATACAGAAACTGTTAGCGTGCAACGTCATGAAAATGTCTGTACGACATACGTTGAAAATATATTTATTGGAAAAAATGGCAATTGAAGGTATCAGAAATTCGCTTTTCGGTCAATTCACCATCTTGGTACTAGTTCAGTGTATAAAGTAGGGTAGTAGTCGGGCTTAAGCGCCACCTGTGCTTGTCAATTAAGTTTACGTGTACACCCTCTAACATCCCTCTTTAACCGCGTATAGTTATACTGCTTTACCAGTTTCATTGCAGCCTCCTGCCAGCGTGGTACAGTTGGCACAGTATACGCGCGCTCTCGACTACAGCAAGACAAATTCTAAGTATACGTGTGTGCGATAAGGCATAATCTTCCTGGGAATCATAGGGGAGAAAATATTGATAGAATACTTCGGTGGTGTCTTTCATACAGGGAAGCTTTCTATGAGTGCATAAAAGCCATGCCAGTGCAATACCGTTAACGTTGCCAAAGCATTGCAGCATTTGTACAGCTCTCCATCCTAGCAGCATAATGGCCCCTATAGTGTTCTGTGCTTTAGTCGTTACCCAGTGGACACTCTACTTCACTGTACTTTTCCCTCTGTGGTTGTCGCTAATTTCTTTCCCTGTGCACGTCGGGACTCCCAATGTGGAACCAGGACGCAGGGTTGTCGGCTCTCCGATATCCGGAAAAATGCACTCACAGATATTGCACCGATACGAGACTGGACGATAGGACATTGGACACTGCATTTTTGCTCGGTGCACCGAATTGTTATTGCAGAACAATTGATTCGTGATTCCGCTCGAGCTTCATGGAAACGACGCTAACTTTTTTTTTTTTCGTACTAACATCC
Organism: Syrista parreyssii; assembly: GCA_030142615.1. Taxonomy (NCBI): domain Eukaryota; kingdom Metazoa; phylum Arthropoda; class Insecta; order Hymenoptera; family Cephidae; genus Syrista; species Syrista parreyssii. The sequence goes on from JARQTG010000244.1 coordinate 1,000,377, forward strand.
AAGAAATAATCTGTAAGCTTTATACGTATAAATCCAGAAGGATTTAAGGAGAGTGAAAGAGAGTGCATATAGTCGATGCATTATAGAATGCATTTATGTCATTAGCAAGCTTGCTGCACCTTCGTCAATCGAGACCAAGCGTACACGTGCGGTCGATTTATAATTAGTATAGGAAATATTAGCTGCCGAATTAGACTGTCTACACGGGTTTAATAACGCGACGTACAATTTAGACGATGCAATTATTATATTAATGCCTCTAATTATACGTAACAAATGCTTTGTCAGTCTAAGTCCAAGGACGAATTCCAAGTACAATGAGGCGGTACGTTTGACACGGAGGTCTCAAAAGATAGGGTTGAAAAGAATTGAGTGGGCTCTATATATAAGGGTGGACATTCGATCGGACAAAAGCCACCCTGAGTCGTGTACCAGAGGGAAGGCGGTAGTTGTTATTCGATTACGATTCATTATATCTATATACACGTGTACAGTGTATGCATATATATATATATATATATATATATATATATTGTTTTTATTTCTTACCTTCTACACCCTTTTCTTTCTCTCATTCTTTCCTCTTTCCTCCGAACTCACTGACGGATGATTCCCGGCACGAACCTCGGGCATTAGTCCGAGTCCGTGATTGGCTTAAGTGATTTCGGGGATAATTATAACAACCCGCTGATACCTTCGCCCCTATCGCTAATGAGGCCAGCTAATGGGCCGTCGTTTATTTGCACCCCCCGAATATATCTCCTCCTCCTTTCTACTGCTTATATACATATCCGTACATGTAAATAGCTTTGTAAGTTATGGCGACTGTCCTTAATATTCTTGGCAACCACGATTTTTCACTTCGAACATCCTACTTACGGTATGATCGATAACGCTTCTATTACACTTACTCGTGGTACGTGCATAGTGTACCGGGTTGTTCAGGATATTTGCATCGGCTGAAATTAACGCGTCTAGCTGAAATGTCTTTTGCTCGTTTCCTGAGTGCTGGATCGAAATGGACGCCTACGACGCATCAATATATATTGACGGGCACGAATGGACAGACCTGCCAGGAAATTAATACAATTTCGTAGACGCTTTTATGTGCAGCGCGGTCAACTTTTGGGCTTTGTTCGTATTCTACGTATATTGCGGATAAATTCTTGTTCAGAAGGTAAAACAGAATATAGTAGCGTCCGTCGTATTGTATATCTGATAAGAGTACGCGTAGACGTTGATATAGGTTGTACCTATTGATTCCTTATTGGGACTAGACTATGGCGAATCGATACAATTCATGAGAAGGACATGGAGGACAAGAAGGATCCTCTGGTACGACATTGTTTTAATATATCTCTGGATTGGCACCCTCCGCTGGACCTTCTCGAATCCGATACCTTGTTGGGGTAGTAAATCAGTCGCGTGCAGGTTGGGTATAGTCACCTAGGACAACACGTAGCTGCCATCTATATGGAAGCCCGCTTCCAACCATCGTTACCACAGTATATACATATATATATATTCGCTTCGAATCATCCCCTAACTCGCTCTACCACTACCCTCTGTTACCAGTGTGAGCAGTCCCTAACCTCCGGCAAGAGAGGATACACTCGACTTGGACTGATTTATGTCGCATAAAATCAACTTGAATTTTCTTACTCTATAGCCCCTGGTTCGAGTCCTCCAATACTATTCATCCCTTAAATCGACAAGGACATTCGCATCGGCGTGTATCCGCTGTCTCTCATAGCGATGCATATAACCAGCAGAGGTATAGTTGCGGGAGGCAAGAAACTTTGGGGTTTTTTTTTTCAAATTCCTGCGAGACTCCTCGGAGACAAATAGCACCGATGCCTATCAGCTTGTGTACAGTATGCTATTAAGAACCGCCACGAAAACCTGCAATCTAACTCCCGAAGAGAAATCACCCCTCGACGAGCCGACCTCAACCCCCCACCCTCGGCGCTCTAGGCATTAGCAATAGCCTCGTACACCATTTGTCCTAAGGAACTCGCCGCCGAGGCACATGCCTTCAGGAAATGTCGAGGATTTCCTAGCGCGGCTCTCTGTCGCGATTCATTAGAATTGAACGTTCGGCCCTACGTTCGCCATGGGAAATCGTTGTTGCTGGTCGCGCGGAAAATTCTTAAAAAATTTCTATCGCTCATTGCCATCTGGGTCAGAAGCGACGCTCGCGTCTACTGGCGTCGTGTATTTCTGGAGAGACGCCACCAGGGGTTTACAACCTTATACGTTGGTCGCAAAAAGTTTTTGGGTCGAATCGGCACGGGACTTTCGGTGGGTGGTTTTAGAGGGTGGTTCAACAAGGTGGATATGGTGGTACTCGTGAAACAATTCGCCCGTGGATATTCGTCGCTCGTAAATAATTCAAATAAATGGCACAAGTTGCTACCGATACGTCAGAATATCATCGGGGAATGGGGACCTTCGTATGGATTAGCATTCAAGGGTCGTTTCGCTGCTTCTCTCGAAGGGGTGCTACAGAAGGCCCGATGCTTTTTCTTTAGGGTTCTTCCTTGCAGTTACCGTTTCAAGGGGTTGGCTTTTTCGGATAGCCTAGGAATATATTAAAATTCCCTTGACCAAGGTGTTACCGAAGAAACTCACCTTTGACCTCGGGGAGCGCTCGTAAATAAATCGAAATTTATTCCATAGCTAGAAAACTTTTTCATTGAAATCCTTTGGAAATCCAGCCACTTGTCATAACCTGCTACCCTCGGTAATTCTTTCGAAGTGTTAAGCTGCGTATACAGAAGGGACGAGATTTTTTCTTTATGCTTGCTTTCGCGCTTCGACGTTTAAATATTACGTGAGGTTCGAGATATCCTCCGTATATACCCAAGTGTTAACACCGGTGGGTCTTAATGAAGTTTCCAAGGGATGATCATCCCTAAGGAAACGGAAATCGAATTCTTGACCTCGTATTCCTCACGTAAGATATTTAATGGTAATACGTGTTAGCTACGGTAATGAGATAAATGAGCCACATGCTTCCGGTTCACAATATATATATATATATATATACACCCGGTGTGTCTATGGTAAATGAATGTAAAAGTGCTCGAATATGAATTCTTTTTATTTCTCAATTATAACGTCTGGCAAATACCATTTTTTCTCCCCTGACAATAATACGAATCGGCGAACGCCTAGTGGCCGAGATAATCTCGATCTAAATTATTCCAGATCACGCTTACATTAATTCCAATTAACGCGCCAGTAGCTGCACGACGCAGTACCTCGAGCATCCCAGTTACTCCGGTTTTCTCGGAGTCGGTGAGCTAAAAAAAAGTAAGGTCGACCGCGAATATTTTAGTCCCTTTTTCTCCTTCTATCCTCTACCTCCTTCCCTTTCATCCAAACCCCGAACTGCCCCGGTCCCCTAAGGCACTCTTTAACTCTCTTATGAAATACGCGATAAATAAGCTTGATTTATTCCGACTTTATATACCATTCTTAATAAGAACCTTGACTGTCCGCGAAATACTCTTTGCCAAAAGAATTTCAGGCATAAATTTCCACTCTGTAAAAAAGAAGTTATTTAACGCCCAGAAACGATAGTAGTACCGTACATACAGGTATACACGGTGAGTTATACAGCTTCGGTTGGTAACGCGGATATTATAATATTTAACTGTAGAAATCTTGCGAGGGTAAATGTTACGTATACTGGGATCTTTGGGCCGTTCTTGGGAACCCCGGCTGAACGTACGTCGAATCGTATCAGATAACTTGGACCGGGCTTTATTAGCCTTTGTTCGAAGTACTAGTCTAATTAAGCGCGGGTACATTATGGGGACATTTGGTCGAGGGTTATGAGCTGGCTGGCTATATAGATAGGACTTTCCATAGTAGTTCGTTATGTACACCTACTGTAGGTATACATATGTGTAATACATATATTCATAACCTAAGATGGAATCTAGCGATAGATGTTAGGTAGTTAAGATATTAAATATACTCGTAAACTTTGCATACGAGAATAAATATGACGGTCTGCTTTCTGGCTAGTATGCAATCGTCAATGAGTCGCGTGGTAGATTTTAATGGAGCTCGCTTAACCAGTGGCTATACGCTCCGGGTGATTTCCCGTGACGATAATTACGGTTATCCGGTTATCCGGTACGCGGTTATCCGTACAGCAAGGAGAGTACCAGTACTATGTAGAAGGTTGAGAAGGAGAAGCGAAGAAAAAAAGGAGACAGTAATATCCGTAAAAATTGAAATCTAGAAAGTCACAGAGACTTTTCAAAAAGAAAAGTGGATACGTCGGTAAGGTAGGTACTTGGCTATTCGGGTATCACGCAAATTTCTTCATTATGCATGGACAAGAAGGATTGCTTTGGCAGGGCACGTTTTTTCAGTCGCTGGTCATTCCATCTCTCTCGCAACCACCTTTGCCTTATTTTCATCTCTTACACTTCAGAGAGTCTTTCTGAGTGCGAGGTGGCTCGGGATGTTAGGGTGAAAAATCTTCAGATGAAATCGAGATCTACGCGAAGAGATCGCTCGACAAGAATTGCGATCTGGTATGCATTTCTGTTCGTGTGCTCGTAACAGGGAGTAACAGGGAGGGCGAGGACGGTGTCAAAGCAACTCAAGGGGGATGTTCTTGGTAATTCTTTGGGAGGGTGCGCAAGAGTCCGGTCACGTCTGAGGGTCTCGACTCTAGGGGTGAGACACGAGTACCTTAACCTTTGCTTTTCTCACTCTTTTCTTATACCTTTTTCCTTACGTCTTCCAACTGTCGTTCCTTACGTTTCCGGCTGCTTCAGTCAGCCTTCTCAGCTTCCGACTCTCACTTGGCCTCGCCCGCTTGGTCTCTTTGAGCTCACCACCGTGGTGCACAAGTCAGGACCGTTGACACGGACTGGAAATGGCATGATCACATTCAACACGTATTCTTGGAGACAGAGTTCACTCGATCCCCCCGCCATACACTTACGGAGCAAAGGTCATGCATTTTTGCTTGGGAATTTTGCGTCACGTGGTGTACGTTACTTCTCGTACAGAATTCAGCTCTGGTTGATCCCTGATCTTATACTTTGGAAATACCTCAATAAATCTGTAATCCGAGTTCTTTTTAAATGGCGGAGTCGCCAGAATTTTTCTTTGCCCTCGTAAAACGGACAAGTGTAGCCGTTTTTGTAGGACATGATTGGGATACGGGGGTGCCGGATACCCAATGCTGGCCACAGGGAAGCCTGGCACGCGGTTATTTAGTGAAGCGTGGAGTGGCCATTATTCGAATGGGCACCCACGGTTTGTTTAGCATTTTACAACCTGCCCTGGTCAGCATGGCCACCTCATACCATGATCTGTTATCCACAATACACAGAGACCCATGCGCGGCTTGTATTTCCACGCAAACCAACCTTGTCGCGTTTGTTCAGATCCGTTTTACCTTTTCCCATATGCCATATTGATTCTCGGCTTTGTTTCCTTCTGCCTTCATCGAATTTTCACTTCCATCCGTAACACTCGATTGAGCCATTGCTTCAAACGAGGCAGAAAACAAAACAGCGCATTTCTTGGATTTTCAAAAAGACGAAAAAATCCCAAAGAACAATTTCGTCCTTCTGTATACTTTGTACGTTGCTAAACTTTATGAAAAAACGGACGTTTTTCCGGCCAAAAAAAAATCACCTATTTCCCACGTTATTTCGCTTTACACGGCAACCGCGACATTACCTACGGTCTTCTCTGTAAAACGTATAGCATCGCCGCAACCCGAAATTGGAGTATCGGTTATAGTATTGTACGGGAGGACAGATTGGGCGATCACAATCGGATGTAAAATTCGGTATAGGAAAGGGACAGGGACTGGTTTCGGATGGTAGAGAAGCTATGAGATTGGCACACGGTTAGTGAAGCTTCGGTGGTTGCAAATAGAGAACAGTTTAGCGTGGTACGTCCGAGTATTGGACGGCTGGTCAATTTAAACTGAAAATACAAAAAGTAAATTAGCCGGACTGAACGAGCGTTAGGTGGTTTGTCCTGCCACACTGCGCCGCAGCGTCACGTGTGTCGGATCGTGCGGTGCTTGCGGTTCACGCATTTTATGCACGTCCGGTGTATTATATGTGTCGCTGCTGCCGCCACACGGTTGCCTCGGGTACTGCGAAACCTATTGCTACTGTTGCCTTTGGCATATCTGACGAGCGCATGTAATATAATTTTTAAACCCTTAAGCCATATATCCATGGTCGCGCTTTATCGTTTATTAAGCCCGAATGACTGCCAATGGGATTTATCGTAACAATAGATGAAAATTGTCGGCGTCTAATCATTATTCGAATTTCATCCCCTCAATTATAAGCGTCGTCGTTCGCCATCGGTGAACGAGGCTAGTGGAACAGAGAGCTTTAAATATAGGCACGTTCCGATTACTAGAATATCCGATAATGTTCCACATTCGTACACGAAATATTCTGTAACGTTGTCCGCTGGCTGAGGATGCACTTACACTTGACGGTTCGCCGAACAATTCGGGGATTATTTTGTCCATGCTATACAGTGTGTATCTGGAATATCTGATTCTTCGATTCCCTTTACGCGACGTATTACAAATTTTTTATCCGCGTGGAATGTCGCCTTGAGATCCACGCGGCTCTTTTACAGGGGCAGCTTGATCTCTCGAGGTAGCAAATTTTTTGAGAGACTCTGCCAAACTCTGTCAACCTAGACGGATTTGTTAACCTTGTGAAATTTCCTTTGTACTTTTGCAAACAATCGAGGACTCTACGTTTCCTCTCTCTCGCTCTCTCTCTCTCTCTCTCTCTCTCTCTCTCAATGTACATGTAGGACATAATTAATGAAACTAGAGAATCAGCAGAAATGCAGAAAGAACGGATTTACAGTATTCACCCCCTCGTGTATCAGAGTTAGCTTGTTCGTACCTGGAGGTTTTCAGGATAGGAAAACGTGGTAATACCCATTCAACGTATTTCCTGGAGCGCGATAAGACCTTTTTAAGAGGATGCGAAAACACTAAACATCTCTTCCCGGTTTCAACGTAGGGAAAACTTTAGCAGTTTCTTTTTTGACTGAGGATTATTCCTTCAGGAGGACGTCGCGACGACGTCGTCTTCAACGTCGGCTACAATCTTGTTTGGAAACCTGGAGATGCATGCTACCTCCGTCTCTCTCGCACCCTTTGAATGCAACAGACAAAATACAAAATTGCATGCCATCTGATATCATGACTTTTTTTTTTTTCTTTTTTCTTGCAAGGATACACAATTTTACTACTATCTCATATATTCGCGAATTCTCATTTAGCCACGTGATAGCTCGCGCGAGTCCGTGATTAAGTGTTGTTTGCTCGTGTTATTTCGCCATGGTTGCGTTACGGCGCAGCGTGGATCAGATTAAAATGCACGGGCAGTTGCGCGATAAAGTCAGAGCCATTTGGTTGTGGAGCTGCAGCGCCGGAGAAAGTTCACGGGGTATTATGGTAACTGATAAAAATAGATAACGATAGATAAAACAAGTGAAGTAGCTTGGCTGTTATGTATTTTTTCAAAATTTATCATGTCGCAGCTACGTAATGTCTAGCGCCTGTGTTTCTCTTACGGTTAGAAGACGCCTCATGTTCGATACTGCTGATTCGTCGATATCGTAAATAGAAGTTTAATTAATTCGCCGCTCGGGTAACCCTGCTCGTTCGTAAGACAGAATAAGGTATATAACGGGTCACCGAGGCTTTTGGGTTCTATGGCCAAGGTTCAAGGGAAACCCAAGGAAGGGATTAATATTGACGTAATTCGCAAGAACATTGCTATGTGTCTTCGGTGATAGCACCTCGGTGTTACTGTGTACAGTACTTTAGGCTGTTAGTCGCATTAGCACGGTCAGCGAATCTCAGAGACACGAAGACCTGAACCGTTTTCACCGGGACGGGAAAGTATCGCTTTGGGCCTTAAATTACAATTTTGAAAATCTCTTCAGATAGTGGATGACAGAAGTGTAGGGGTTGATGGTGATGCTGGAGATATTAACTCGACGACACACCCCCTCATGATTTAGAGAGGGTAGGTCGTCTGTAGTTTCGGGAGGTAGAAAAGACGTTTAACCTTCCCGAAGGAGGTTGAAGGTCTCGCAGGAGCGAGGCAACGGAAGATGCTGGAAGGACGGAAGGTTCTGAGATGATGGTGGATAAATAATTTGTTGGGCTTTGCCTTGACTTAATTCTCTTCTCTGGCTACGTCCTTCTCTCTCTTTCCTATACTCTTTGCTTCTCCTCTACCTTTTGAGCCGCAAGAGGATGACGTTCAGGATATGTAAATTGGTCTCTGGCCTGACTCACGGCTCGTGCCAACGAGTTCTCTCGTAGTCCTTTTTGATCGGGGCTTAATCAAATTCTCGGGAAAGTGAGGTCTCAGGCTGCCTGCCGTGCTGCCAGGATCGCGAACCCTCCCGACCTCCCGACCTCACGACCTCACGGCTATCCACACCCAGGCCCTCACCTTGGGGCAATTTAACAATTTTATCCCCGGCTGGGTAAAGTTAAATTGTTACTCGTTGCAATGGCACGGTATTAGTTTCCGGATAAATGCTTTATTGCGGAATTAAAGTGGCCCGTCTTCCTTCGTTTATTTCACTTTCAAGATACGGCCCCGATTCTACTTATTGTTATATAACAGTCTGGCTTGCCTATTGCCTGTTCCACTTTCCTCGATCCTGTCAGTACTTATTATCTAGCCGGGAGACAGATTGATATCTCCTAGATAAATACAGATAACTTTATTTATTGTCCAATGCTTTTAGGGATATCTTCCATTTCGATTCTATTGGTCGCCCTCCGATTCTACTCCATTACTTCACTCACTCGAATTTCCGAAAATTCTGGATTCTGACTAGTCCAATAGTTTGATAGTGATTACCCGTGGATATATATATATATATATATATGTATGTATATACACACCACTATTGTTGGCAATTAGTCTTTTGACTCAAAAGGGATGCACTTTTGGAATGCGAGGGCTCGCAAAAGGCAGCGGGTAAAAGTGGCCTGGGAACGAAAGGGGGGAAAATGATAAAAGAGAAAAGATTGAAGTGGGTCGGCGATAAAGGTCGATTCGCGGTAAAATCACAGGAAACCAGCACTCCCTTCGCTCTCTTTACTCTCATTCGATCCCTTTCACTCCCTTTCTTCTATGTCTCGTAAATCTTTGAGAGAGAACTCGCTACCCGAGCAATCGGTGCAAATTGGAAAATCTGTCTCGGTAATTCATCCAGTTGCACCCTCTACCCGGCCAATAGCTCGAACCCCTCGACGCAAGCCCGCGTCGCCCCGGCATGCAACGCGATCATGCATACTGTAATGATCGACGCCTGGCGTCCAAAGAACCGAGGGGACTTTGCGACAAATCAATCAACCACGAGAACCCTTGTATTTTTTTTATCAATTTTCTTCTCCATTCCATCAACCCACAACCCTGTATCCCCGTTCTACATACCGTCACTGATAAAATACGTATTTTTTTCCAATCGATTGCCAGCAATCAAACCCGACCAATCAGCCAATAAAGTCAAGCCAATCCCTCGCACAATGCATTTAATATCAACACGTGATACACGCGCGCACTCATCCCATTTCATTTGTCAGGAATCTTTTCAATCAATTGAATTCTCTGTGCTTTCTATTTTAATTACCCCCTCACGTTCTATGCATGCTCTTTCAAAAATATCTTATCACAGCCATTACGCGCACACGCACAGCTCCTTCTCCCTTCATTTCTTCTTTATTCTCCTTCTTTGTTATTTCCCAACTCTCGGGCCACAGTCTCTCGCGCACTTCTGGACTATTCTCACGGTAGCGTCATTTTTCACTTGGCGACACTTGACAAAAGACGCCAAGGATCACGCCCGTTTGCCGAACAATTTCTGGGCAATGAAATTAAAACTAATGAAGGAGCCAGAATGCCATTTTCATTGTTTTTTTCCAATCCCCCTTCGTCCCCGCCGCGAGTAACCGCCCTACCTTCCCATCCCTTCTGGCTTAACTAATGGCACGGACTTTTATCTTCCTCCAGCTTGGCCGCCACTAATTGTTGCGAAATACGAGCATTAGGGTAGCCCAATGTCGGTGGGTGGCGTTCAGCCGCCTTTATTTGTTCTCTTCTTAGTCGGTATATAATGGCGCCATCCCAATATAACCTACCCGATTAACCCTTGTAGATTCATGAAACTCGCGAATTACTCGAGGACACTCAGCTCTCGTCCATCCGTCTGTCCCGTAAGCAGATAAACTTACGGAACAGATCAACGGACTTGCGAACGCTCCCAAAGCGTAAAGATAACGGCTGCTATCTTTCCTGTCTCCTCTATACACGAGTGATCCGCTAGCAATGCTAAACTCCGCTTCACAGCTCACGACACTCACGCCGAGGTTTGCTAATGTGCTCATTGTCTCACGTCAGACGCTTTCCGTATCTAGGGAATTGGCGGGTATACGGCTGCTACTGAAACACCAAGAACTTCCAAGCAAACTCGACGTTTAACTAGGTTTGTCAATATGCGAAGTAAGGACGCGCTACAGGGATGGCAATGCGCGCCATATTGGGATAAATTTATCCAGTGCCACAGGTGTTGACACAATTTCAATTTGACGTTACGCGTAACGTATGTCTATCGCGGTGATTATTCGGCCTTCTCATAGATGCGACAAGACAGTTCGCGATCGATCAAATTTACGTGAAAACGCGCTACAAGGAAAATCCAAGATCGGATCACCTCAGCAAAGGCTTTAATAACCTGGCAGTAATCTCGAGTCTGGGCGAGGGTGACTGGAGAGGTCCTAGTCTTACTTCGGATCCTTGCAAAGAGGCTCCATCCAGGTGGAACGTGCGACTAAATGAAAGGAATGTAAATCATAAAAAGTTACGAGCTTTTAAATCTCCTACAAGGTGGCGCACGTTCGCTTTAATTACCTTACATCTCTCATTCCTCCCGCACGGCCTGCCACGACGGGCTACCCTTCCTATTTCTCTTTCTCTCTCCCCTACCCCGTTCCTTTAACCCCCCCCCCTCCCCCCACTGCTCCGCAGCTTCTTCTTTCCTACTCATTTGAATTTCTCGAGAATCACGTTCCACTCTCTCTCTCTCTCTCTCTCCTTCTCTCTCACCCTTAACCTCCACTCTGGTTTGCTCTTTCACTCCAAGGAAATATCCTACCCTACCGCGAATAGATCATCTACAAGGTCCTGTACTCTCGGGGATAATTAGCCACGTGGGCACCTCACCCTTCTGATAGTAGAATCCACCGAGAGAGTGAGAGAGAGGGGAGAAAGCGTCGCGTACGAAATGTAGAGAAATAAAATATTTCAGCTCGTTATATTAACACGAAAGTTGCCGGGAGGAACTTGTTGGCGGTTTTCCTATCTCTCTCTGTGTGTATATATATATATATATACCACCCTTGTAACTTCTTCCCATCGTTCGCTTTCCGAGATATGCAATCGCAATGCTCACCAACCCTACCCACACCGAACACACAAGGGACCCTCCTTCCTAAGTGATTGTAAGATAAGTGAGAAAGTCCATTAGTCTGCCATTTTCTTTTTTTTTTTTCTTTCTTTCTTTCTCTTACCACTCTCATTCTCCAGCCGTCACGTACTTATTTCCAATTCTCTTTAACGCCTATTTTTCATTAATGTCTCGTTAACCAGCGTTATCCTTTCATTTACACCCTATACGAGCGACCCTTGTTATTATCCCAACGGTCGTACCACGTGGCTACTTAAAATAGCCTCGTCTGTCGATATAACGTGAAAATGCTAATTCGCTCGAGTCCCTGTCATCCCCTTGACTCCCTCAACCCTTTTTTCTCTCTTCTTCCAAAGTACTCGAGGAGTCGCGACGTTATTCCCATACGCGTAATCGCGCGCCCCGCTATTTGGAGAGGGTGTCAGAGTCCCGGTTAACGATGTTTGCTCGGGGTTAGAGTATGTCGCGTCCACTAAATATTCTCGCATCCCCTTTAAACGTAACCCAGCCGTACCCGGCCGCCAGGGAGTCACCCTTGTTTATGTTATGAGGGATGTTTAGGACGGCAAGTTGAGTTAGTACTGAGGGTTTGTGGATCGAGTTTGTTAGATACTTCGTATCGGTTTCGTAAACACTGTTCGATCCTCAATCACCGCTCACGGTTTACGTATATTCATGAAATACAAAGAAATACATAGACTTTGGACTTACGGTTATGTACTTTACGGTTTCTTTTCCTTTCCCAAAGGAGATTAGAGATCTCTTTGGAAAACATGGGAATTGCGCTACACCGGAGTCGCGTGTATCTCGTTTCGTTGGTGAACGCGAGGGTGTAACGCAGTCGGAGAGAAAGGGTAGAGAATGTCGGGCTGGATGGGACATACGTCATGGGTTGACAAGCGGAACAAATGGAATCTGAACCAGCAATCCTCCGGTGTAAACTGCTTATGTATTGGCCCACGCTAACGTCATTCTGTTAATAATCTAATAATATAATTCGCCCGTTATACGTCACGAAGGCGCAAATGCACTTTATATGCATTCATAATATATGCAGTATGGATAATTGATACCGACCGAGCAATAATTCCCCTTCTATCCTCGGTACATTATGGATTCTAATTGATATCAAAGGCAGCCCTGATTCGTATTCTTATTAGTCGTTTCTCGCGAGACCAATCGGAAATGAACTGGCCGACCATTACCAGCACGTAACCTACCCCTAGTCTCTGGAGACCCAGCACCCCTACTCCTTCGTGTGGCTGTTACCTTCGGAACGTCTTGTGGCAATTTTCGTGCCTCGTCATTATTCGCCCATACGCCACCCGGTACATACACGTTTCTCAGGTGGATTTTAAAGTGGCTGCTTTGAATGTACCTTGAAACGTCCTGGACGCGATTCTCGTATATGAAAAAGACAGAAGAGGCGGTGAAAAGAAAATGGGAGAGAGAGAGCGTGATGCTGTATCTCCTACCGGAGACTCGAATGGAATACGATAGTTTTAACACCACGGGAGTGCGGAGCTTTTGAATATCCCTCCGTCGCCGCAGGGGTGAAAAGTATCCCGCTAAGCATCGCATCGGGCAATTTACTTGTAGAAATTTACTCCGTATGATAAAGTACCACTCGCTTCCTCTCTCTGTTCCACGTACCACTTTCAAGAGCCACTACTACCCGTTAAGTCGTGTAATTTTTGTAAAATCGTAGAAAGTACTTTATCGAATTTCTCCTGCCGCTAATCTCCGTGCTTGTCTGCCTCTCTTGAAAGCGGTGCGGGTAGTACCTTTAGGATTCTGAAACGCAGTACTTTTTCCTCGACAGACTCTCTCTATGTATTATTCAAAGCCTTGCGTACAGTCTTACTGCTACTCCATGCTGTCTCGCATAATGCACCGGCAGACCGAGGCCACCGACTCTGTCTTTCTAGCGATAATAAATCGGCCGATATCTCTTAAGGAATTTCCCAGTTCTCTCCTGACGCCAGAACGAGACGACTGGAGTAACGTTATATACCTATCACAGTGCAAGGATCGGAGCTGGGTTATTAGTCACGGGATCAAGAATAATAAGGACCCATGAGGTTTAGTTCTGATCAGTTTCTAGATGCATCGTAAACTTGCCAGGTACTTGCGCTTGCTGCTTTCTCGGTCTACAATTGCCTTAACGACACCGTCGTGTCTCATAAAGGCTCGTTGCTTCGCTCCCAAGGCTGGCAAAGGGTATTTGGGATGAGTAGCCGAGAAGAGAGGCTGCCAGGATTATAGGAGAAACGGGCCATTGCGAAACGGCCTGGTCTCATGCATATGCCACAATCTCATTTGACTGCATAATCGCATCGGAGTCCCCCGAGGAACCCCGTGTCAACAAGTTACATATTTTTCTATTCTCACCGCAACGTATCCCGTACGTCCGCACGCGAACCTACCGATTCCACTGGCTAATTCGACGATTATTTGCGCGGAATTTCTGGCCTCCTTTTGAATTCATGGAATTAATTATCACGGCCCTTTATTTTTTTTTTTTTTTTCCGTATCCTCATTCCCCGCACCATCATCGCTCTTACGAGAAGGTGCACACATGCCGTGGCACAAAAGGATGAAACTCGAAAAAGGAAACCGAGCAAGAATCACGAAGAGGCACGTAGCTCGGAGTTATTCTCCAGCTTCCCATAGGATCAGCGAAAAGACGATTTTCGGGAGACTACATCTATCGAAACGTGTGAGTCATTTCCGGTCCCCTTATACGGAATGGGATGAGCTCGATTCGCTAGCGAAACAGGAGCTAAACCATGATTTATAAGACGTAGCATGAACGGGAACGCGCGTCGGGCAATGCTAGCGCGTACAGAAGGAGAAAGATGGTTGTCGCCTAGCGGTTTCATTACAGTGATATATTATTACGTCAGACTTGCTTTCCCGTCGCCCCGTTTTCACCTTGTCCCTTATTCACTCTCTCTCTTTTTCCCTTACTCACTCACTCACTCAGTACCGTCTTTCAGACCCGTACCGTCCTGCCGGTAACGCGTTGTGCCATTCCTGCGGTGAATGTTATTTTATATTTATACGGTACGTGCCTTAGTAATTCATGGGGTTTTGGGTATGCTGCTTATAACCTACGGTTCAACTAGTCGTACCCGTTTCACGACCTTCTAGACTGGTGTATATATATAGAAAGCTTATGCCGCACCGCCACCCTTCGTACACCCACCTACTTCAATTCGGGGAGGGGCTAGGTGGGAGGGGGGTCGCTACCAAAATGGAACACTGACGTTGTACCGAGAACGGCCAGATCGATCAAGAAAGGTCACTTCTTTATGTCGTACCTTGCCATTTATTTTCAGCTTGGCTGTCCCTTGCCTTTTACACTGAAAAATTACGTCGGGGACTGTATATTACATTCTCGCTATTCGTTTCTCCCTTTATGTTACCCAGACGTAGTCTATCTCTCTCTAACCCTAACTCTGACTCTTATATACATATACGGCACAGCATCTCTCATCCTTACGGTGCAGCATCCCGGATATCTCGTTCTCTCCTTGGTGGCCCCACAAGACCACTTCTCACTGTGGCTATAGTATATGTATACCTTACCCATGTTAATTCTCTAGATTTTGCCATTCTCCCTCTTTGTTCCTCAGTGTCCCGTAAGCATTCCAGCTACGAGTCTCTCCCTATCTCTTCTCCGTCTCTCTCTCTCTCTCTCTCTCTAATAATGTCTATAATTTTGGGAATCTTACCTACCCGAACCACCAGATCTCAAGCTCTGGACTAAAGTTCGACACGAACACCGTTTCGCATTATCTACCCAAGTGAAACTAAGACGAAGACTAAGAACCCTTCGGTGGTTCCTATTAAATGCCACCCTAAGTCCATGGGGTGACTTTTGTTATCCAATTGCCAACCACCAGATCCATTGACGCAATAAGAGCATCAGATAAATATATATATATATATGCTTTTATTCGGTTACGGGACAGACGTGTATACGGGTGTTTGGCGCGGTACTACTACGTATTATTTTGTCTCTCTCTCTCTCTCTCTCTCTCTCTCTCTCTCTCTCAAGGGATAAGAGAAAATACAACCCTCCGGATGCCTCTTTCACGAATTTGATTCAACGAACCCCTATAAATTCCCTTTTCTACTCTCGATATACCGGCAACGTCGCTACCCTCTCTAGGAAGATCACCGGTGATGTCTCGGAACACCGTCGTTTCAAAATTACCCCAAATTACCCTTTTTTTTTGGGAAATTTCGTAAAGAATGAAACTCGCCAAATTCTCGAATTTGTAAGAACACGACGCGGTAAACGACGTCATGCAAATTATGTGACTAGTTGTGTCATGCGTATATCAGTACGAATAAGCTATCCCTTGTAATCTCGTGGACTTTTACTTTTTACAATTGCTAGTAGTATTGGGTACTTACGCGTTACGCCGTACGTGCGTTACGAATATTTCAATGCGACTGTATAAATATTATAAATATAGTTTACGTGCTACTTCTTCATATTTCCCACAGAGTTCCTTTATAGTATTACAGAATATTTCACTGCGGCAAAGCACGCGGCTAACGTACACCACAAATTAGATAGGTATGGTGAATAGTGAATATTCACATAGGACTCAGATCGCGTACATATGTGTTTATATACATATATATATATATTTATATATATAATACGTATACCGTGGAAGGGTAAATTTACGTTCCGCGTAGCCGCACGTTATTATGTCGAAATGCTCGATTCTACCTATGCATATATATTTATATATATATATATATATATGAACGTGGGGAGCATAGATCGCGTTTGAATTTACGAGCAGCCGCCCGAACGTTCTGGCATTGTTTCGTCGATGCAACATTTTATTTTGCTGCCGACACAGCTGCACGGACTCGGCCTGTGATTCTGCGGCCACTTTGGAACCCCGTTGTTTCCCCTAGAAAAAAAAAAAAAGATACGTGAAAAACAAACGCGCGGAACGATACTATAATTTTACGGCAAATCGGAGATCTCTCGCTTCGTACCGCGAGTATTAATTAACGAAAATTTTGACAAAACTTTTTATTATTATTTTTCTTTTAATCATTTACTTACAGCATCACGTACTCTTGTAATGCGCCAGGAGAGAAGCGTGAACTCCGTGTGGGCGGAATGTCAAGACTGGAGTTTGCCGACTGAACGTGGTGAATTCGTTGAGCACACAAGTGACGTATAAGAGACGTGCCTGAGCGAGTAGCGAATCTCTTACTGTACTCCTTTTTCTGAGTCGTAGCTCCGTAGAAACAGTCATACACATACGTGTCAAATACCCAAGCTTGAACTTCACTCCGCAAACTTGAGCATCAGTTATGCAGCGACGGCAGTCGCTCTTTGGACAGACGGGAAGTTGGCGAGGTGCTCTGGGTATCTATGTACATACGCACAATTGTAATAGAGACCTGGTGGCAAAGAGTTTCGAAAGGCTGCGCTACTCGCGTTCTAGGGAATTTGCAAAGAATATCTTACGAAATGATGATGAAATTCGTGGGAACCTGCGCTGTCTGTTTATTTTTTTTCTTGCTTCATTTTTTATTTTAAATGTTTTTTTTTTCTACTCTTCCGTTCTTGTACTCTTTTCGTTCTCTCTCTCTCTCTCTCCCTCTCTCAATCCTACACTCGACTCTTTCACAGAGACCAGTGGAAAGAGTCTTTCAAAAGAATACATACCACTTCCTTTGCCACGATGTTGTAACAAAATTTTCGTAACGGAAGAGACAAAGGAAAGACAGTTTCCTCTCGAATGTTGGCTATATTGTATGAGACTGGTGGAGTTAATTTCAGTGTTGCATGTTGTATCGTAAATAAAAAAAAATAATTGACAGCCATGGTAGACTTCATTCTTTGTCTGATCGACCCACTGATATTTAAGACAGTAATTCCTTGAACAATGGCGCGTGTCTCCTCTCTCCTGTCATTCGGTCCTACCCAATCCCAGAAATTGGATAATTGAATAATATATGAACGTGAAATACGCGATGGTATCATCCGGTGGTGCTTGAGGAAAATGATGCGTGCGTTACGTCATTTGACGAATTCAAATGGATTACGAATTTTCTATTGTTTTTTTTTTTTTTATCTTTTTCCCCTTATTGGACCTCTGTGTATTACGTTATGCTCTCATTTCTTATACTTCCGCGTACACGCAGCCCTTCGCATCCTGCTTTTTTTTTCCATTCTCACTCATGATTTTCATCCCCTCCGTGTTGCTGGTTTTATCTTCGCGCGAATCTCACCTTCTATTCTCTTGCGCCACCCCTTGGCCAAATCGAGAAGTTTTTTTGCGGTCTTAGGCATACCGCATCTAGAAAACGCAAGAGTTTACTGCTGATAGACTGCTGCATTCCAAGATTCCCTCTTTGCCATAAAATCCACCCGATATCCTATCGAGTATATCGGATGGTGCGAGGGTGTAATCTCGACGGTCATTGGTACTCTCTCATTTTTTCTGCAATGTTTCTGAAAAATTGTATCCCTTCGAGAACGGGATTCGCACTGATGACATTACGGGGGTGAGATATTTTTTTTGTATAAAAATCAATTTGCTTCAAGGTTTTTTTTTTTCTTCAAATTAGACAACCCCTAACGTAGTCAACTTCTTAGCTCGCTCACCGAGACGTACAGTGACTCGCGTCTATTATCCACGAAAGTATGGAAATGCTGCCTTTTTACGGGAGATCGTTATCCTAAAGCTCGAAAGCGAGAAACATCATTTCCTCGAAGCTCATTAGAAATTACAGTCGCATGGCAAAAGCTAAAGGCTTGCGAGAGGACGGTAAAGCTCGGGTCTTACGTTCGTGACTCAGCCTTTCTCAACGATGTACACAGACCGAAACGTAGTTCGAACTATTCCCGCTAGAGGGAAGAGAACGAAGAGGATGCTGATGATGTCATTAGTCCCTATATTCATAATTTCTATCTTCATTATGAATTTCGATAAATCGATAAGTCGATAAAACCTCCAATGAGCAGTTCTGAGGTCAGCGAACAATTGTCCAATTGAAATTACTCCAACGTTATCGTGGCAGACCGATTAACGACCACGTGACCCAAATTTTCTTGGATTTCTAAGTTATTCTTGAACCCCGTCAAGCTTGACCTTTTGACCCAATACCTTTCTACCTCTCTCAACATGAACCGTAGAAGGTCCAATATTACGTCTGCCACGTTGCAGTTGTCACTTAAAATTTTCGAGTAAATCTTACGTATGTATAAAAAGACTTAGTTTTGATCGTCATGTTTTTGCTATTCTCTCCCGAGAATTCTCACAGGTAAAATTGTAGCGTTGAAGTAAAGCCTTAAATTCTTTAACGACACGACCGAACCGATTGTCTGGATCTCTCGCGCAATCTCCCCCTCGCTCTGTTTCTCTCACCTATGGGAAATAGGCGGTGGGAGTATTTCGAGTGGTAGACTCATAAAAAGCCTTTCTGGGAAGGTCAATAGTTATACCGCGATCCTTGCGGATCACGGTGCTTGTTAGTGGCGCGAGCACACCCGCCGCTAAACTATAGTCCCAGCACGGGGTGATTAACGCGGTTAATTTGTTGTAATTTGAACTGGCTACCAGCCGGGATACACCTATCTACACTACTACAGCTTACCTAGCTAGAACAACCCTGGCACCCTTCTAAATAATTCAGCAGATGTATTTGTAATTGCGAAGGGCTCGCCACTCGTCGAACAACCGCGGATGCAAAGACAACAGACAAATAAACAGTCCGACTCGTAGCGACGCCTTGAAATTTTATTTTATCCACAGAATATATCCGCGCATCAAGAATCGATACACCATGATTCTATTAGCAGCCGTTATGGTGGAGCTTCTATTTTCAATGTACGAGATGAATTGATGCGCAGTAACGAAAATTAATCCAAATTCAATATTGAGCCGAGCCCACATGGGCTGTGACCCATAGTTACTGGTTTTCCTCCGTCGCCTGTTACCCTCTCTGTCTGGCACACGTAAATGCTCATAAGTCTCTCTCTCTCGCACTCACGTCGGGCATAGGAAATTCACAAAATCC
This sequence comes from Syrista parreyssii, assembly GCA_030142615.1. Classification (NCBI taxonomy): domain Eukaryota; kingdom Metazoa; phylum Arthropoda; class Insecta; order Hymenoptera; family Cephidae; genus Syrista; species Syrista parreyssii. The sequence goes on from JARQTG010000244.1 coordinate 1,019,961, forward strand.
AAAGTTTCCTCTCTCTATGTGATCCGACTGCACCTCTACGTACCCTCCATGTACAATATCTCTACAGTAAAGGATTGCTAGTATGTTTCTGCGGTATTTTTTGAGATGAAATATTCTCGGATATAACTACAAGCTTTTTTTTTTTATTTTCTTTTTTTTTTTTTTTTGCCTTCCCTGAGGTCGGACTAATATGAAACATTAAGCCTATAGCTGGCTGGTCCTCCTAATTTTAGGGAGTAATGAGAAAAGCATAAAGGGTGATGGCTCTCGAGGGACAGGGAGTTAAGATTTTGTGTTAAGCTAGAGATAGGGGGATATATATGTGCTGTATACCTATAGTAGGTGAGGTCAAAAGCCAACAACGGTGGAAGACAGAGGGCAATGAGAGGAACGGATGTTTATCTAGACAACGCGTTGCTGCCATGAAATTAACAGTTGAAAAACGTATCGCGTGCTTAGGTATCCGAGTCGTTGGTCTCCGCGTGTGCACCGGGTAGTTCTACGTTTGTATACGAGTCTCGGTGAAATCTCTTACGAATATATCGTGTAGCTTCTAGTGTTACCTCGTGTTGTACAAGTCTGTCTGTTGTAATTTACCTTCTCAGATAGGGTAGAGCATTGTTATATGATTTACAATTGGCGATCCCACGTAGTACAAATGTCCCATGGACGTCTGTAGGACGTCCATGGGACATTGTGTTACGTGGGTTATATAACGTAGGGCAAAAAATTTGGAGCTTGTATTTTTTTTTTGGAAATTTTTGATTTTTATACAAAAATTTGAATCAGTACATTGATGTTAATGGAAATCACTCAAGGCGTCGTTCCGATGATTTTAATTTCCTTCTGGGCTTACAAACGTGTCGAAACGTTGGTTAGTCAATGTTTTTCTCGTCGAAAGGCCAAATAGTGGAAACGTGGCGAAACGCAAGAAAGTCGTAACGTAAGACCGATCGCCACGTTTCTGACGGCCCGTTAACGTAAGCAACGTTGCGCACGAAGGCTTGACGGTTAATACCTTTAATCCGGGTTTAGAGAGGGGTGGTCCTGGTGATAGCCCCGTTATCGTGAATCGTGTTCGCATTACTTACCCCTGAGGCGAACGTTACAAAAGTGGCCAAGGGTATTTACCCGCCGGTCAAAGAAGTTGATCGAGAGGGTGATGCAGATTGAATTCTAATTTGGCAATGATGAAGGAAGGCTGGCTATTTATAACGCAGTTATTTTAGGGTTGGGACATTTATACGTACAAAATAGAATGAAATAGGGCTAAATAGAAGTCGACCGTGCTTCCCTCTAGTCTCTGGGCTATCGGTGGTCCATAACCTGTAAACCCGTAAGACGGACATTAGCATGCATAGGTTGCCATAGCACATTTAGCTTCTCGTTTCTCTCCAGCATCCCAACCTACTTCCAAATACTCTCTCTCTCTCTCTCTCTCTCTTGCTCTTTACCGCGCATGTATATCTCCATCCCTCCGCCACTCTCACATCGCATCCTCTGAGACTCTCTCTCTCTCTCTCTCTCTCTCTCTCTCTCTCTTGGCCGAGTTGCCCAGAGTCCATATATTGGTATGAAGTCCCTGCACGTGGCTAGTACACTTGCCTCTCATCACTTTTTATCCCAAGCAGAAGCGCCACCACGTCGCTTTACTACCGTATGCATAAATTTAATTCCCCTACTAATATGTGTGCCCATTAGAAACGGAGCTTTTGCGACGTTACGTTGCCCTGGATGGACTCCAAGTTTCTCACCGAGACTGTTCAAAGAACTGTCAAAGCTTCTCAAGCAGACAAACTAGACGGGCGTTACAATACTTTTACACGCGACTCGATGCCAGTGCGTTAATGGGATTTATGTTTTTCTCGCTTTCAAAATTTGCACTCGACCTTTATCCTTTAACGTGCTTCTTTTTTTTTTTTTTTTTTTTTTCACATATATTCTACTTCTTTATCTGGGCGCGCGACTACCAACCAACTTGATTACAGAGCGCGCACCTCTCTCTAATCATTAGTTCGCGACTAATGGCAGTGCTCGTTATTATTTCAGAGAATTCCCGCTCCAGATGCTGTCGTCATCTTCTTTATCTGGACCAATGTGGTTGCCAAGAGCATTCTCGGCAGGAGGGAAAAATTCTGACATTTATAAGTTGAAAATGAATTTTCTGTTAAAAATGAAAATTTCTCTATGTCCAACCAGGGACTGCCTGTTGCTTAGTGTTTGTCTATGGGGATGAAATGCAGTGCGAGAGGGTTGTAGCATGTGCAAGATAAACCGAAACTATTCCCGTAGGAGCCGTCTTAACCCAATTTCTCCTATCCAGAGTATACGGGACGCGTTACGTAACGTTTTGGTTGGGTTTTGGATACAGGTGCATCCCCTATACATTTACCTAGCCCAAATGCACACGAGTGTCGTTTAAGCTACCCTCTTGTAAGAGGCTCGTGAATATCCGAGGGTTAGCCACTCGATTAGAAGTACGAGAGAGAGAGAGAAAGAGATATTCCGTTCTATCTTAGGGTAAAACGCAGCCCTCTCGACCCCAGCTTGATTGTCCCAACCCGGCCGATTTGGCAAAGGGTTTTTGTATGAAATTTCCTTTCCTTGGATTTTTTTTGTGTGCCTGAAAGCCCAGGTATTTTGGTAGCGATATAAGGGCGCGCAGAGCTACCCCTACCGCAGTCAAACTTCACCCCGTAACTCCTAGCCTAAGGCATATCGCCTTATCCCATTATCGTTTATACGGCAAAGCTTCCTTATTCCCTATTCTTTTACCAAGCGTATATATTACGCAAGGTCTCGAGCTTCATGCCAGATCGATTATCAACTTAGCCTGCCTGGCTGTAAGGATCCAGCGCCGGAGAAAAGAATCTCTCTCTTATCCCCCGACTAGCTTTGTTGTACAGGACGCTGTTCGGCGGTTGCAACGAAACCAAAAAATGGCCCTATGGGAGCAACGGGGGTAACAGGATAGTGATAGACGCAAGCGGGACTTTTTTGCGAAAGTTTGGTCAGAACGAAGTTCATGCAGTTAAGGTTAAGCGTGATATAAGGAACGACGGGTTATTAAGCATTTATAGGTCTCTTGTGTATCCATGCACTGTATATATATATATATATATAGTGTCTTCCAAGCCTGATACTATGTGCGGAATGCTCTATGCTAATAGTATAGGATCCGAGTGGCTCTTCCGTACACAGAATCGCACTCGCATTACAAACTTTAACGCCGAATAATTTACCTATTAACGTTTTCCGGCCTGAACTGGTTACGTACCTGAATCCCAACCCTGGAGACCGGTTTCGGGAATTTCACATACTGTTCGTATATCGTAGACGCGCGTAAGAGACATTCCTGTAGTGGGAGTCGAGGGATCGTTTTGCAAAATCTCGTAACATTTGAATTCGCCTGTCGACTGTCGAATAATCTCTGAATATTGTACGTTGGTTATATAATCGTGGATGATTTCTTTGGCGCATTGTCTGCCTCTATGTTCAACGGATACGACCATGAAAGGAATGGGGGTTGAGAGGTCAGAGGGTTACGATGGGCTTTTAGCTGGGAAAAGGCCCCTGGAAATTTGGAAAGGGTCGTCGTTTCGCGCTACTGAAGATTATTCAGTGGCCGCCCGTCAAACGCGACCGGTTAACGCACAATGGTAAAGGAGGAAGTCCGATCAATAGGGATATTTGCGATCGGAAATTGTCAGTTCCGCTCGACTAATGCTCTTCCGCCGGAGATAACGGCTGCTACGTCACTTCCGACACATCTACCTTGCCTACCTACCTATCTGTCCATCTAGCCAGCCGTTGCGATGATCCTGCCGGAGCGGTTCTGGTTATCTGCTGATTAGCAATACGAGAGTAACTGACACTTGACGATAGTAATTGTCAATCGAAAGGAGTACTTCCGGTATGGGTTTATATGTAGGAAATGATTGATCATTAAGTGGGAAATGACAGAGGTCACCGGGGCATTTAATGACTGGTTACTTTTATGGAGAAATGGGTCACGCCGATAGGAGGAACGAAAATAATCGCACCCTAGTTGGGACGGGGGTTGGTAATTGAATTTACATGAAATCAAGTTCGCCGTCTGATTAAAAATGCAGAATCTTTCCCTGGGTTTGGAGATGCTCGTCTTTCCCTTGAAATTTTTCGACATTTTTTTTACCATCCTCCCTTTCGAGGATGCCAGATCGAGTTATCGTCTTGTTCTTTGCCTGTGCGAAAAAAGCATAAACAATTTTTGCTGATTAATCCAGTTTTTCAGCTCGAAGTAATTGAGGTTAGGTGGTAATTACTGTTCTTGTCTTTTGGGAATAAAGGAAGTAACCGCTGGTAGATGCGGTTAATTTAACATTTTCTCGCGATGTTTACTATGGCTAACGTGTTTGTCACTTTCTGGTTACTCTTGCCCTATGTTCGGCTAAAGTTGGTATTACTGAAAAATTAAATGAAAACTCATGCGAGCTACGATTTTCCTGAGCTTGCTTAACTCTTAACCCAGTACACACATGGGGTAAGAGCCAAGCTGACGCTAAGGGTTTGCGAAAAATATTCGGTCGCGTTCGCGAAACCTGAAGCTTTTCCAACTCACGCTTACTTTCCTCGTAATTAGAGTAATTGCCAGCCTTGTGGGGTATTAAACTCAGCTCGCACCTACTCGTACTTATACGACTTTGTAATTGCGCGGAAATAAAAGCGAGCTAAGCCGGCTATTAAAATGCCAACGGTTAGTTTGATACGTATGTATCCACTATTTATACGTATAAAGAAAAGTTATAACCAGTAATGGTTAAGATATCCTATGGAGAGTCTCAAGTTTTCAGAGTCAATATATGCTTACGCGGTCAAATTTCATTCACAATGTGTATTAGAACCTTAGGAATTATTCATATAGCACGGTACACCTTGCGAAGGAAGTCGACACTAGCAGCTACATTACAGCATATTATATAATTTTATTATAGCATGTAGCAAAGGGCGATATGGATGCCTGGTTATTCAGACCAAACGCACCAGCTGAACATGATTTTACCATAAGAATGAAATGGGCGTGCTAAATATATATATATATACACAGAACTAAAGTGTATTTGCCGTACGTTATATGATTGACGTAGAAAGTTGTTCGTTGATCGTTTTATCCATTAACCTATTTGTCTGTACATTAGGTGCGAGCTATTCTCTGCCATTAGATTTTCTCGCCCATTTAGTATTAGTAGGTTACTGCCAATTGGGGACCAAGCGAATCCCTCGTGATTCCCTTTCGCTTGAAATCAACGTCCACTCCCTATATCTTATAGGCTGAATGGGAATTTTGTCAGAATCGCTATTCATGTTTTGCACGAGATTTTCATCCAATTTGTATTCCCACGTCGAGGCCGATGGTAATTCGTTAACGTAAACACGCAGTAACGCTAATGAGCGTACGAGCTACCTACTAACGAACAGTTAATACCTTCTGCGTGACCGAAACTCAGTACCGACGAAGAGAAAACAAGTGTAAATTCGAGGAAAATTGTTGGATCAAAATTTTTGATGAATTTTTCAAAATTAAATCTGCACTTACGGCATTACACAAACGAACGACAAGAGTAATGTGTACGATAGATACAGAGGTTCAAGTGTGTCATTCGACGGTGAGAAAAATTGGCGCGCGATTTAAATACACAATCGTCTCCACGCTCGATCGCGTTTCCCTTGTCGCTTTACAGGGGTGGTTTTTCGACGGGGTGAGTCCTCCTGACGTCATACTGGGTTATTTGCCTAGAAGATAAGTGATGAGAATAATGCCTTTGGGAACGGAAAGAATACAAAAGCCTGCGGGAGTGTCATCCGGAAGAAAATGGCTGAGGCTGAAAGAGAGTCAGAGAGTTCGGAGTGAGTTTGCTCTTTTGGGTAGCTGGTGCGCGGCTACATTCTTCTTGTCACATTGTATCGCACAACGTCTCGAGGTAGAACTAAGGGAGTCACTAATGTCGGTCGAAGTAAGGACTCTGCGGAGGAAGTCGTACGGTATAAGAATCCTGTCTGGTTGACAATGAGCCAGTTTGCAACGTCGCGTCGCCAGGGTATAGAAAGAACCTATAGTTCGCTGAGGTGCTGATGCTGATGGCGGAGGTGGAGACGGCGGAGGCCATTTTTCCTAAGCGAAAAGCTTTGTCAGACCAGTGTGCTACAAAGATTCGCTAAATGCTAATGGGAGTATTCGTTACTTCCGGCAGATTTTTCAATCTCTTACGGTGTAATGTATGTATGTGTACGTGCGTATATATATATATATATATATATATATATATATATATATATATATATAGTAATACATCTGTTTTTGGGTGTGTGTGTGTGTGTGTCAGACGACATGAACGTGTAGAAAGAAAGGAAATGAAAAAGTGTAGCTAAAAATAAAATTTTAGATTTGAGAAAAAAACAAAGACTGGTCTTCCTTTTCTTTATGCGGGAGTACGAAAGAGATATACTGCGAAATAGAAAAATGAATTTTCGGCAGCTTTGTAACTCCCGCTCTTTGAATTGCAAAGGCTGCTTACGTTTCCTGCGAGTTTTACGCTCGTCAGGTTAGCCACCTTAACCCACTTCCAGGATAACACGTTGATCCTTGAATCTCTAGTTGCAACACATTCTTGAAGCACAGACACAAGTTGTATGCCAGTAGTAAGCAGCGAGCTAACTAGTTTAGTACCGCGGTAGGAAGGTCTATAGTGCTAATGAGAAAAGTCCTAGGAAGAAGTTTCTACAGTTTATTAGAGTCCGTGACAAAAGTAACTACGCCGTTTCTCCCTGTATCTAACGAAAACGTGTTTCAATTGCGCGAGTGCAGTGAGAATTATGTAAGTGCCGGAAGAATTATCAATGTTAAACAATTTTTTATTCACACGATAATATCGACCACGTCTCAGTGTACCGAATGTACCAATTTCATGAAAATGCATGGTTATTCGTTTAGTTGGCAACATTTTTATGGATAGTATAAATCCGAAGAGTCTGTAATAGGAGTTTTGTACATTCGAGAGCACGGAACTGCAGGCACGAGCCAAGGTACCGGATATTGGTGTGGTGTTAGGGGTTGAATGAGTATATGGTAGATTTTAAGAGAGTATGCGAAAGAAGTATGAAGTGCCATGAGAGAGGATGAGTAGAGAGAGAGAGAGAGAGAGAGAGTGGGGGGGGGGGGGAGAAAGAAAGTAGAAGGGTGGCCAGTATGTTTCACGAGGGTCGAAGTATGTATTAGGGGTTGTACACGTATTCGTGGATGAGATGTGTTGTAGTTGTATTAAGGCGGCTGCAATTTCCCACCCCAGTGTAGAAGGGTTGCTGTGCCAGTATTACGACTAAGGTGTGTAGCCGGTGTAGCTCAACAGAGTGCATATACAGTAGAGAGGGTAGCGGTTAACCTATCTGGTGGGGTGTGAATAGAGGGTGCTGTGGAAGCTACACGATGTCCGACACTACCCCTGCTGCTGCAGCTACTGTTAGTGCTGGCTTCAGGATGGAAGAGGGTCGAAGGGGTTCGGAGGGTTCCGACAACTACCCTATATGCTCGTTTCCTAGTTTCTACCCTCCTTCGACCTACGTGGACTTTGCTTGGCTGATGCTTCTACGTTTCTTACTTGACCCGTTTGTTTTTCTTTTCTTACGTCATCTCACTTTTGCAACCCTTAATTTTCATTGTTGACATTATCTTTCTGCTTATGTATTTATTAAAGCGTTTAGCGGGACTGTGCGAAAGCATTTTCATGCTCGTGCTAGCCCTAAGGTCACAGACCTTAGGGAGACCTTAGGAGTCACTGGAACATAGACATAAAGTTTTGTACATAAAATCTCCAAGGCGCATAAAATCCTACCCTTACTGACAGATGCTGGTGTCCTGGCATAAGCAACCACCCGGTATATATCAGAGACATGTTCATTCTCTGTTCTACGTGTGATTACATTTTCTTCACTTCCACCCCCTGTAGGAACATGAAATCTCAAGGATTGACCGCTGCTTTATATTCCACGCCAAGAACGCTGATGCAACAGTCCCAGGGTTGCTCTTTTATTTCAGACGCTTGCCAATTGCATCCCGGTGACGTAAATCGCTTCTTCCTCTTGTTATTTTTGGGGGTCCAATACAATTCTTATGAAATTTACTCGAGCCTATTGGAACTTACCGAGGACTTTCTCGTTCTCGAATGGACGTGCACGCCTTCTTTTTGGAAAAAAAAAATTCTCAGTCAAGTTCTCCAACGTCGAGCGGCTAATATCGTTCTTGGAACATAAATAATTCCGTACTTCTTTCTTACTCGGATAAAGTAATGTAAGGTAGGAAAGAAATAAAAAATTTAGAGGGCTTTTGAAATCCTTGAACAATTAGCGGAGCCACTTGAGAGGCCAAACAGTTTAAATCTAATAACGGGTCGTCTTCTTTATTTTACCTATTTCCATCTCTTACGTTTTCCTCTTTTCTCTTTTATTTGCCATCCTTGTTTACTTACTTTCTTTTACTTTCTCCTGTTGTGCGACTTTCCTCTCGCTACGTCCCTCCCTCTTCCACGACCTTCCTCTCTCCGCGTACCCTCGTACCTAGGCACGCGCGGCATCCTCGTGAAGAAATCTTGGAAGTTTTCTCGCTTTACTTGACCCACAACTCGCACTTCGGGAGGCTAATTATTTCATTATTTCATTATTCTGAGTAATTACACGAGGAACCTGTTACTGTACTGTGTATGTCAATTTTTACGTCCACTTAGAATATTCAAAATTTAATCTACAGACCAGCAAGCGTGCCAACAGCTTTTTTTTTGAGGGATGATATAAGGAGGGTAGAAGTGCACAACATTCATTGAGACTACACTCCCACGACTGCTAATACGATATGTATAAAAGTCAGACGAAAAAGAAAAACAGAGTAATTTCGCAAGTACATTCAGCTACTGATTAGGGATGAAAAGTCGAAAAAAAATATCATCCCACTTGTACGCAATGAAAAGAATGCATAAGAATACGAAGAGAAAAAGAAGAAGCATAAATGAAAGAAATTAATTTACACACGAGAGTAGCTCACGCGAGTAACAGGATTCTCCTAGTGTCTGCGGGGTGGTTTTAATACCGGGTGGCCCTAACGACGAAACCCAGCAGTGGGTCAGCCCGTGCTAGTAGTGGTCAGAGTACTGGACCATGCTGAGGTAATTAGTTGGCTGGCACATGGTTTTGCCAAAGTACCCTCTCCACCCCTTACTCATCCCGTCAAACCCCTAACCTCCAGCATCCCTCTTTCTCATCCACGGCAGCCCGAAACTCCCGTACTGCAGCTAATCCATGATCACTTAGAACGCGTGGGCTCATCCACACTATGGCCAACGTTAAACCCAGCTAATTTCTCAGAGGACGAAAACAAGCTCGTAACACGTTTTGCCACTAGGCGTCTCGCAGTAGCCATGGTAACGAGAAACGCGAGACATTTGAATCCCATCAAGTGACTTTATCTGATACACTAGGTTAAGGAGTCTTCGGGGGATGTAAATTCAAGTTGTGAGAAACATTTTGAGTCAGCCACGAGAATATCAAGAAGAGGCTGCTAAAGTTTTACCTTGCCGTTCACCTGAAACCATCGCGCGGCAACTAGCACGACACTAATTAACGTCTGAACGGCCTCATCAGCTGACGACGTTCTACGTCAAAAGATGTTTACGGGCACGGAGTCACCTTAACCGAGTTAAAGACGTGCCAACCCAGTTTAATCTCTGCCCCAGGATCTTTTGAGAAAAGATCACCGTCAGAGTTCTGGGCCACATATAACATGTATACTAAATGCACCTAGTATATATCTATATAAATGCATAGGTTATCATAGGTGTTTTCTATAAGTCACTCACTGGTCCAGTTACGATGACGATCCGGTAACGTTACGCGTTGGCTCACGTTATGCTTCTCTAGCGCTTAACTAACATTCTAGATTTGATTCGCCACCTATACCACACACCTGCTACCACTTTGCTCTACACAATCCCTTTGTATCACACGTACACCCCGATCGCTAGGGTGACTCCAGGAACTGCTGCCGCTTTGGGTTCAGACAAAGCAAACTGTGCACTTGGTCGATGCTTTAGCAACCCTTACCATAGTCAACCCTCTTCGTCCCACTCTATAGCTCTCTATGCTATTGTCGTATACATACTGTGTTTTGCGCTCCTTAGCGAGCTACGTATACCATTGTATATACCTACAACCCTCCGCAAGGTGCAAATACGTCAGAGACTTCAGTATATTCCGAAGGACTTTATAAGCAGATGTGGAACTGAGAATGTTATTTTTTGTATAAAAAAATTCTTCATCATAAATTGCTCTGTTATTTCAGTGAGAGATATTTGCTTTCTTACTTCATCCCTTATCGACTGTATGTTAAAGGACGTTGATAAGAGATCTTGGGATACGTCAACCATACGGGGTAACTCGTCCTTGACTCTGACAGGATCCTTCTGTCTTTCACGGCTGGCACTTGACGATTATTCGCAGAGAGTTTTCGTGTTGCGTGATCATTAGTCTGTAAGATCAAGATTGTACCTTGTAGTTCCATTGGTCGATCTCGACACGCAGCCCTTATTTCTATAAGGGTTGTATTTCGCTGCCGATTTCCCACAGTCAATAACTCTAGGGATTCCGTATGGCTGCTGTCTTAGGTAGGATTTCTTTAATTCTCCTTCGCTTCCAATACGTGTTTCCCAAGGCACGCCAGACGGCAATGACGCAATTGACCAACTACACTTCGCTCCTCGCTCTCGCATGTAACGTCTAATTGAGCCGCTCGACTTGATGGAAACTCGCCTTCGCGAAAGCCTCGCTTAAGCCTGAGTAGATCGTGGCTACGACTTAAAGCAGCTTAGCTGCAGGAGCTCCCGTACGGCGCTTTATAAATCCGGAGATTTTACTTCTTCTCTTTCACGAACTTTCGATCCTTTGACTCCAAGGAAAATAAATCATTGCTTTTAACCGCTCGCTTTTGCTGCTGCCAATTGCTAACAGTCGTATCTCAAAATTAACCAATTTTACCGTACTAATGTTTATACCTACGCCGTTCCCATATATATATATATAACCGGCAGCTCGTTGTATCAGAAAATAATGTCGCGGTTTAACCAGAGCTTCGAGCGGACTTTTCATAATGACTGTAAAAACGATATGATTACAGAGAGCAGACTTTAGCTGTGCTACTTAAACGTAATCCTGCTCTAACTTCACTACCTACTATACGTACGCCATTAAAGGCTCAGAGCGATTTGTAGCTGTTTCATTTATAGCCACTAAACCATACACGCGAATACAGTAACTGGTATAGGTAAGTGAATAGTCCATCGATCTTCATAGAAATTCATGAGAATCCAATGGTTGATTAAATTTTGAAAAAAAAAAATGTGTGAAAAATCACCTTTTTTTTCACTTCTCTTAACCCCGGTACGTATCGCTATACGTTATTGCGTATACGAGTAAAGAGACTGACACGTGCTCTGGTCTAACAATAAGTTTGTTTTTTTTCGTACTGTTGGCAACGCTCGTGAGACGTCATCAGCGACAGTCATTTGTTCTGGTTAGTTTAACGTTTTTACAACGCACGGACGACGCGTCGCCTTTTCTCTTGTGCCTTTTCTTTCTTCAGCCAATCTCCCAGCTTTTAGGCTTCTTTTATACGCTTTATCGTCCGTCTCTTTCCGACAGACACTCGCTTTACGATCCTCGGGGGGCCCTTTTGCTTGCGCATGCGCCGCGATGCTTTCGACGTCTTGGAACTTATTCACCGTGTACATTCATACGTGCCTATTGACTTGATTATCTTGGCAACCCTGAAATCGGCTGGAACCGTTTAGGCGAGCGTGCGAGAACGCGATTCGCTCTATAGCTACGCATACATCAGCTAGAAAGGTGTTTTATGGCGGTTTAGTAAACGAGCGTCGCCCGTTTTGCCGAATGTCGTGCTGGTTCACTATCAGTCTGGATATTTTATTGGCACAAACTCAATGCTATTTTTGGTTTAGTAATTTTTTATCCAATACCAGAACAAAGTGAAAGTCGATCGAATTTTATGTGCTTGGCATCATACGTACAAAGATACAAGTAAACAAGCTACAATTTTCGTATCTTTATATTGGCCTAATCAAAATGTCAAAAACGTCTCTATCTTAATGTCTGACGAGAACTGTGTACTCTGACGCGCGGCAATATCATCATTTGTCAATTTTTTGATATTATGGCATAGTAACAATTGACTTGTTCGCCCAATCTTTAATGAATAAATTGTAATTTTCTTACCTTACATATTCCTTCGTACGTAACACATAGCTATATTTACGTCAAATATATATATATATATTTGGTCCTATTTCCATTCAACCTTCGGGACTCTTCGTATTGAATAATTATTTCAGATTTTAATTAGCGCCTTTGATGCGCCGGGTAATCAAAATCTTGAGTTTGGATGAGTAACTGGAATCTCTGATTCTCCCTCAAAGGACAGGGTCACGCTTCATTAGCGTCGTGTCTCAGACGCTAATTAACGGATTCACGTAATTCCAAGGGTACAGTGCTTCTACGTATTCATGCGTCAGAGTAAAATCAGCTGATCCTTTAATTTTATTAAAAAAAAAAAACAGCATCGACAATCCAAAGGGATGCACACTTGTTACTTAGAGTCAGAGATATCACAAGGCGATGCAACGTCGCCTTGATACACTGTAGATACTGTATGCTCGTGGATGAGAAACTCAAGGGAATTTCATCGAGGTTGAGAAGTCGAGAGTTCGCTTGCTAGAGGGACTTTACGTGCGATTGAAAGCTCGCCACGAAACGACTCGGCAAGTCTTAATACAGTGCATTATGCATGGGACCCGTGCAGTTGTACTTCGACACGCGATCATATAAGCTCCCTTAGGAAAAAAAATAAAAAAAAAAAAAGCGTAATTCAAACATATGCGAAAGATTCATACGAGTAATCATAAGGGACGATTATTCATATATATTATCCTTATAAATATTGAATACATATGTGACACATATGAGAGATGGTAATAATAAATGTATGTCGTATTGATTACCAAAGCAACGATACAGTAATGATTAATATTATTGTGACAGTAGAATTAGACAGGTTTGGTGTTTTCTATTCTGCGACCATGGCGAACCGACACTCCATGTGGTAAATCCTAACATCCCTTGTGTGCCAGCGGATAGAATGTGTACCTTCCCTACCCTATAACCATCCTCTATACTCATACCAAGCTAAGGGTAGTTCTCGTATAACTTGAAAGCACGACCTCCACGGGCATCTATTCCTACAGAAAAGTGAACTCCAACGAAGCTAGTCCAAGTCCTTCGATTTCCCATGTGACCTTCGACCTCTACCTCCTCATTCGCGTATCTAATAATTCGAATTGATTGATCGACGTGCACGTCCGATGCATTCACGTTCGATTGAAATATATCGGAGCCAACGACAGTCGGCCAGTTAGACGGACAACCGAACTTTTTTTCTATCCGTCCCTCTCTCTCCCTCTTTCGCCATTCGTCCAATGGCGACGAACCAGGAAACGTAGTCACGGAACGAACAGATCGGATATAAAAGAGACAAAAAATAAAAAAAAAAACAACCATCGAACATTCTCCACGCTGAAGAATACCTCGTGATTAAAGAAAACCACTCGATTCTCTTTAAAGGAAAATACATAAAGCATCATCCCCTTTATCTCGGCAAGGGTGCATTTCTCTCGCGCATCCATCCCTTCTTCTATAGCCTACCGGCAAAGCTCTTATTCTTTACATTATGAAACATTCATAGTAATACTTGCTTAGTGCCACGTAGACGGGGTACGTGTTCCTCGTGACTATATATACGACATTTCCAACCCTTAAATCGTATTTACAAAATCATAAGTAGGATCTTGGTACATTCAATGGTCGCAATATTAAATACACCACCCTCTATATGACGAAGCGTGCAAAGTGGTAAGAGGGTGCTGGGCATATATCGTATCATGGCACATGGCACTTTCGCATAGAGTAACCTTGATGGCGCGACTTTGAAAAGAGGGATGAAAGTGAGTAACAGTAAGGAGTGGATGATGCAGGGTGAGAGTGAATATAAAAGGAATGGCCGTGGGAAACTATGTACCGTGTCAGAAGCCCCTTTGGGCAATAGATTATTTTCCAGCCGATGTATTGCAGATCCGTAACGTCGTTAGGTAACGCGATTATTTAGTGGGTTGCAGACTTGAGGTGGCGAGATGAGATATATAACCCTCGGAGTTACCCTCCGACCTGTAATTGATAATTTATTCGCAAAGTTTTGACGCGCTTTAATATAGAACTCAGCCGGTAGCCGTAGCCAGTCAATTTTCTTATTTTATTTTTTTTTTCATTTTTACTTTACAAAATAACCCCCCACCCTCTTACTTTCTGCCTTGAGTCTATGCCTGTCAAATATCTGCATTCTCTATCTGTCAATCAGCAGTGTCAAGCGTATATACATATATACGTTTTCATTGTCGCAAGAAGCTCTCGACTGGTGCGAGCTGCTCAATTTACATTGAGATTGATTCGAGACAAGAGCAATCAAGAGGTGCTTTGAGATCTTAGAGATATACCTGTCTCTCTCTCACTCTCGTACTCAAGATCCTAGCAAGGAGAGCTCTGACTATCGTACGGATGGATCCTACGATCGACTGACTTATTTGCATGTAATGGACCGACTGGATAACGAGGTATATCAGGGATCCTTCTGGCATTCGTACATTAGGATTCGTATAAGCAGCAGTGCTTGCCTTTGTCTGTGAAAGAGAGGGAACGTTACGAGTTGAGCTTTAAAGGAGCTTTAATCCTCCAGGGCCTTAAGATTTTATTCAAGGCTTTTGATTTAGCCTTTGCCGTCCAGCTCAAGAGGTGTTTTACGTGTGCGCACCTACCATAGGAATAGTGGACGGTTTGTGGTTTCCTATGAATAACTCAAGGCAGTGGCGTAGCCCTTCGTATATGTACTCTAGGTATACCAACCTACATACCATGCTTCTCGTATGCTCTCACGGGCTTCATAGGAGTCTGGCCTTACGCAAGAGTTGGCTACTGTGTATTCTGTATCATGTAGGGATAATGTCTAACGGAGTTTCATGTATCATTGCTCTGGCGGTTTATGTGTATAGTTTGTGCAAATAGCTTTTAAAAGCTGCGGCCATTGGCTAGGGTCGTCTGAATTTCTATTGGTCTAGATAAATTAGCATACGGTCGGAATCCTCGCATAGGTAGTAATTGGCACGTTTTTATAACTTCTGTTGGGTTCCCTAGTGTTACACGTAAGACTTCCTTATAGTCGTTCCTACTCTGGGATTTTTACTTTATTTTCTCTTCGTTCTCTTCTTCGCTTCCGTTACTTAACCACCGGGGCAAAACTCTTCGGGCATTTCCTTCCAAGCTTCTTCCGCTCTATGGAAAAACGGATTATCCTCGACTCGCGAGTTCTTCACTCACCTATACTCGCTGTGGAGTAACTTTATATCTTGTCGATAAAGGAGAATTGACTGGGTATGGATTTGCACTGGTTGCACATGTTGTATACATATGCATGGGTGAGGCGCAAGGATGCATTTGAAAACGTTTCCAGAATCGTGTGTATGAGATTTAATGTAAAATAGGGGTGCAGTGATATTTTATAATCAGGGAGTTATCCCGCAGGGGATATGTAATCTATTGTAAGGGTGAAAATTAAACTCGGAGTGAATCTCCGTAAAATAAAGTTAGGCTATTTGAATGCAGGTCCTGCGTGCATACGGTGTTATGGGATATGCTATAGAAAAAGAAGTGCAGTAAACAGGGGTAGGACGGCGGGTAGACAAGGGTGGTATAGATATCGTCGGGTGATTCACGTGTGGCTCCCGGGGAGAAAAATCGCTGAATAATAAACATCTGCGAAATCGAGTAATTGGAATTTATCGTCGGCCCCGGCGATGCACCCGTAGGGTGCTGCATTTTTTACGAATAAAACTGGCCGGCTCTCCGCGGCCATTTTACGAACTTGAATATTATCCTGGCACAGCGGAATAGAGCGAATAAACAAACGGCAGTTTTTATCAATTAGCGAATAAAAAGTCAGCTTCGAGTTATTCGTATTCGCGTGACCATGGCTACGAAACATCCCCTATCTTCTTATCGTGGGACCGGAATGAACCTACGACAGGTGGAGGATAGTCATCCCTCTCTTCGGCTAGGCCATTACCAACCCCTTTCGTCCTCGACGATTCCACGGAAATACGGGGTTAACGCGCGACATTCCGGAAATTCCGCTCTACGCGTGTCTTCCCTCTATCGGCTTGGCAAGTTATTAGAGGTAAATTAATTAGTAACCAGGAGCTTGATTAGAAGGCAACGTGCATTCGACATTCGAATACAAGCAGCGCAGACACCTTCATCCGCATGTCCTACCTAACTGAATAATATTCATCCTTCGACGAATCTCACCTCCCTTGACACCACTTTATCGACCTTATTCTGGAGATGCATATTATTGATCGATACGTCGGATTGTTCCACGTGTCACTATAAAAACAGTGAACCACGCGTGATCGCAAATATCAATAGAGCCAATACCAGGGTGAAAATATTAAATAACAGAATACACGCCACTCAGGTGTACACGAGTAAAGTGGATGAAGTCAGAAGGGAAATAAAAATATCAAGAATCCAAGAGCACGAGGGCGAGAGGAAGATAGAGAAAATAGATACAAGACAAGGACTCAAACGTAGCTACGTAGTCGATAGTCTCCAGCTCAGGAACGGCCGTCTACTACGTGACAGCGTCAACGTGTCAGCCCCTTTATGCTATATTATGCCGCATTATGCCAGCCAGAGAGGGTTGAGCCCGGTGCGAGTCTCACAATCAGAAGGGTGAGCTTGCGGAGCTAGCAGGTACCTACCACCAAGGCCTCTGGCAGCATATTGCCGCAGTTTATAGAATACGATGCATGTGTACGGAATTGGGATCTAAACAAACACGTCAGCGACAGGCACATCGATGCTAAACGTAGTAGCTCGCGCAGTATCGGAGCAAATATATTCCTGGAGAGACGATAGCGCTGCTCCGCCACCCTCTTAGCTCGAGCAAGTAACTCATCCCTTGGGTAGTGATGGCGGTGAGATCAGACGATATACACACGTATCAGAGACACAAGATCTGGTGTAGAACCCCTTTTGAAAATTTCTGGATTTCACACGTGAATCAAGCTGAAGGTGATTTTGGTCATTGAACTTTGGTACAACGTGGTGTATGGTCGTATGAGTACATACAGGTTGTACGGACCCAACCCGCTTAGGAAACACGTATGGGGACCAGTCAGGGATGATGATTTGGGTATGTTCGGCAAGCAGGTAAATTTTTGCCATGGCAGATCAGGTGCTGGGAACGCGTCCGATTAAAAGTGAATAGCTGCTCGAGATGACACGACCTTTAGGTTAATTTTATTTAACGGGGCTGGGCACGGTAAGTGCAAACGTATTGCATTAGCGTGTTTAGTCGGGTAGGCACATGTGCGAAACCCGTTAAAATATGTAGAGTGCGTGTAATGAAGGTATGTATAATAAATGGTGCCTACTCGTCCACTTGCCAAAGCGCACAAACTCTCACCCGTTGGCTCATTGTGCTCTCGCGCACATATGTACTCGTTAACGCAGCTATACGCGCGTGGATATGAGCTACGAAGTGACGTGGTGCTTATACGGAGTATAAAGAGAGGGACGTAGAGCTGTTGGGTTGGTCGAGAGCAAGCAGTAATAAAGCAGGTATTAAGGGAAAAGCTGGAGGACTTTACTCGTTTTGCTCCTTCTTTTTTTTTTTGCTACCCACCCTTTTTGTCCTCGATGTGTATTTTTATTCGCTAGCTTCTCGTATATGCATTGCAGTTTTTGATAGTTTTCTAGTCGATGTCGCTTTTCTGAACGACGTTATCAGATCTAGCGTTAGTACAGTGACTGATAAAAATATCGATTTGAATTTAATTCGTACAAAGGTTATGCTCGACGGGGCATAAAATCGGGAAAGCCCACTCGTACGTGGACGTGTATTCGATCTTCTCTGTATTTCTGCATTTTTGCAAGCTGACCGATTAAACGAGTGGGAATCGACGGACGGATCGATGGCTGCTCCAAGGGACTGGGGGACTGTCGGAGCTATAGAGCAACAGACTGTGTTCTATGGACTATCGATAGTATCCCGATGTACTGTACCCTAGTACAGTTGGAATTTCTCTTTAGTCTCTGATGAACATTTTTTGTTTTCTCCTCTCTAGGCCACCTTGGCTTTTTACTTGGTTTGCTCTTATTTCCCCAAGTGTTTGGGAGTCTCGATTTATTTATAAAAGTTGAAAATGAAGGTAGTCCAGCATGTAACAAATTTCCGTCTGGTTCCGCGAGGGAGACCTTCACTCTGCATTCCGTGAAAAAGTTGCTACGTCTCCCGGTGGAATACGATGGGTACCGTTTCTGATGCTGTTCTTACGGAAGGAAGATGGGCGCCTAGGTGGATCCAGTGGGAAAAGTCGCGCGGGAAAGGTGGTAAAAGATAGTCGAAAGCAATGCCATCAGGTATGTATGACATGATGGTATAGATATATAGATTGGTACAGATGTTTTTCCGAGTCTGGGCGTCAATGTATCGAAATGCGCGGCCGTGCGTGATTGCTCGAATCCCACGAGTCTACGTGGCCGACTACGTATTCAGCTCACACGCTTCCAAAGCCTGGACCTACGTCAGGTTGGCCCGACCGCAAACGACCGCTTGGCTTAAAATTTTTACGTGCGCCTACAGACTCGTAAGCGCACGATTTCCTGGAGACAAATGGCGACATCCCCGGGACTCTTCGATCCGCCTTGTACAGTCGACTGTACAAAGGACAAAAAATAATAAAGGGACACATGGGATATAGGTATACAAAGTCAGTCGAGAACAAAGATGACGTGTATTCAAGGTGTCACGTTCTTATGGCTCTCAATGTAAAAGAGACCCCTGAGTTTTGCACTTTTCTCGTGAATCGACAGTATACGTTTAGGGACATAAAGAAAACGTAGAGGAAGAAGAAAAGTAAAAAAGGGGTAGAAGATGCGAGTAAACGACGAAGGGGACTTTCCAGTGTCGAGGTTCGACCCTGATATATTCCATATCTGATAAACAACCCCATCCGGTCGTATCGAAAGGGTGCAAAAGCGAGCGTATACAGGGTGCGTGCCACGAAGACATGAACTCTCACCGGGTGAATTATGGGTCAGCGCTTTGACACCAGTCCCTGCCGCCTTGTACCTAGGTGGAAAGGAAGCCGTCGAAGAAGGTGTTGGTGTTGTTTCCCAGGTTTCATCCTCTACGGGTTGTGGTAGACCAGAGATGACCAGACGGGAGAAAACTTCAGAGAAGGTTCAGGGTTCAGCATGGATACCTATACAGTACACACAAGCATCCCCAACGTCCTCGGGTATAACCACACTTGCCTATGACCTCCGACCCGTAGACCCTGACTGACGAAGAAAAGTAACGCAGGAGAGAAGGCGCTATAGGAAGAAGCAGTAAGAAGTAAGAAGAAACGCGACCTCGTGCTCCGTGATTTATATTCATAAGTTTAATACGAAGCAAGCTGCAGTCACGTCGGGCGAACCCTGAACCCGACCGACCTCCTCCTCCACCGCCAGCACCTATCCCCCATAATTTATGTATTTCTTGTTGCCTCTACACGCCATCAGAGCCTATATCTGCCCGAGAGGAGCACCTGTCAGCCTGGAGACTAACGTAAACTGCTCGCTCGCTCTTCGGGGAACAAAGTTCCTGCCGCAGGATAGATCGCTGCGAATTGTATATTCATGCGCAATTGCATGCCATCCCCTTTCTCTCTTTCTTACCCTCTCGCTCGAGTTCCTCGCGCCCCTATCGAGGATCCTGGACTCGTCTCACACCTGGCACCAGTCCGAGAGACAGTCTACTCGATTCGTACCCATCTCGATCCTCTAGTACCTGACCTATACCTATATATATGTATATATATATGTGTGTATATAACCATAGTCCACCTATTAGTCAACCTACTGTACCTACCGGCTGTGCAGAACAGCCTTTCAGGCCTCGATCCTTGTCTAGGATTTCCTAACCCTAGACAGTGAACGGCTATACCGGAATCGATGGTAGTTTTGTGCAAGCACGGAGACACCTTGCTAGAGAGAATTTCTTGAGCCTTTCCAGAGCTTCAGGTATCGGTTGTAGTAAAATATTAAATTGATAGACATGTTGCTCGGTCCTGATACTTTCTTTGAATCGACTATACAATCTCTTTATGGAATTTACATATTTATCTGGCTAGAAAGCGCGAGGATAAGTAACATTGAATAATAGACTGAAATCCATGTATTACTAACTTTGCCAATGGGCTTATAGATACGTGCAGGGCACGAGAAAATATATATTTCGGTATGTTCTCGTACCTACGATCAGGATACAGACTCGTGAATGCAGGCTTGTGGATACGTAATGACGCCGAGCGTAAAACCTTTATGCTCGCAAGCTACTGTACCCCTTTTATCTCTTTCTCTCTCTCTCTCTCCTCTCGATTTCCCATCTCTATCCTTATACTACTAGTTGCAATGTTGCCGTTGCTACGCTACCGTTAGAATTGCCGATAGCGCTGATACTACTAGTGCTGTTACTACTACTACTACTACTACTACTACTACTACTACTACTACTATTACTAGAATACTAATTTCATCTTGTCCTATGCATACGTATTTGGCTATATAGCTCTGTCCTTTACTGGCAGACATGGTGATACTACTACTCTCGAATCACCAACCACCTATGTAGCTCTCGTTTAATTACCGATTCTAAAACCACGTTTGATATTCCGTTGTTCCAAGTGTTATCGCGATTTGAACGAAACCCCTAAGGCGCCGCTTTCCTTTATTAATACGAAAAATAACTTATGGTAATTTTAGCGTTTTTTTTTTTTCGTATTTTCCATAATTTTAAAACGTCATTACGGTTATTAATTTTTTTGGATCGAATTTTTCGTGATTCGATGAATACAATTTTTTTCAAAATAAAGCCTCGCGACGTCCCTTTGTATTTTCGTAATTCGAAGAATGGAGACGACGTTAACGGGATTTACAGTTCCGCGAAGGCAGTGTATTTCCTGGCTGTATATTCTCTTGCTCCTCCTCCAGACCTCGTCCTTTCTCAGGGGGGCTGGCGAATGCTCTTGGGGTGCTGTAAGTAGTGTGTAAGGGTTGTAGGGAGCTGACAGTACCCGAAGAGGCTACCCCGCTATGTACGCCCTGAAAACGGGTTACGTAGAAGCACCGTGGAAAAATAAGAAGTAAAACTTTTCATTAGGAGCTCCACGTAAATTCACGTCTTGCGAATAAACGCAAATGAAATGTTTAATTTACTTGGAGCCCGCTAGAGGCATCCCTTAGAATCCGCAATTCACGAAATTGGAAGCGTGTTAAGCTGGCAGTCGTGATCGACGATTTGTATAAGGTTAATAAGGGAGGACTTACGAACTCTTCGTTTATATTGGTTGCTCTTCGGGGTCGGAGCGCCACCCTTTTCTTCTTTCGTTCCTATGTTCACATTTCGACGCCATCGGCCATGCCGGATCTGCCGAAGACGGCAAGACGCCGCGTGAATTTATCGTCTGGCGAAACGGTCAAATAAAAAGTTTAGGGTCAAACGTGAGGGAGTCTTAGCAACCCTAAATACTCGCCAGGATCGCCGTCAATTCGCTACGTGATGTACGGAACAATGACAGGAAGTTCTCTTGCTACAGGTTCCAATAGGGAGATACCAGTTACCCTGGACCACCCTTAGCTACCTTGTTTTAACAAGCCCTTAACCAGACCAGCAAGCCCATAGTTTCTAGATACTCACTAAACATGGGATACAGGACGAGCGACCAATTCCAAAGCAGTCGAAGGGTGGTTAGTCCATAGGGTGGGTAATCAATATCATATGCTGTCGCTATTATCAACCCTACTACTATCTGACATAATCACATCATTACGTCATTCAATAATGTTCGGACGAATAGACTTTTTTCAGACCCTTCAAATTTTGTATTCTATTCCAAAATATTCAAGATTCTTTGCAATTATTTCTTAGGGATTTTTCAAACAATAGGGAATTTGATTTTTATCCTGATTTATATCGAGCATCTATACACTCTGTAATGCTCTAGTAGAGAGAAGGGACGCCCGGGCGTCTTTGGCGTCGAGTGTTCGTCTTAAAGAGTGCTTTGGAAAATCGTCACCTTTGGATTCTCTTTTTACGAGTGAATGCCAATAGGGGAAGGCGAATGAACTTGAGTGAAGTTCAATATACGTATATAGGATGCCTGGGGGGGGGGGGGGGGCAAACAGCCAGGCTCTTAAGGTTACAAACTCAGTTGAACTCTTGACTGAACTATCGGATTGATTTTAATATCAACTTTATTCTCGAACTCGACTACGTCAGTACCTACTCCGATGAGGGGTCCATCCTTTTTCCACGGTACCAGAAACTCTTCTTTATTCCATTTAAAATTGGCACGTCAGCATACACACCTAACAGTGAGCTTGAACTTTGAACTTGTTCAAGCTTTTTTTAGAACGAAATATTTTATCTTGAACGTATCTGCTACGGGGGTGATTTTGCTGCGTCTTTATTTTTGTCTTAGTGCTACTATCACGTCTCGCTCCCTTTCTATTTTTTCTTTTTCTTGTTCTTTCAATAATTTTATCCCACCCACCTCACACGGCCGAGTAAGCGTCGTCTTACTTTTCAAAATGTCGCTCCCTACTGATATACGTATCTCGTACAAGTCAGATCGCTCAGAAGTTTTGATTAGTCCTGGGAAATTGACGAGAAAGCATTTTCGTGCCGAGCCGCTTAATTTCTCGAGTCTCCCTTGCAGGATTCCGCATACTTGCCGCTTCTCGATTACGTCGCGACGCTGAGGCGTCTACTTGACGCAGCTACCCCTATATACCCGTCCACGGCAATTAGCTAGATTGCGCTCGTAATCACACGTAAAATAATAATTATTATGCAGGCAATAAAAGTGACTGTTCTACGACCATTACGGCAAGCTGTTGCCCAGCCCTTAGCCATTCGCAAGAGAAACGCCAGCGCTTAAAGCGGCTTTCCGTCATTCATCATTCTTGCATAATTCACTTCAATATCCATCTCCCACAAGAGCCGCACCGTAACGTGTATTTTTAAATTGACTTTGAATTTTGACTTCCGACTGTACTCCCAAAGCCGTATATACACGTCCACTCTGCTTAAAATTACCCCAAGGGTGTCTGACCGCTCCAGATTTCCCGACCATTTGGCCCACGGCCTGGTCAGATTTTCGAACAATTAACTTGACCATCTAGGAACTTTGGGTCACCATACCATAGCTTCCCCAAATGCATTCTCAGCCAGAGTGCGGCCTCTGCCTGCGGATACCGCGTAGCGTACCGCAGATTGTGTTTAGTATCGGTGGTTGGCAAATGCCTAAGGGGGTTTACAGTTGCGTGCAGACCTGGACAAACTAGACGAGTCTTCCTCAACGAAAGGAGATTGGCTCGTGTACGCGAAAACTAGAGCCTGGAAGCTGAACCACTATAGTAGGTATAAGCTTCTATAAAGTCAAGCTACTCCGAGGTAACTTTCCAAGACAAATTGCTCTTGCCAACTATTTTAACTTCATTTAAATATCAAATTATATAAGGGGATTTTGGCGTGAGGATGCAACCTGAGTTACCCTTACTCGACTGTAGTCTTCTTACGGTTAATCACACTCGCCCTGTACTCACATCATCCCCTGTTAATTTTCTCGGCGTATACGTCACGGTAACATGGAATTGGCTTTCTTTCTTCTTCTTTGACTTCATACCGCTACCGCTGTACACACTATAGTCTATTGCGATAACTCTTACAAGTGTCACTAATTTTCTAGGCTAATTAGTCGCGCATAAAAGTCTTCCGAACGAGTTCGCCACCTCTGCGAATGCCCGTCTGGCCATCTAAAGCTGAAAGGAAAATAATGAGTACGTCCCTTAACCGTTTCGCATTTCTACTTCGCACTCGGGTCACGCGCTACAAACTGGATGTATTCAAATCACACCAGAGCGAGGAAGAGGAATAGTTTTACTCCCTTACGAATCGGTACGTCTATACTGTATTGTCATTAGAGGAACGCTGGTGTCTACTACGGAATCGAATAACAGAACGATTTTCTACGAGTGCCGCAAGCACGGTAGATATATATATATATATAGTGTAAATTGTTGGAATAACGAAAAATCGATGAAAATATCATTATATAATTTACAATGTAGTATTTAGAGAATCTGTCAAATTTTATGTAGGTCTTTATTATATTAGATTTTAATTGTATTCAAAGCCCCACGTACACGGGATGGGATAAGGATAAATGTGCATCTAATTTTCCACGTACAATCGTACGACAAAGTTTCAAGAAACGCGTTACCGCATTGTTTACCATAAGCCGGATTAATAATAGTCAGGAAAGTAATTTTCATGTCGCTGCAACAGCGAAGTTACCGGCGCTAATTTAAAGATAAGAACAATATGAGACTCGGTGCTTGAGATACCTTAGGAAAATAAGGGTGAGATCTTGGTAGAACAATCGACTAACATAAAAAATGCGGGTTGAAGAGACTTTTTTTACCAGAGTCTTGCATTTCCACCAGTCCACTTTCTATGTGCACGACAGCATCGTGCTATCTGGAATTTTCTATTGCTAGGGTAATTCACTAGTCGAGCCTTTCGTTCAGATTTCCACGGCTTTGAATGCAGTCGTCGTCGTTCGTCAGCATGTTGGTCATCGCTCTGATGGATATTCACGCGGTAGGAGTTTCAGTATATTTTTTCATGAAAATTCTTAAAACTCATTTGAGATTCTGAAGAGAGTCTTTCCCTAGGATAAATAATGAAGCGTAATAATAATACCATGGGGGTAGTTGGAAACGAAGAAATCCACCCCTACAGCTATAGCGAGACTTGGCGAAAATGCATTATATTTCGCAAAGCGGAGATTGAAAGAGATGGCTCAGTTGGAGCTTAGCTTAATAACATTTTTGACCGGTGTTACCCTTTCAGTAGAATTCGCTACTTAAATTTGCGTTAAAACCCTAAAATGCCCTACTCGTAGCTCTGCTGCGTTCACTCGTGAATTTATGTATATAGAATCTATCCAATGGTAATTTGGTTCTATCCGCGTTATAGTTGGAAAAAATATATCGCGTTTGGATTGGCAAGTAAAAGAGGTCAGAACGATTACGCGCTTGAACACCACTCGAAATGTGCACAGTGGTGGTTATTTAAATGTATAATTTGCGAGGGGTCTGTTAGTGGCAAATGGCTCGTGCTACCTCCCCCTCTCTCACACTCTTTTGCAATGCAACCCCTTCTGCACTTCCGGCCTTACGTACCATTAATAAACGGGAGATAGCACTATGTATGTACGTGTTTACTTGAAGCCAGCGAGTATGAATGTAGATGTAAAATGCAAATCTGAGCGGCAAACGCGGCTCGGAACGTCGAGTGTGGGATTTGCATATAGAAATCTTAAGGGAACAAATTTTTACCGAACTACCAACTCCTTGCGATTTGCATGCAAGATTGTTCTGGGATTTTCCTCTCGGGTAGGGGTATGTACCATGTTGGAGGATAGTGACATTTTTTAAAGACAGTAGACACTAGGGTAGTCGCAAGTAAAAGAAAAGTAGCTAGGCTCAATCTGTTGGATTTTGTTACCCCTTTGATAGATCTCAACCCAGACTCCTCGGATGGTCCAGATACACTTGCGAGATCCGAACGAATGAAAATATCGACATAGATCGTTTTTCTTTTGACTCCGCGTCATTTCTTACTGCCGTCTCCACGTGTAGGGACTTCAGAGAGAGAGGATTGTTTCGAGTCTTTCCAATGGGTGGAACTGCTACCGATTTGTTAAATAAACAGACTCCACATATTGTAGATCTCTCGTGTCGCCATCTACTGAGGTGAAATAGAACTTTCTGGCTAATTCCAACACGATAAGCCGATGTAACAACGGTTAGCAGTTAACACATAGAAGCTGACTGGGATTACATTTGACTGCAGCATCTAGCCTGTTCTTGGTTCTATTCCGCAGCGTTACCATCGTCGTGAGTATCAGGAGAAACATCGGCAGCAGCTTCTACCAAACCATCAGGAATTACCGTATGCTCTGTGCGTGTCAGGAATATCAGAGAAATAGAGACTGAAAATGGCTATAATATTTAATTCAAAGATATTCCTGCCTCGGTGCTTGATTACGAATGTGCAGAAGCAAAGACCCCTCTATAAATTCTCATAGTGTCAGTGTACAGGAATTCAAAGTCATTAAAACAGCTCTACCGTTGCATGGGTGGTTTTGGGGCTGAATCGATGAAATATCATTCGTTTAGGACGAGCAACGGAAGGGAGAGAATGGACCCTGGAAAAGGATAAAAATTAGAAGAATTATTATGCAGCCCATTCCCCGCGCTCTCAGTGGTCGTTTCTCCTATAGCAAAATACGATTAAGATCCTTGATTAGGTAAAGTGACTCCCGTCCAGTGGTAGGGGCTTCATCCCTATCTCTTCTGATATTTCCGAAGGGTGCTCTTTCCTTCTACTTGAACTTTGACCAGATTGCCTGCCCTGTCCTGGCCTCGTTCTTCTTACAGCCGATATTCGTGAAATTCGATTGGGAAATATTATTCAGATTTATTCGCTTAACCTGAAACAACAGAATGGAGACTGGTGCGGTCTTCTCTCTTAGTCTTTTACCATGCAGCCCCGCAAACAGAGTAAGCCCGTGTCGTATCGGGTCGCAAGGGTCACAGATGCCGAGAGCATAACAACCCCAGCATCCCGGCATCCCGTCGAGCTTATTTTCCCTGGAAAAAGCACTGTGCCTTTATGAAAGGTTCAAATCGAAGCTTCAAACATTACCATAGGACCAGGTTGCCTTTCGGTCTGAGGTAGAATTACTCCTTGGTATTTCAAAAATGTTCTCTATATACCCATAAAAAAAAAATTTGCAAACTTCAGTAATCTCAAGTAGGTTTTGCCAAAAAAATTTCTTTGATCCGCAGAAAATCAGGCGAGTTAAGACATTCTATATCGTTCAGCAATTCTTAGCAGCATCCACTATTGCCTTTACGTAACGTTCTAAGAGGGGAATGAAAATAAGAAATCGCGAGGTAAAATCGCAATTCGCGAAACGTGTAACATTAATACAAAGCGACCGTTCGATCGTAAAGTATCCCCTCCCCCAACCCCTGGTAGAATTTAAAATATAAATTCATGGTAGCCACGTGCGCAGCGTCTTTCGTAAGCGTTGCTGGCTGGCTGAATGGTTGACTGGCTGGTTGGCTGGCCAGCTGCTCGGATGGCTGTAACCATTCCAAGTCTCTGTGCAGGAGGTCGAGCTTGAAAGTACCGTACGCGGTTGTTATGTATATCATACATAATATAGATATAAAAAGAGTAACGTAACTACGCTGCCAGTTACATTGTATGGCATTGGTACAGTTCAAATATCAAGCGATGCCATTCGAATACGTAACCCATAAAGTGAGACGCCTCGTTACTGAAAGAAAACGTAATAGGTTTTTCACGGGCAAACTCGTATACCATGTACAGTACGTGCCATATAGTAAAGATCGCTAACCTATTATACGGTTACGTATGTAAGACAAAGTGGCAGGATGGTTATGAAGGAGAATTGGTAAATTCCCTTCGTAGTACCAAGTTCTTGAAGTACGACGCTCAACGTAATTATATCGCAAGTAATTCCAAACTCGTAAAATTTCAAATCTAAAAACGCCAAGTAAAAGCTGCACTTTAAGGATAAAGTTACGTTTTACCGTTATATTTTTAGTGGAAGGAATTAGTTTTAAGACTGTATATAAAAAAGAGTGTCTTCGGATAACTTCGATTAAAAGCAATTGAATACTCGAAGCGTTTGAGAGCTTAATAAACAGTGAGGGATGTGTTGGGAGTCTAAGATAAGGATATAAGGGAAACGGTAGCGAAGTATAATCCACGAGAATAAATGCTATAGCAAGATCAACGAGGGAAAAGAAATCATGGAGAAACGAATATATATATATCATATATATATATATATATATATAGAAGGTTCGGTTATGATTTACTTTTTAATTTCGTACAAATTTAATTATGGGAGTAGGGCCCGATGGAACACTTCGCCTTAATTAATGCGTTTCATTTCTTTCCAACAAAACGTGCCTCTCCCCCATTTCCAAGCGGTATTTAATATTCGCTCCCTTTGAAAAGCCGCGCTCTCTACAAATCGAGCTGAATTCTCTTCTCTGCTGCCTCTCTTTAAAATCCCACCAGGTGCCGTATTACGGCGTTCCCTGTTCGAGGTACTGTTGGAACTCCTACAGGACTCTACGTCTTCCGTTTCATATCCACTAGTGCGAAGGCCTACTGCAATTTTTCCCTCTCTCTTTCCTCCTTCGTTCCAGTAAGAATTCATTAGATTCTTTTCCATCCATCCAGTTTTTACCAGTCACACATTCAATATTCCTCTCGCTCCTCCAGCGTCTCCCCGCCCCGTGCTAGAGACGACCTGGACATTCTTAGCCCTGCACTTTAGAATGCATTAAGCCACCATAAGTAGGACGTCGTCCGTCGGTAAAGTAGAGCGCTTCTCTGGAGTCAGGATAAAGAAAAAAAGGGACAAAAAGACGTTTATCCCACAGGGAATGTCGATCGAACTCTACGTAATACATGGGTAACGGTTTTATACTTGTATAGATATACTATAGCTATAGGTATTGACTATATGAGGTATACCTATATAGTGACTGTACTAGCGATATCATACAGCAGCAGGTCGCTTAAAAGCCGATTATATCATATTACAGGAAAAGAGTGGATACAGCCTGGGCGCTTATTGAATTAGGAATGATCCAGCTTCTAGCCGAATGAGCTTCAAGGGGTGGTTGGAGTATCGATTATGACCGAGCATTTGCGGCCCAGGGTGTACAGAGAGTGGATGGTCCAGTCATCGACCATGTACCCAGTAATCGTCAGTGTGTACTTTGACTATAGTAAAATCTATAGTATTATAACACAACGAACGATTACTGGTACATGGCCGATGATTGGGTCATTTTACCTTATGGTTAAAAAAAGTCATCCTCAACGTACGGTACTTATATGCTTTAAAGATTTTTATTAAAGGAATCAACCGAGGGACATTATTCTTAAATGCAAAGAAACTCACAATGGGTCCAGTCGTTAGAAGTTAGCTGGTTCGCCGATATTTTCCAGAGAGTTCACCCCATTAGACATTTTTGCTATCTCCGGAAGATCTGCTAGAGAATGGCTATACAGTGAGTAAAATGAGAGAGAACGGGTAGGATAAGGTTAAAGGAGAAGAAGGGACGTGAAGAGAGCGACGGAGTAAAGTAGATAGAAAGAGTCGAATGAGAACGAGAGAGTAGGAGAGCATACGAGCGAAATAAGCCAGAGAGAGAGAGAGAGAGAGAAGGAGAGAGAGGAGAAGCTTAGCCCGACGGCACCTGTTGCTCTTCCGTCCCTTCCTACCTCGACTCACCCTGATCACCCTCTGACAGTCCTCACCCTCCCGGCTTCCCAACACACCCTTACAACCACTCTCTGGCCGATTTTCTTGCCGAGGGAGCGAAGCCAACCCCGTAGAAGATGTCTCGGGAGTGTAAGACGCCCTCATGCCTTAAGACCACTTACGCACTTCAAGCAAACCCAATGAATTGTCTTTCCCTAAGGATTCCTGAATGACACATGATTCCAAAGGTCCTTCAGGATCTTCATCCAGTCGTAAGAGATACTTGTAACAAGGTTTATAGTGAATTCCTTCGAAACACTTAAGCATCGTTTGTACACGTACCATTTTATCTCTCTATCTTATGCTCCGTGCTGCTATCGGACTAGGGTGTCGCTGGTACATATAGCTAGCAGAGCCAACGACAGCTCTCATAGAGTGTAGCAATAACGAGGAGACCTTAGCGCCACTATCGCGCGGCTATCCTACCATCCGGCATTTGGTTATCTCAATTTCAGCAACGTGTTACTACCGCGTACAGAATATACAGCTGTTAATGCTACTACTGTGCCGACCTGGACCAAGTGCAACACGAGTAAACGTCATTGTGACCTGAGTTGATTATGTGCTTGGTACATTCATCCTCGTCCACTGGCTGCATACGTGTCTCTTTCATCTGTACATTACACGAGCTTGATCTACAGCCGTGATGTCGTTCTCGTCAATCATCAGCAGCCCGTTGACAGTCACGTAACAGTCTGTGTCATTTAGCAGCATTCAGTCCGATATCATCATTAGGAGCAAGGAACACCTCTTTTCTGATATTTATTGATCCTTGATGGGGAATATTCATAAAGGAATGAGGGATGCGTCGAGTGTCCTGGATGGAGGCAGGTCGTTATCGAGAAATATGAAAATTAATTGGCGAATGCCAGGCGAGTTATTAAAGAGACCGGAAGTGTCCTTAGGCGTTATATGATTCACGAAAGACGAGCGCGCACTCTTTAGCTGAGATCATCCGATTGAGATTACGCCTGGGAACAAACAAGCTTCCCTGTTCAGTTTGGACAAGACTTTAACGGCTATGCTGGGGAAGGGGATCGCCGTTAGGGGCTGCAAGTGACACGCAAGCTGCGTGCTAGACTCGGCTTTGCTAACCTTATCTGATAACTGGTATATGGAAAAGTGTTGACCCACGGGTCATCCCGTTGAGCATCGTGTCGGTACATTCGATAAGGATTATCGTTATACCGAATCTGGTAGCAGGGATGAAAAATATATCGTTAAGAGCATATGGATGTATTCACCTGTCGCTTCTGTATTTTCATAAGAATTAATTATATGCAAAATATAAATATATATATATACACAACAGTACTTCACCTGTTATCGAGTCATGCGAAAGACTATATTCAGCCTCTAAGAGTACTGATAAAATCCTATAACCAATAATCGGTACATCCAATGCGTTTTTCAAGATGAACTTCAGAATTGTCTAAGGGTTGTCAAAAAAAGTCATAGAAAAATTATTAACCGTATTTATAATTCATAGGAGCAAGAATAAGATTGATTTTTTTTTATATATCTGGATACAGAGACTCCTGAGAGATACGTGCTAAGCAGTTTAGTAGACTGTCTAGACAGTAGGTTGTGAGGGTGAAGCGAAGTGGGAGGCTGGCTGGGTGAGGAGGAAGGAGGAAGGAGGAAGAATGCTCGCCTCGTTGCCGAACAGGAAGAGGAAGAGGCAGACGTAGAGAAGAGGAGTCACGGCTTGGCTATAAATACGCAGGCACCACCTGCACCTAACGTCCACCGCTAGAGAACCAGACTGAACTCGGAACCAGTGCGCGATGGAACGTTGGAACAGAGGAACGCGACTGAACACGCTTCTCTATACTCTGATCCTACCTACTGGGATTACGTGTGTTTAGCACGGGCGTGTAAGCGTGCCCATGTATGTACATGACACGGCTGCATGTAGTCATGCAGGGACATTCTACATCAGGCCATCAGCTGCTGCAGTGCATACCGGAGCGCAACTACCCGTGTGTACAATCCCTGGTACAGGGGGAAAATTTATAAAGAAATCCTATTAGAACGTAGGTGTACATATGTGAGGATACAAAAAGTAGTTGAATTTTGTGGGAAAATTTTTGTAATTTTTTTATTACAAAGAATTTTACTAAACTGCGAAAAGTAATGAGCGATTTTCGAGTCAAAATGGAAGATTCGCGTGGAGGCTATATGTACGCGATTGATTATTTATGGTACATTGAGTGCGGATAGACTGTGAGAATTTTTCATGAGAAATAGCCGTTTTAAAGCTCACGGGCGAACATTTCGAGTAAACGAATACCTATCAGCTGTATAATGGCTTGGTTGAAAAAGGGTTGAATAAGGCAGGTATCCTGACAGAGAAAAGGGCGGGAGGAGGGAGGTCGGGATGATGTCGTGTGTGCAACGGAAGTTGTGCGAGTAGTTTACCGCGTGCGTGTTAATTAAACAAAAAGCTCGTCTAGCGAGCTAATTAGAGAGTGGTTTTTACTTTGCGTTCTTCGTTGCAAAAATATTTCCCTCGCCTATACGAGCTCAGGGCGCACAGCACTGTAATAAGCCATGTACTTACCAGCTAGATATTTCGTATTTTTAATTTCGCTTAGATGCTTTTCTGGGTAAGGATTCGCAGACTGAATGTGCATTAAATCAGTTTGTCACTTTTTACTTTTTTTTTTTTTTTCATACCAGAGCAAGTTTTCGAAACATCTTATTTTCGAAAGAGTCAAATATTTTTTTCTATCAATTTTTACCAATTACTTGGTACATCATCGATCGTTTTGTTCACATTGTGTATTAGAAGCTACGCAGGAGGCTGTGGATATTCCGTGCAGGATACGAAATGGCAATAATCCCGTAGAAGATAACAGAGTACCAAAATATCCTCTCGTCGAGACCAACGTTTCCGGTTTGAGACAAAAGGGCTTCGTCACGTATTTTATATCCGAGATACTCAGAGTGAGATTAAGGAGGAAACAAGGGCCCAACCTGGACCAAATCCGCTAACGCAACCGGAAACAAACACGTAGTGAAAAGAGAGTGCGACAGTGTAATATTTCGGCAAGGGAGAGAGAGAGAGAGAGAGAGAGAAAGCAGGCGGAGGAAACACGGAGAAGGATTTCAGGGAGGGAGAAGCATCTGTGATCAGATTAGTGGTGCACAATGCCGACACTTCCGGGTGATTAGGCTGACGCTAGCGCTAACACCCGCGCAACCGCTAAGCCTTGAGATTACAATGCCTCCTGGTTGCTACAATAGTACCAATACTGCCAATAATGCCAGTGCCACGTTCACAGGGCCATCCACATCCCTCGACACCCTTGAATTCTCCAAATCCCCAGCATCCGCATTTCCAAATACACTCGTCGCCTCTCCATCTGATTCAGTGGTAATCTCATGCTTGTGCAATATACAGAAAAAAGCCTGGATACAAAGTACTTCCGGTGAAATGACCGCCCTGGGCTGATTTTGACGAGGCAAGTTCGCCCGCGACCGACCGATTTGCAAATTGAGATCCTTCGAGATCCGCTTCAGGCTATTGACCCACTTTCTCACAACTGGTCTGTATTATTCAAAAGGGAAGAGACGAAAATAAACAAAAGGTATCCGGCGGAAGAAACCCGACGAAAAATAACATGCGGCCCTGACATGGCGAGGGCTGAAGCGGTACGAGAGAAATGAAGAGTACATAGGGAAAAGGGGCAGAGCGATGGCTGAAACTGAAGGTGGAATATCGTTTCCCTCTATGTGGAGGACCTCGAAGTATACTTGGCTAGGTGAGACTCTGGTACGAGACTAAAGTCTCTTAAGTCTCGTATATCTATAGCTACCAGCCATTCCCGTGTATTTCGGTCCAGTCAGCCGAGCGAAGAGCCACCCAGTGTCTTGCTCCTTCTTTCTCGTTGGCTCCACTAACATCGCAGACTCTTCTTCATCTTCGTCCTCTTCTCGTTTTTCTTTCTCTCGTATACCCACTCCTACTCCGACTCCTACGCCTCCTTCTCTCCTTGCTCTTCCTCCAGGGAAGAACAGTGAGAGCTTGCCAAGTGCCAAGAGCCAAGAGCCACTCTCATGGGCCAAGCACAACTTGGCTGGCACGCGCTCTTATATCGAGTGAAAGTCCAAGAAAACACTTACTTACTTAGCTACTTTCTTTCCTCGTGCTTCGTTAAACTCTTTGATTTACCTACCACCTAGTTTTTCTTCTACAAACGAGGGAATGGGACACGAAAGAACAAACAGGCTGGGGTAGTGAAAATCGCGCAATCCAACTACACATAGCAGCTTTATTACTATCCAATGAAAATATCGCATCAACTGTGATACGTAAGTGGGAGTGAGAGGTGATTTAATTAAATGATACGTAATTGACAAAAATTACCTAATATATATATATATACACCTCGCGACAAGTGGACGAACCGTGCATGAAATATCGCGAGTGTCGACCGATGAATATCAAGTGGAAATAAATAATTCGCAGTGTGAGTCTTTAATTTCATATTTACGTCCCATTCATTTTTAACGTGCGCGTATAAACACATACGAGATATCAATCAAGCCATAGGAACAATGAGTACGAATAAACCGTCTACTAATTTATTACAAACCTAGTCATGTTAGTGGTACATTAACGTCGACCGTGTAATGGCAATTGTTTCATAAAGTAATTATATTATTCGAGCAATAACGGGCATCATGGCCACGCCGATTGCTAGTATAATTGCATTGCCGATAACGCAGCCAGCAAACTTCGGTGTTTGCTTTTGGAAATGAAGTATGATGCCCCAAACGTCCCCTCGTATGTCCCCCATGTGTTACCCCTCGCGTGTCTATATCGCCCACCCCTCACCCACCCAGTAACCCGGGTCGAACCTAGCGCCACTGGGGACCCAGGATAACGAATGAATTTACAGCGAAAGCCCTATCGAAAATTGGGAGCTTTCGAAGCTTTTCCCACGAGCCGTACTAAATTATCAAAGTGTGAACTGTAAATGCGGGCTAGTGCGAAAGACCTTTGACCCCTGCGGGATATTGGCTAAGTTTCACTTTATCAAAATTCACCATGTGTTTTCATACGCCGTCTCCTGTGATTCTGCCAAGTTAAAGCTCTTCGTTTACCGAGAACGTTCACGTGCTTGACAAGTTGCGCCGACATGTTTACTGCCCTGGCAACGACCACGTGCGATATACTCGTTTGCCTTACGCTGGGACGTTAATCCTTTGTCGATAGAGAACACAGCTTCCAGTATGGTTAGTATCTATAGTGTATATATAGCATATACATATGTGTATAGGGTCGATTGGCATTGGATTTGATCCCCCGTAGAGACTGAAGACTAGAGGGATTATGAGAAACAGAGGAAAGCGGATTTTCCTTCTAGAAAAGCAAAGTGCTAATCTGTGGCTCGAAAGCTTCTTAGATAAAAAGAATTTAGATATAGGTATACATAGGTATAGGTATATATATAGCAGGCGTTACGTTACATAGGTGTATAAAGGAAGATGGGGGTTGTCTGTTGCAGACTGGAAACAGCTACAAATCGCCGGAGGAGTCGCCGCCCTCGGAGCACAAACTAAGGTGAGATGTTTTTTTATACTTGAAATAAGTTTTGTTTTTTATTATTATTATTATTATCATAACTCACCCTCAGAATCCACCCTTCGTTATTTTTCTCTTTCTTTTTTATTCTTCACGGGATGCTCTTGTGCCTTTGAACAGAAACGGAGGAGACGGATTTAACACGGGAGTGCAGGAGTTTACGGCGGCTCTGAATAAACAGGTCCGAGAATATTATAAAAATACTGAAGGTATCCTGACCAGGTTGTATTAGCGAGCTAGTAGCGTCTAACCTCATTGTTTTACTGCTCGTAAAAATAAAGCTGCCATGAAACGCGGAGGGAGGTTAGAATTCGGTATGGCCAAACAGGCAGAGAAGAAGGGCTGCTGTCAGTGTAGAAGTTTGAAGGCAGTGAGGGCGAAAACTTGTAAAAATTATTATACGCACAATCCGAGGCGGGCTGCTAGATTTTATTCTAAGGTCGGTTCATTATATTAAGCTTGTCGGCTTCTGCCGAGGCGCGTCAAGGAATTTTAAAGGTTGTCTGGCTATAAGTTATTTTTTCTACTGCGCGTCTCTCCGAGGCTTCTTCTACTTGTATTTTCACGCTAGAATCACAGCCATCTTATCACTCTTACTGCCAATTGACTATCGAATGAGTCTACCACAGTGAAGTCGTAGTCATTTGTCAACTTTTAATTGAGCACTGGAGTGTGACGATCGATGGAAAAAGAAAAGGATGAATGCACCGGGCTATCTGGCTTAGAGCTTCTCTTATTGGCTAAGAGCGAGAGAAAAGTTCAAGTTAAATCCGTCTGAGTGGAGGACGTGTCGGTGAATAAAAAAACGGGACGCTTATTTTCATTGGACTCTGCTAGCGAAGTGCCAGTTCTTTATGAGGGAACAAAATAAACCCTATAGATACCAAGCATTCAGAATGTAAAATTATGAACAGCAAATGGGATCGTAGTTGCGTATGGACGAAGCATGGTAACTTGGGTTTATAAGTAGAATAGAAATTGCACAATGTGAAATTATGAATACAGCCGTGGATAATGTTGGAAATCGTTCGTTTTCTTGCGGCTGCGTATGAGCCCACTAAATTTACTATGAAAGATTCGCCGGAATTTGAGTCGTTGCCAGAATGAAAGTGCGTCGGGACGCCAAGGCAGAATCGTTCGGATCATCGTGGAAGAGATGTTTACATACGGATTGGAGAAAGAGATGAGAGTGAGAATTCTTGTTAATATAGGACAGACGTATTGTACAGTCCTTATATAAAAGTCCTGCTATGAATTCTAAGTTACTTGGCAGACATTATTCTCGACACGACGGATCCGTCGCGACGCCTAATTGCGGTATTAAATAATTGTAAGTCATTAACGGCCGATTCCAACACGGGTCAATCTCGGGGTTCGTGTCTGTAGGAAATGTAATTTTAACTGACGAAGTGCGAACGATTATCTCGCGGAACACCTGCGATTCCCAGGCATCGTAAATTTTGATTACATCCCATTACATGAGAAACGCTTACCAATTTACCTGTCTGCCAACCCGAGCACTGTCTAAA
The DNA here is from genome assembly GCA_030142615.1 of Syrista parreyssii. Taxonomy (NCBI): domain Eukaryota; kingdom Metazoa; phylum Arthropoda; class Insecta; order Hymenoptera; family Cephidae; genus Syrista; species Syrista parreyssii. The sequence continues at coordinate 1,056,773 of JARQTG010000244.1, forward strand.
TCGTTAAATAAGAATATGTTAAGGTTCGTGATTTTTTTTTTTTTTTTAATCCACCCGAAAGAAATTCCCATAATTTTAATTAGTCAATTAATAAATTTAGTACCACATACGTTCCACGTATAAAAGTGTCTACAATATTATCGCCACTTGTGCCAGCGACAACAATGGATATTTTTGGGTGTCATTTACCTGGGAGATAAAAAATCAATTAACTTTTTACTGAGAATTCCTTAAGACGAGGTTAACAGAAAAATGGTCCATCCCTCTCTTGGCAATATTCACTCTTTCTCCTCGTCATTCTTACCCCTGGGATTTCAGGGCTTAAAAAAAGCTTACGTAACTTTAAGACCCCCTTTCATTGTATCTTCGAGCGACAGCGTCCTTTCATTGTTACTGTTCAGCGTTAAAGACGTATTAGATGAAAATCAACCCTCGGTGCTATTGTCCAGTACATCACAGTATTATTCGAGAGGGTGTAGAGTGTCGCATTACACAGTATTACGAATTTCAACAACCCTTTGCTCGAATGCATCTCTCGCCAGCGTCATGATCAAAGCAACGAGAATCGGTATAGACACCATGCACGTATTACACTGTAATGGATATTAGCATAATCCAAGCAGTCATCATTTCTACCCTCAATTAACCCTAAAGGGAAAGCACTGCTTTCCAAGCTGCTTCCACTGTAATGTTCTCGGCGTTCCTATCAGCGTAGCTACTAGACCCTCTTTGCCAGTGATAAACGGACTTACGAAACTCATCCATCGAGGTACACGGCAAACCCATAGTAACTGAAAACCAACTGAAAGCTGAATTTCGATGAAAGCTACAAACGAATAAAAGCGACGACCAACATTTCGACAATTGTCGCCTCAGGCATAGGTTTATCTCAGTTCTCAATCCAGAGGTATTAACGTCATATCACGTTTAACGTATCGTTTCTCTCTCTCTCTCTCTCTCTCTCTCTGTACATAGCGCACAGTTAAAAAAAATTGTGAGTACGAAAACCATTTATCGTATACAGCGTGTAGTGGAAAAAAATGCAAATGCTGTGCAAGCATTGAAAATCTATAGTAAATATCAGCTATACGGAAGCCCCGTTGGTGTCGCTGATTTCCAAGTCAGCTGTCACTTGCAGTTGGTAAAACCTTCCCTCGAAAAACGGAGGTTAGAAAAGCTTCGTCGATACACCCCCTATCGTCGGAGAGGGTTGAGAATGAATTGCGATGTTTCCTACGGTTTTGAAAATTCCTCAGGTCACTTTTATCCAGGTCAATCCTTATGCTGGGAATTTTACCAGAAGCATCGTTTACGATCCTTTGATGTTCCTGAGTGAAAAGTCCAAGCTTTACACCTAGCTAATTAGTCCAGACGCGTCTACTAATAGCTCAATTAGCGGCACGCACTGTACCATTGAATTAGCTACAGTCCATGACATGCAACCGTTTATATTGTTAACACGCGCAAGACGAACACGGTATACATTATGTTCGTACATTGGCTGTTAGGTTGGGTTATTTTCGATACACAGGCTACAATACAGGTAGGTTCAAACGTAGACAATATATTTTACACGGTAACGTAAAAGAGCAATAAAAATTAGATTAGTAAAAGGTTAACCCATAGTGCGTTCGAGCTACCTGTATTCGAAGAGCGCTGGTTCCTCTTTCAATTATAGGAGTAACGTCAAACTGATTATTAAAGTTGTATGGTTGAGCGAAACGAGCTTTTAGCTTTTTAGTTTTCGCAAGCTCATTGCCATGTGAAAAGACACGGGAACGGAGATAATTGGCAAGCCCGTTAGGGCTTTTAATTGGTTTAGTAAAAATTCCACGAGCGTCCCAACGTCCAGGACCCAACCCTCGTGAATTTCATTTTTTACCTGCTCGTCCTTTCAAAATTCAAATAGAGCGGTCTGTTTTTTTAATACGATCTTTTACGTGAAGATTCTCATTTTCTCTGATTGACTGACGCACTGAGCTATCAGTGCAGAGCTTCGTACTGGGGACCATGTATGAATATAATGTAACCATCGAGAACGTTCCAGCGGTTTAACGTCTAAGGGATGGCCTTGACGATTATGGCCGCGACGCTTACAGTTATGGAAAACTTTACGACGTCGACGGATCGGAACGATAGCTGTTTATGCCCTCGTTTTTCATTTTCCTAGAAATCTTCCCATCACCCATCGTCTCGTCTCGAACCTTAGCCATATCATCCCCATTGCGACTCTTCCATTCACCGTCTTACCCCATGAGCCTTTCAATCCGATCGAGCCAGATTGAAAGAAAATACGTCCGCGTTATTTCAGGCGTCCTTCGTCGCTCGAAGGTACATCCGGTCGCTCTCATGAAAGCAGACAGCCGCCGACCGAGCACAAAGACCGGAGGACAATTAATAATTTAAAATCGAACAGGACACTTGAAAATATAACGGGGATTCTCTACACCAGTTTCCATCGCGGCGATTCTCGACGACGTCGTCGCTTCATTAGAAACGCTATTCTTGTCACGACAGCTTTCGGCTTGGTCGTCACGAAAATAAACACTTGGCGGTTATCGCATGATTCTCGCAAGCTTATTTCTCACTCGTCATGCTTCAGTCTTCTACCTCTTTCTACTTCCGTCTTCTCTCTACATGTTCCAAGTCTCCCTACTTCGTCGCTCCTTTCCACTGTATTTCTCTGGATCCGAGCAAAGATCATCCTAGGGTTACCGACGTTTACACGAGTACGATGCGCGACATGCTTTGGGGCGCATATACAACGTAAACTCCTCAACGACCGGCTGGCTTCAACGCCAGCATATTGTACGAGTAAACGAAATTAGCTTCAACTTCTCCAATGCTGTTCTCTTGAAAATGCAAGCAAGCTGATGACGTTGGCATCATGTATCGCCTTAGGGTAAATACGCAACGAACCGAACAATCGCTTGTACACTTTTGAGTGTGTGTCTGTGCATGTATATAGACATAAGGTGCGATCATTCAGGTGCTTTGAATAATATTTGTAAGATTCCAGGGGACGCAATTTATACAGTATAACTCGAGCAGACGTTGTACGATTCAGGCCGCACATTCAGGATGCCTGGGACGCTTTAAAGCTAAGAGACTAACAGAAGCTTTAACTGGGACGTCGGGTACGGCCAACGTCGTATACTACTTCTCTTTTCAGCGAGAAAACTTGCCGTATAAAGTTTGCGACTTGCGAGACCAGAGCCGAAGGACCGGGTATCATCTTGGCATAAAATATGGATTATTCTAGATATTTGCATTTGGAAAATAAACCGATAACTTGAAGAAATGTTGCCTGCGTAGCTCTGTCTATACTGGTAACCATTTCCTCTTATCATGCTGCGACGTACTTATGTACTCGCCTTACTCTCCTCGAAGCCCTTCTTTGGCCTCAAGCCCTTTTTAAGTCCGTCTTCACTCCCAGGAGCTTCTTCATGTTTACTCTTATTGCCTGTATCCATACCTTGCTCTTATTATCTTCGTCATATAGACACAACATGGAACACTCTTCTCTTTGTTTATTCGAAATTTAACAAATCCTAGGGAAGCTCTTCGTGACAAAGTGACCCGAGACAATAAATATTCCGAGAGAATTTTGGTACAATATTTCAGGAAGACGAATCCAGGCGTATGTGAAATACGTAATCATTGGCAGAGGCGCCCTTACTTATTTTTTGTATTCGATGTTTTTCTCCTCGGGTTCCATACAGGAGCTTCTATCGAATCGATTAGTGTGACTTAATACGTGGTGAAAGGGTGATTGACAATGTGAAATATTGTTTTGGCCACTCGTGCGGCTTTGCCGGGAATAACAGGCGAGGAAGATGGGAAACAGAGAAGAGCGAAAGACAAACGAACGTGAACTATATAATACAAAAGGGAAGCAGTGTGGCCAACAGTCACGAGATTAGCCCATTCGCCGTTGGCGATGTTCATTCACGGTGCGCTTGTACATTTCGCTGGTGCGCTAAACCGCATGTTTGGGAAAATCGAGCCGAGCGTATCTGCCAGGGGTTGAAAACGTACGAGGGATGCACTGCGCTCGTGGCCGATGTACTACTGTGGGTTCGGGATAAATTTTGTTCCTGGAATTTTTAGCACGAGAGGGCTGAAACTAAAAATTTATAAAAGGGTTAATAAAACAGGGGTTCAAATATCTCGGCGATACTGAAAGGGTGAAAAATCTGTGAGTTTTTTGTTTTAGTTGCCGGGTATGTATTGCGGCGAGGGGAGCGGGGGGGGGGTGAATGTTAACGCGACGTTTCACGTCGCGACGCCTCGGGGGTTGCTTTTCACGGAGCATACGTTTGTAAAATATACAGAGGGATCTATTGGCGGTTTGTATATAGATATAGATGTGTATCATCCCTTGAACTTGGGGTGAAATTCTGATACTGGGGTGTGCTCGTACTGTATCGAATGACATCGGGAATTCTTAAGGGAATATTTAAGCAAGAGAATTTAGGAATTTCGTCGCACTATTATTCACGTCCGCCTATTGTTTGCGCGGAGCATTTAAAAATGCTGAAGTTGGTTCGATGAAGGTCTTAGGGGAGGAAAAAAAAATCGTCGAGTATTCCTGGTCGCAGGACGCGGAAGGGTGCGAGGAAGGATATCGTCCGTTTAATACCATCTCAACTTCTTGTGGGGGTGTGGGGGTGGTATCTACGGTTTATTCAAATATTTCCAATCCCAGGATTATTTCACGGATCATCTCGGGTTGCAGAGACGCTCGGCGTCTCCACTTTTACGCACTATTACGCGTCTCGCACGTCGAGCGCCGAGCTCGCCCCTTATTTCTCCCCGCGAAGAACGGTATAGAAGAGGAGTATAAGGGACGGTAAAAAAAGGGTAACCTAAGCGGACGGAAACGGAATATGGAATAGGGGTTTGGAAAAATGGAGGGATAGAGGGACGGTATAGCACCATCCTCTTCCTTCGGTATCTCTTCTTCTCGTCCCTCTATTACTACCCCTCTGCTATCCTTATTCCCATGCCTGAACTGCGCTCACGAACACACTCGATGAAGATCCTACGGGAGAGATGGGGCTGGAATTTGGAAGGTGTTAGCCCGGCCATGTGTCGCATGATTACAATTCCGATGCAAATCAAACGAACCAATCATAAGCCTCGGCGCCTTCATCCCTCTCTCTAGGACACACTCACCCCTTACGAGGAACCATACTCCGTCTCACTCTTTACCCCCTCGTACAAAGATCGACATTGTCCTCCGTCTTCTTCCTCGTGTTTCAGACATGCCACTCCCGCCGCGACGCCTGGCGTCGCGACGATAAAGGACTATCAGAGATTGGGAATTTCTCCTCTTTTTCTTTTTCTCCACGTGCTTCGAAGTAAGACGTTCCTTCCTTGGGAAATATTGGCGAGAGACCAGGACGAAAGGAAAGAAAAAAAAAAACGTTTCGCAGATGGACCCGGATAGCGCTTTGTGCGAAAATGAAAAAGTCACGGGCCCGGAATATAAGAATACGAAATCAACGAGAGTCGGCGTCGCTGGCAGCAGCGCCAACTGTGTGCGAACATCAACCGCAGTGTGTCGCTGTGATTTTATGCTTGTCGCCCGCGTATCCGTGGCCACTTTTCTTGCCGCCCGATAAGACCTCTCGGAAATGTCCTCGCGAGGGCAAAAAGTTACCGCGTTAAATTGATATTGAAATCGACACCGATTCGTCCGATCAAGACGAACGTCCCAAAAAAGATTCCTCTTACCTCGGTACCTTGAAACTTTCCTCTATACCAGGATCCCCCAGAGCCCCGAGACTCACTCGATCCGTCAAGGTTCAATCAGCGAACTCTAACCCTCCTCCTTGCTTTCTTCGCAACCCCTTCCACACGCTTCCCTCCCTCCCTCGCTCTCCTATCTCCCTTGCCGTTCTAACCTTCGACTCTTCTTACCACTCGTAGATCAACTTACTCTCTCCTTTCGTTCTATACCGGAACTCCTGGAACCTCTGTAAAATCGTGGAGAGTTCAGGCTGACACGAGGTCATGTGTTAACATCCAATTCCGCGAGCCCCTACCGCTCTTCGCACCCCCTTTACTCGACTCCCTCGCCATCGCGCACTCCTCTGCTCATTCTCTTCGTTTTTATCTGTCGTCCCGGCGACGTCTTTAGATCGCGTCGTGTCGCGTCCCGGCGTCTTCGACTACTTCGAAATCTTTGGAGTCGAGATGGGATCCGAGCGAATTTCTATTCCGAGAATATAAACGGTCGTGTCTCAATGGAAACACGAATAAATCTACTTGCTGCCCGTTTTCTTCCCTTAAAACTCTGCCGATGATCTTTGCTCCGCTATTCATTTCCTGGAGACGCTGAAGGATGCTACACGCCTGGGACTAACAGTTTTTTCTTTTAAGATTAACTTATACTGCCTATACACACGTTTTGGAAAGACGTCCTCGAAAAGTTACCTTACGGAAACCCATGTTAATGTAATAAACACATATATATTATATGTACTCATCACTGAAATGATGAACTGAAGTAATGATTCAAAGTCGAAAGATTTTCAAAAATTTCTTTTCTCTCATATTTAATTCACCCTCCAGTAGGATAGACCGACCGACTAACGAGTGTTTATCGCTCTATTCTATAGAAAAGCTCAAAAATGCATGCTCGTGGAAGCTGCAGGTAATTGCAAGGGGCGTCGTGCTTGGGGCCGACGTCGGCGTCGGTGTTGGCTTTGAATTCCCCCCAAAAAAACAAGAGGGATACGCGTCACAGCTAGGTAATACCAACAGGTGGATCGATTCCCTGGTATTTCAAAAAAGTCACCTATACATTACTATCACTGTGTTTGTCAACAAAATTTCGCTCTTCTTAAAACAGAAACCCGCGACCGTCATTTCTAATAAATTATTTCGGTTATTTATCCACTAGGTCTAAATTCATCCAGAATCTATAATCGTCGAGAAAAAGAATTTTTCAAGACTGCTTTTCGCTGTGTCAATCACACAGGTTACTTTATCTGCTTCACCAGCAGTGCATCCCGAAATTTCTATCTTAATCGATTTTCGATTTCCCGATTTACCGATATTTACGACATTGCGTCCTTTAGACGATTGAGGTTTCCTCCTTGACTCTGCTCACCTATCTATATTGACTCAGGCTCCATTTCCGCGTTGAATCCCCCGCTCCGCCATTGCGATGAGACAAATAGAAATATTTCTTTGTTACTCGCAAGTGCACCGACTGTAGCGGATCAAACGAAGAAGCCCGTAGGATGTTGTGCATTCGAAGGGAAACTGGAAAACGTGAACTGCGCTTTGCCATCTAGACTGGAATTTACCTATTTTTCTTTTTTTTATTTCCGACTATACTTCTTCTTTCATCTGCTTTATCTCTTCTTTTTATTATACCCTTACTGCTGTCTCTGAATGCACTATCGAGGCAAGATTCCTATTTATTCCCTAGATCCTCCTGGCTAGGGATTAGTTGCTTAAGGATTACCCTAGTATACTATAGCTTGGCTCCTTGTCTGCAGATACTTGGAACTTTTGAGACGCTATATAGACAATTAATTATGTAAATCATTATAAGGGTGGCACACCTAAGGGTTGCTTCGTAGTCAGTTTCACTATTTCTAATGGTACCGAGTCAACAGCATCTGCACGGGGGATGCAGTAGTCACGTGGTACGAGACGGCAAGGCTCCCCGGAGAGGCCACATTATCATCCCCCGACATTGGATATCTTGTTCAACCCCATAGTCTCTAACATATAGTACCCACCTATAGGGCTGTATTTAGAATAAGGGTGAGGTTATCGCTACTCGCATGTTATACCAACATGCATTCCAGTGCATACAGTATAACTGAGAACGCATAACGTGCGATTTCTATGGGAATGCGGCCAACAGAGCCGGGAGGTTGAATCGAAAGATAAACCCCAACTCCTAGTATTGCATCCCTCTCGAAAACATCCGAAATACCCCTCCGGCAAAATTAGGCTCGTACCCACCAGATGTAGTAAATACGATAACTACCCCAGGTATATCCTAACACGTTTTATCAACGTACGTTAATAATATATCAAACGATAGTTTTTTACCAGAGTGAACATGTCCCATAACGGTCGCAGCACTTTGCAATAAACTGTCGCTGACATGTAAATTCCCGTGGAAAGTCTGAATCAGCCTCAAGGATCTATTTAATCCCGTGCAATCGCAGTGTCTTTGCGTAAATCCTATTTCCAAGTAGTCGTCCGCTTGTTTTTGTCTTTGTTAATACCCACCCCTGGGGATGCTTTGACAATAGTATTTTCGAACAAAGGCAAAGAGAATTTTGGTGCACGTTATACCAAAGTGAAGTCCGCGGAGTCCATATACGAACAGCAGGAAGGTTCAGCAGGAGATCTTGATCCAGAGCAAGATAGGACCACTAGAGAAGGGTAGTACAACTAGGAAGTAATGCAATGAGGGGGTGTAGAATAGGAGGGTGGACGAGGTGGATACTCACGACGAAGTTGACTTAAGTCGGTTGGTGGTCCAGGCGTCTAAATGGAGGTCATCAACAATAGTGTTGATACCCGAGGTCTTACGTGGGGCCATAAACTTAGGACAAATGGCGTTTAAGAGAGTTCAGATGGGGCGTGGAGGCGGATTGCTCCCAGTGAGTAAAACAGTGAAATGTGCAAAAGAAGAAACGAAGAAATAGTACAACTATCTCGGGCTAAGGTTTCAGGAGGAGAATAAAAACGATTCAGTAACACCTCCTTCTTCCCGACCTCCATTTCATCTCCTCCATTCTCTATAACCTGGTACCACGTACCATTTAACGTCCTTCTTCTTCATGTATGTCGACGAGTTGTTACCTTTTACCAAGAGCCAATACCTTGACCACCTATCCCCCATCCAACACCTACATGGACCCCCTGCCACCAGTAGGTACTTCATTAACATCTTTACGAGATCACGTATCGGATCCCATAAGAAATCACAACTTGTTGATGAGACAAAGATTAATGGTAATTCATCCGAAATACCCTGTCCCGTATACCCACTGTCGAGGATGCAGACATATAGAGGCAAAAAAGTCTACCCCTGGAACAGATGTATTCTTACTCATTGTAGGGAGTATATATCCGCCTGGACCAACTCTGAAGAGGATGTCTTCTGGTCCGAGAGTCTTGTTCCCGTTAACGGACGTAGATATCGAAGTGTCCTTTCGCTAGGTCCATGTGGGCAGAGAGTGGGTCAGCGGATGGATAGGGGTGGGATCGGGAAGGGTGGCAAGACGAAATAGAAGTATATACCAGGGAGTAGGGAAACTTTTCGAATCTCCAGAGCAAGGGTAAGAGGTATACGCGTCAGTGTACATCTCATATTTCTTATCCCCCGGGGAAAAAGGACGAGAAAGACGATGGTTCTTCCGTCTAGGAGGTGCTGGATGGGTATTCTAGTTCCTTGGCTAAGGGAAGATAAAGTTCTAGGATAGTTCCAGTATGCTGATACGGAGGTCTCTACCAGTGCAGATGCATGACCTATACCGTGAACTGCCTTAACTTTTAAACTAAATAAACTACAGTTTGAAACCTTGGACGACGTAGACGTCGACGTCCGGGTCGTCGTTGTCTGTCCCAAGAGGGGTGGGTAGGTACTTGCCGTGTCCTCTTCAATAATCCCCACTTCTACGAAGGGCGAGCGCCGATCGCGGAGCGAGTCAAGTACCAATGTATTATTTTCAAAATTCCCCAGTCCTTATACCCTGGTAATTGTCTCGTTTCGAAGCGATTCGACTGTACGGAATTACAGAGGGACTATTACTGTTCTCCGGCGAAATTAGATTTTCGATGCTATGCTAAAAGCCTTTTTACGAGGACTACGCGTCCTTCTCCACCGTACAAATTGGTCGAGTCTAACGAGTGACGGTGCTTCGCGGTTTACGATTACGAGAAAAAGTCGCCTCACGACAGGAACTTACGGGGCATACGGTATTCAAATTTTATTTCAGTCTCTGGCACTGGAAAATGTTAGGACATGGCCGCTTCTCTCTCTTTCGCTCTATCGTTCTGCCTGTCTTTGTCTCTCCCTCTTACATTTATTTCTACCAACTCCATGTCATATATAATAATTTTTTTTTTTTTTACATTGACCCTTAGGGTAACGGTCTCAGTCACCGAATACAAAGGAATGTACTCCGCAAAAATCCTACAGACCAGTATTGTTTTCCACGGATACATATTTCTCCAGCCTTTCATGTTTCTGGCTTTTCAATTACCGAAACGCGGTAGACTAGCTTTCAATTTTTTTTTCCTCTTTCTTTATTTTACTTCAAATAAACTCGGTTAACAAAGTCTAAAAATTAGATAATGGCGTGTATATATATATATACACACACACGCCATTATCTAATTTTTAGACTATATATATATATATATGTATGTCGGTTCACTTTTTATATATATTAATAACATGCCTACCCCACGAGGCACCCTTCTTCGTCTCACTTTAATTTATATTGCCTGGAGCCTAGTTCGTATGAGGTTAGAGTGAAAAAAAGTGGAAACTTAGTGGAAGAAAGAGAGTGAAAGAAATAGATGAAAGAAGAGAAAAAATTCAAATATCCAAAACACGAGCCTTTAATCCGATCTATCAGACGGCGGTCAAAGGTAAAGAATCGCGCAAAAGCTTGTCCGGGGGTAAATTCGGCTTTTAAGGTCGAAGCAAGGGTGGTTTCGTCGCATCGCCAATATCCATAGAAGATTCCATTCATTTAAGACTGGCTCAAGGGGGTCAAAAAGACTGTACGTGTATACATATAGAATATATATATGTATATGTATATATACACACTTGTACAGGAATGTAACGGGTGGTGAACTTGTCTTTAAAAGAGAATATGTTCAGGATAAACGGGCGGATATCGTATAAGAGGATATCGGAAGGGTAGTGGTGGTGAGTCAAGAGAATGAGAGTGAGACGTTAAGGGTGGAGTTTGCAAAGCATAAAGAAATTCTTTGGTGTTTCTCTGATGGCTGTCCGCACCAACCCCTATTTCACTACGAAGAGAAGGCCAACCCTTCGATCCATTTCAGGACGAATTTTATTAAATAAATATGTAGCTTCCGCCTTGCCTGGCCTGCTTGCTGGCTAATCGAAAAGAAAAATAATATTCCATGCTTTTGACTAGCTTTACTGCAAAGAAAGCACTACGACTTTTACCTTTGAACCAGAAAAAATAAAGCAGACGGCATTTGTGCTTTTTATCGCTGCAAATCATTTTTACAGAGACCGTATACGATGCATAGTGCATCGTGACTATGCTTTTGCAATTGATTATAGTCGAGTTTGTATGAGCAGTTAATTTTTTTTTTTTTTTTTTTTTTTTAATATTCATCAACTATGCCATTTTTGTCCTATTCCAAGGTGCTACGTACATTGTAAGCTTGCGCACAGGATTGAGTCGTACGATTTTATTTATCGATACGGTCTCTTATCCGATACCCTCGTCTAACGGCGATATAGTATTCAGCTACTGAAATTACACGAATTCATGGTAAAATCGAAGTAGTCAACCAAAAATGAGCGAACGAGAATTTGTTTTTACGCGATTGCCGTCATATTACTCGATTCCGCAATCGTCGAATGGACGCCGAAATAACATTTGCTCACCTTTGACCTCGTCCCTATACACCCTCTCATTCAAATGGCAATACCGCTTTTCCGCTCTTTATATATATATATATTGTTACCATGAACCGTACCAATGAAGTAAAGACAAATGAAAATGGTGCATGGTTACGTTCTAGGAAATCAACTATGAGTTGAATGAAAAACATATTTAATTACATGCATTGAATCGTAAAGTTTCAGTCTGAATTCGGGTGCGTGAATACATATGTATATGTAGTCAGGAATGAAATTACGTAATCCTCGGAAAATGGTCGTACCGAAGACCTATCGTTTCTATATGTATTATTGTCCGGATGGACTTGCCTGCTGGTCATAGTGTTCACGGTAGTCGGATATCGCTGGAATGCCTCCGTTTCATTTAGCAGGAAATATTTCGCGGTCGAGCGTAAAACGCAGGAGACGCGGAGTCGCAAAGTTTTATTGCATTTATTGCAAAGTGAACTTTCGAACGGTCGAAGCGAGGAGTCGGTAGTAAGGGTGGAAAGAAAGAGAGAGAGAGAGGTGAGTGGACGGTATCTGCAGAATGGGGATGGAATCAGTAGTAACGGATACGGAATGAAAGAGGGTTGAAAGAGGGATGGATGACGAAGAGATACATAGTATGGTGAAAAGAGGTAAAACCAGAACGAAACCCAAGCACCGATAGGACAACTTTTGGCGGTGTCATTGTTGAAATTTTTATTGTGTCCAGTGGAGTTTTCTAACAAATTGGTCAGGACGAAAGTAGCGGGAACCGTCCAGGACTGTCGTTAAATGAAAACGGCTTTGGGGATCTACTCATTTTTCCCACCGAGGTCGAGTATTTTTGCGAACCTCGCGAATGAATGTGCTGTTCGATTTACTCGAAAAATACCAAAATATATAGTGTTTTTTTTTTGTAAACACCAAAGTTTTCTAGCTATAAGGGTTGATATCGGCGGCAACATGCTCACCGAGGGGTTGAACGTGATATTTACTCTGAAGTTGTGCGCCTTATTATACCTGGACTAGTAGTTTCAGAATGTAGTCGCCAGAGCGCGCTCTGAGTTAAGAAACTTTTTACCGCGAAGATATTAGTTCGAGGAACTCAAGGGTGGGGATTGCGGGCTCGTTGAACATAGGGGGTAGTGTGGGCGAAAATTGAAACGTCCTATCGCTTCGGCACTGTGTACAGTACAGCTCAGGTTGGCTGTTATGTTACGGACGAGCATTCTTTCCCTCTCTTCGCTCTCTGCTTCTTGAATATTGGGGGATGAGTATTTTGTCGGTACTCCAGTAACGTAGGACCGGGGTAGAAGCCGGGGGGGTAGTTTTAGCCCTATCTCGGTTCGCCACTCCTTCCGCCCTAGATAGACCATCCTCCTCCCCAGGGCTTTCCGGCTTAAAAAAGCTCGGAATATTGACAGATCTTCAAGGAAAGTAACCAGCAACGACCGATGAGATTCTGCATTGGAGTCTGGCCGTTTCTTTACGAGGGTAAACTTCCCTGTCGTTGACTCACTCTATTTCACTTTTAAGCGCAGCCCCTACTCGTTTCTTTGTATTACATTCCAATGTCTTCCTATTTATTTGCTATAATTATTTCATCTGAGAACAATAACATCAGCGTGTTCATAGTGTAGCGACTTACCTTTACTAATTTTACCATCCCCTATAACCTCCGTTAATTTTACCACCGAAAACCAATCCCTGATACCTCATGCTACCGTACAGTTACACGTGCTGTGTGCCACGCTAACCTAACTTATTACTTCCCTTAACTCGTGGCACAAAGCTGGAACCAGGACCAAGCCGGCAACTCGAACGTTGCCACACGGAGAACGGGCATCTATGAATCAGTACCTGGTAGAATACGTGACTGGGCTCTTTCATCCCTTGATCCATTTTCCTCATTCATCTCCTACGAGTTTCATGCTCAGGAATGAATTACCATCTTCCCTTGTATGTGAAACGAGGATTCACAGGTTTGTTCGAAAGCCTCTCGATAATTCACTGGCAAACAAATTTTTTTGCAAGGTCCTTTAGTTACCCTTTATATTTTTACTCCCCCGTGCCTCGAGGATAAAAGAAATTGTACCCTTGAGAAAATGGTACCAGAGTTTTTTCTCTTTAAAAAAAATGTGGGGGTGGACGGTAAAGCAGAACGTAAAGTAATTCTTGGTCCACTGGAATCAGCCAGAGGGTAGAAACGACCTGCTAATTCTGGCTGGCTGCATCGGGGGATATCAACCAGGTGGTCCACCCCTGAATAATTTATTGCTCTACGAGGCACGACTTGGCTTTGCGACTCGATCACTTCAGGATTTCACGTATTTATCTAACAGTACGTAATTACAAACCCCTGCAAGCTCTTGAACCTCCCAGCAAGGGACGTTTGCCACGTGGACAAAGTTTTCAACTACCCCATACACACTGAGAAAGTAAAACATTTCCGCAATGACGATTGGTGGTCGCTATCGTCATTTGATGTGTGTAAATTTACCGATTGGTCCACAAGTTAACGGCATGAAGTCAATTGGACAGATTGCCTTCACTTTAGAAATATGAAGATATGAATTATAATGATAAGTAATTAAAAAATTATTAAAATAATAATTAATTTTTTTAATCATTCTTGGCATACCGGTTTGTCGTACCTATTATGGCTCTAGCCAATGAATATAAATAGGGTCTTTCTCACCGATAGAATTTTTCTTCGAGATGACCGATTCTTCGAGACTCTGTCACGACTCTTTCAAAGCAAGGATTTGCCAGGTTTCATCCTTATCTCGAGTGGAGATACGTGTTCACCTAACAGGCAAATTAGCACGTTGGAGAAGTTCCTGAGAAGTTTGCCCAGCGGGCAAATCAGGTAGCCCCAGTCTGGTTACAGCGTTACGTTACCGCGGTAAGAGGGAAGTTCCTGAGCAGCGACGAAAATTCTACCCAGGAGCCTCTATGATATTATCGTCTAGAATTTATCCGATGAAAAGCCTCCTGCACCGGTGTCATTGTATCGCGTAAATAACAAAGGCATAAGCAACTGGAATAGCATAGCAATTACTGGTGCACTAGTTATTCGTCTGTTTAGATCCTAAGCTTCAAATCTAACTAGATAATATAAGCTTAACGTAGAAGCGGAGTCTCCAAGTCCGTAGCAGGCTGAGACTCGAGTCGGGTTGTCTTTGAGCGAACCTGAGTCAACGTTCACCTCAAGCGTTCAACTCTATGTGAAACGTGTCTACCTACGGCCATGTTTGACTTTGGTCTCGGATGTCGCATTGCTGGTTTCTCTGTCTCTTCCTATTGCCAGGCTTCCTTCCTTCCTTGCCAGCATCACTGCTGAACCTAAGGACGTCTGGAAGTCCAGCATGCTCAGACTCCTCTCTTCGGGAAGGCATCTCCTTCAGCGGGTTGGGAAAGTTTTGGTCTAATGGAATGAGCTTGCTCGACCCATTAATTGGCTAATTGTCCTACAAAGATCTAGCACGACACTTTAGCTCACACGATGAACTTTCTCATCCGGTTGACTCGAGTGTTTTTAGATAATTTTATCTCAAATTCTCACACTTCGACAATCCTCCATTCTATTTTTAGACATGCAGATGTCGGATGTCTCGTTCCGTTAGTTTACCAGTTCGTCGGTTCGCCCGTTCACAAGTTCCTAGGAGAGACTCTGTTACGGTTAGAGTCAGGAGACGGTCAGCTTGCAACTCAGCGTAGAATCACATTACCGTCAACCCCTACGGCACGTTAGTGTTTCAAATGTACACATATTGTGCATCAACGTGAACTTCGTGAACTGAACCATAATCTGTTTAGACTAACTTCTGAACGCGTAGTAAGCTCGCTAGAGATTAATCACGGAGAATAGTTCCTTGTGGTGATTGAAAGACTTCCTTGACACCCTGACGCACTAAGATGTTGGGTTAGGGGATGAAAAAAAAATGGTTACCCCAAAACAGTATATAAAAATTAACAATCTCGGTTGCTTACGGGTTTTATTGTTTATGTATATTTTCAAAAGCATTTATCCAACCGCGAAGGGATGAAAATCCTTCTGCGACCGTTACGCAGCATCCCTCACGATCAACGTTTAATATTTCGTTTACGAGCGGACACGATTCCATTAGGAAAGTTTCGAAACTCAGTCTGGGCAAGAGGGACGACCTCTTCGTTAACACCTCCTGTATTATTCATTCGATTACTTTACCACAAGCAATAGATGCTCTCCGGCCTTATTTCTGGCAAGATGGCAAAATACCCATTAAAACGGAGTTAGTGAGATATTTCGAGTGATAATGGAGAGTGTATACCAAGAATAAAGGTATAATTATTTAATAATTATACCTACCGTTCATAGGAGTGTCAATTACATCAGGAAGGAACCGAACATTAAGTCAGTTGATTGTTAGGCTATAAGGTATATAAGGGTGTAACAGCTAATAATGATATTTTCAAGTATCGAGGTCAGAACTGAATAATTAATGTACATTGAGTGAGTCTCACCTCCATCGTCTCCCCGTCGACTCTCTAGCCGTTGAGTTGTCCATCAAAATGAACGGATCTAATTCTGGCTCGACTAAAAAGTCCTGTAGACTAATTTTTTAGGCACCCTACCTACCCGAATGGGGTGGTTGAAGTTCGCCAAAGTTACACGGCAAATTTCGCTAATAGCCAGGCTGACGGTATCGCCGTCAAATAATTAATGCGAATCGAAGATCGCATTGGAATCCAATTCGGATTTTTTTTTTTTTTTCAGGAGACTGAAACGATTACGTATAAATGATAAAAAGGCTCGTAAGTGCTGCCTTTATAGGATTGTCTTAATTGTCTTTCTTCCCGGCGTAAATTGTATATAGGGATTCATTATTAATGCTTGCTCAGATTTTACGTTATGGGAGTCCGGCATTATTTATAACAGTATTATACAGTCTATCCTATTCTATATAATGAACTGAAAATTACAAGCGTTTAGCATGATGGGCATAATGAGTTTTAATGATGCATCCAAGCGAATCATCGACAGTCCGGTAGCAATGTTGAATCTCTGTCGTCATAAAATATTGGCGCGCTGCGAACAGCGAATTTAATTCCCCGGCTGAAACTCGAAAATGTACGTGCGCCGAGATAAATCTTCCTGTCGATAGCTCACCGGTCGGATTAGAGTCTACATTTACACCTCTGCCATCGCTTCGTCCTCTAGTCCCATCCAGTCACCTAACCAGCCAGACATCCAGTAACCCAGATACACCCTCCCTTGTACGAATGAACCTTGGAAAGTTCGTCTCATAAATGTGCTACGGCTTGTTATACATTCAAGCCTCATCGGTCGGCGTATCCTATAATGTACAGCGTGAATACGATACGAAGGCATAGGAGGAGCATCTCGACGCCGATGCTCGACACGGGACGTCTATACCAGAAGCATTCACTTTGCGTGTAGAGTCGTATACGATTGGTGTGATGCAAGAAAGCAGGATTGGTTTTGAATCTGGATGAAGTCTCGTTTTTCTAATTAAAAATAGCGACACGAGTGGCTCCTTCTGCCTTTTTCCTATTTCATATTCTTTTTCATGTTTTTCTATGAATTTCTGACTGTGACAACCGTGTGGCACGGGGGCGGTCTGATTTTGCAGTGCTAAGGACACTATCGATTATCCGTTATTTTATTGTACGAGTCCCTGGGTGTGGGTATCGGGTATAGCTAGCTCCCTTCCACCCCATGATATAGCCCAATAGTGAGGTGTCAGTATGTGAGAGAAAAACCTATGTGAATGGGAGGTGGTCAAGCTCTTGGTTGGCGAGTGGAAATTTATTTTCTCGTAAAAACTTATGTCCGGCGAGCGTGTAAACTACCCTTGAGCCTCTATACCTGTCGACTCTCGAGAGCCGAGAAAGCTTTTGACTCGCCAGTGACTTTCGGCCTCGCGTGATTGATGCTGCCTAGGCAAGTTCAATGGACCCTCTGACGTCACGAACGTCTCAGGCGTCGCGACGACCAACGACGCTCGTACCGCCTCCGCTGCAAAAATCGACGTTCCACCCTTCACCCAACGGCCAAGAGAAATGTATCGTCAGGTTGATAGTCACCTTGACTATATACGTTTCAACGTAGACTCCAGCCTGAAAAGCCCTAAGTGGGTTCAACCCTCCCCGAAGGGTGCGCACCCTCAAAAACCTACAGGGAGCAAAGTCTGCTATTCTCTGTGTCGAAAATCCTCCATCCTCCAAGTTTTACCAACTCCCTCACAGAGTGCCGTGTAGCCGGTCACTTCGTGAGGTGGAAGGAACCCCCCGATGAAGGGGTGGAGAAGAGCCCGTGTGAAAATTTGATTCTGAGAAAAGGTTCTCTTCGACAATAATACCGGGTGTCTCGTATTCTCGCATTATCCCCAGTCTCTGTCGGCTCTCAAGAGGTACGAGAACGAATAAAGTCACGGCACCCTCGTTTCACTCCTGTTTTCTTTTTCTCTCCTCCTATGAAACGTGGCTCCTGCACCATCCGAGCAACTTCAGAACGAGTCTCAGTCCCTGCTTGGAACCGACTCCTCGGCAAGGCACAAACGCGAGAATTATTTCCCGAGAAGTTCCCTGGCTCCGAGGGTGGTTTAGTACTTGGCGAGTCGTAATGCGCGAGGCACGCTAATAAAATGCACAGCAAACGTGAGAACGTAGACACGATCTAAAATACATAGGTAGCTAGAGGCCCGAGTACGACGTAGTTACGTCGCTTCCTGCGCACCAAGCTACGTGCTGTCGGTACACGCTGTACCGTATACGCGTTACTGTATAGTTAAAAACCAGAAGAATTCCGTAGAATCCAACCGGTGAGGTTTTCTATAGAAAATGCCAAGCTGCACTTTTCATCGTTTCCTCGTGTCTACCTGCATATATAGGTATACCTGCACCTTATATATCTCATACATGTGTAACCATTCGACGGGGAAATGTCAGCGGTATCGTGAGACCAGCAAAAGCCAATGGACGGGGCGGACAGCTATCTGCGATATCTACTTATAGGTACTTTCCTACTCTCGCACTCTTTATCTCTTTATCTCTTTTCACCAGTATCGGACATTTCCTCGGTAAGGTAAGGTAAGGTAAAGTCCAGGTGAAAACGTTGGTGAAATTGTTGAAGGTCTATCCTGGAATCGGGTATTCCAATGGGATGATCGTATACGAATCGTTTTCGGCTGTATCGGACTTTACAGAAGAATCCTCCCGACTCGCTGGTCTATGTCTATTTGATGTGAGAGTTCAAATATCACGAAGAAATTTCAGAACGCAATAAATGGTACGGGGTGGGTTTGAATGTGGTACGTCGCGATATAAGGGGTTACTGTCCTTTAGGGCCAGCCACAAATTTAACCGCAGCTGGCATAATGCGTTCTCATGCATGAAATATAAATTTCATGCTGAAATAAAATAAGGTCGTATTGGGTAAGGGAAGGTAATAGCTTAAAGCCTGGTAAGGTAAGGGAAGAAGGAAATATTGAGTTTACCAAGGACGATGCCCAGCGAGTATCTAAGCTCTAGGGGTTAAGCCGGTAACGCGATCAAAGCAGCTCTTTTCCGCTCTCTAAACCGATTTCTCTTGCGACGTTGGATACCGCCACGCGTCCATCCATGTACTATACGTTGATTCGATACCTTTCGCGTTTCATCCGCAATCTATTTTTTTGAATGATTTTGAAAACATTTCAGATTATCCAAGTTAATCTTGGAAATAATTAGGCGTGGCGTTAAAATCCCGGGATTACTCGAAGTCTCCTCAGTGAAATTATGGAAAATTCTTCAAAATCATCGCCGGAAGTCGCCAGCGCAAACTGATCTTAGACCTATAAAGTTTGTCACGATCTAGCATATCTGATATCCAAGCCTTTAAAGTCGGACGCTGTAACCATGGTTTCCGGCGCTTAATGTGCAAGGCGAATTTTCGTGTAGTCGTTCTATACGACTTTCAGTGTAGCGGCAAGCCGGGGTAGAAACAATCTGAAAACCCCCGACGGAATTTCTCCAAGTGATTCTGGTAAGCAGCCAAAGTGAGAGTGTAATGGAGCTCATGACACCCTATGCGGCTACAAAGGGGGTAGAGGAAGCATTTGGCTGGCAACTAGGCTAATACTGGATTACGTGAGGGAGTGCATGGCCGCATAACAGAGGACTGTATGGTAAAAGAGCAACAGCAACAAATGCATAGTCGTATTATAGTCCAATTAAACCAGTATTTTTAATCGCATTGAATCAGAATGTAGCTTGACAATGATTTCAATGGCGCGTGCGACCGGCAATAATGAAATTTCATTTAATTAAATGAATGTACAGCGTTGCCCGCGAGCGCATTGTCGTTTCCCGTTAAAACGCCGATTCTCGTCAAATCGATAGGCGTTACGCCTAAATATTCATTTTCCAAAATTATTACCCGCGCCAACACGTTATTACGCTGCGGCCGCCGTAACCGCCACGCATATTCCCGACGCGTGAGAACGCGGTTGCGCATTGGCGATTTTAACGATTCGCCAAATCGCAAATATTAACCACTGCACACCATTCGTACGAAACTATACGGGACGATCTCTGTATTAACGTTAGTCAGTTTAACCTAGATGTTTTATGTTTAATTATCAGGCACTTTGACTTTTCAGTTATACCACTCGATATTAACATAAATTATTAGCATTCCTGTGTATACAGATGAAAAAGTGGCAAAAGCGGCCTTGATGTTTTGTTGGTTATTAGAGTTTTTTTTATTTGAAATTTAATAAAAAAAAAAATCACTATGCTCTGACAAATTTTCTTTAAAAATCATACGACCAACCAGAAATTCTCCTTTGGCAATTCGAAAATACCAATAGTATCTCAACAGGTTTTCTCCTCTTCCGGTGTCCCAGTACACAACCAACCTCCGTTTGATCTTTCGATTGAATCATACAGCCAATAACCGAGCATCCGCAGTGTCCAATAATTCCACCGGGAAATATCAACCCCTAAGTACCAAAAGCCAGTTGGATTTTGACTTCCTCCAACTTCTTCCATCTCCGACCAGTCGTATCAGTTTCCTCCCTACAACTACCCCAAAACGTAAAGTCGAGGAAGATGGACGACGTTGATGTGCACGTAGGGGTAGCACACCGTTAACAGCGACCCAACTCCTTTTCTAACAGCCCCTTAGTAACAACCACGGAGGTTCAGTCCCTTTTCGCAACTCACCCCCTCAAACCACCCCTGAAAAGATAGAAAGCGAAAAAAAGAAAAAAAAGGCCATAGCACACTACGTTAAGACTACAAGAAGAAACGTTGGTTGCGGTTTTTGTAAAAGCATAGAAATCCCATAAAGCGCTAGATGGCCATGAGTTAAGGGACCCATAGAGGGTGCAGTAAGGCTTAACAGTCCTATTCTAATCCCGACATTTTTCACAGAAATTACACGAGCAATTTCCTCGAGGGAAAATAAAGGGGTGGCCTACATACCCTTCCACCCTCTTCCCCCACTCATTCTTAATCACTCGCACGCCCTATAATTCCACCTCATCTCCACCTATGACGAACGACTCTATTAGCGGCAATTCCAGTTAAACTATGTTTGGCTCGTAGCCCCGACACACCCACCTCAGCCACCATCCGCCGACCTACAGAAGGACCACAGAGTTGTGGTCCTGGCCTAACCAGCTGATAAGCCCGGAGAGCTCATCCGTCCCGTCCCCTTACCCCTTCGCAAAATAATAACACCCTGTCTTTCTCTCGATAAGGAATCAATCTCCCCATCTCAAAAAATTAAGATACGCCGTGCTTGCCAAGAAATTAATTTTTTTAAATAACGACTTCCGGTTTGGAAACTCCAATTACGAAGTACAGAATAGACGCAAACAATCCTTTGCGAACAATTGCGTCTTTCATTGTAATATCCATTGTATACAGGTAATACTCTTATCTCTTGTCAGTCTGTGTGTTATATACACGCGTTATCACCGTAAGTACACGTGTGCATAGATGCCTATGGTGGCTCCGCAAGTGGCACTAATCTGTTGGCTCGTGTCTCGGTTTGTTCCCAGTGGGAATCGAAGCCTGCAACCTTTGAAATATTTAGTAGACAGACCTCGACCACCATTGGAGCTCCGAGTAGTTTGGGGACTTTGTGGTCTGTCCGTTCTGGCTTCGAGTCTCCCTCGACTGTCGCCGTTTCTACAGTAAAGACACATGTAGATACGGCATCCAACAGATACGCCATGGGAATTCTTTCGAAATAATCCCAGCTTGGAAACTCGAGTGGGTGGGAGTGGGATACACTTTTCATACCCATTGAGACAGATATCGGGGTTGACGTTTTGGATTTACGTGTTTTCAGATATATATATACTATATATCTTTCAATATGGCGGATGTCATGTATATCAATATTCGTCAATAGTACCGACCTGGTATTACGTACAACTAGATAATACACGCAGAGATACTATTCAATTCAATACATTTAAATACGTACTTCGGAGCGACGACCTCCTCTTTGCTATATACACTACGTTCGTAATTTCCAGTCAAAGGCATCGAATAGGTAATTAACGTTGGTAGCACGTGTATTTCTCGCTGCCGCTATACGAAGAATGGAAAGGAAGCTTAAGTAATCGAGCGGAGTGGCCTCGGATTGAGTTGGTGCCGGTAATTTAGTTGGCTTCAACTGCCAAGCCGCAACGGCAACGGGAACTTAAGTGGTTCCGGCCGACGCTCGACGTTTCGAGAAGTTAGCGCAAATAGATAGATATAAATTTTCCCGACTGAAACGAAACTTGACGATTTTCAAATATATCCTCTCTCGACGTTGCCATACCTCCGTCTCTCTCGCTGTCTCTCCCAGTTGATTCATTTGCTAAGAGACAGGCAAACAGCTAGACAGCTACGAAGCGAGTAAGGAATACAAGATGGCTTGTATTTTTTTTTTTTCAAAACTACTCAAAAGACCCGAAGTGTAAATTGGAGAAAGTTGGTGATACTGAAATATTTTTTTAATTTCAATTCTTTCAAAAGATATCGCCTATAGAGTTCAGTGAACGGTTTGTCTTTAAACGCTAAGGGATGAAAGTTTGGAAGAGGCTGAGGCTCTGCACATGGACCATTCCCCAGAAATTGATATTGAGAATCATGCAAGGATTCGAGAAGCCTGTGGATTAAAGGCTTTTATGAAATACAAGCCGCGTAACAGGGGGCAGGAAGTACTTATAGAGTATTTGGCACATTCACCCCCTACTTGTTCCTACTCACTGCTACTTCACTGTATATACTATATATATATATATGTATGTTCTCCGTATAGTCTCTCTCTCTTTTCTCTCAGCAGTCATCCGTGCTGGTTTATCTTTAAACTTTTAATTTCGTGACGAAGCTTTTTATAGCCGCGTGGCATAATTAGCTGGGCGAGAGCCCGGCGTCATTGAATATTTCAGTCCGTGTGGCCCTTGCCGAAAAAAAGAAGAGGCCTTTAAAAAATAAAAACAAGTACCTACCATCCATGCGCAAGTTAGTCAAGGCGCATATACAAATAGAGAGAGAGAGAGAAGAGGGGAGAGTAAAAGAGGACGAGAGAGTTTCGGGCTATGGCCAGGGATTAGGAGGAAAGTTATGTCAGGCATTTTGTGGGCAGCTTTGCATAAGTTCTCCATCGCGCTCGCAGCCCGCGTTAACTAGCTACTATTTCGTAACCTGCCACCCCGCTGGATTAACACTGATTACTCCCCGCTAATTTGCAAATACTTTTCTCCCGTCGAAAAGCTCACTTCTAAAGTGTCTATTCCCTCCCCCCCCTCCTCTCCCCTCCCCTCCTCCAACACTTTATAACCATGTTTCTTTCTGTCATAATTATCTGGATCTTTATGCTTTCGCAGAATGCCACGTGGACAGACCAACTGGTCAGACGAGGCTGGCAATTCGAACAGTATATCAAGGCAGAGCACTCCACATCAGAATCCTGGACCATCCTCCAGGAGCAATCCACCCAACAACGAATCGCCATCCTGCAATGGGTTCAGGTTAGGAGTTTACGGCTGGCGGAAAAGATGCCTCTACTCCCTCGTCCTGGGACTCATGGTCATGGTCATCCTGAATCTCGCCCTTACGCTCTGGCTCCTCAAGGTCATGGAATTCAGTTCGGTAAGACTTTCCTTTAGATTGAGTACACATGCCAAAGCTAACCTAGTAGTTCATCCAGCCTGGACTTTCATCGCGAAGGCTCGTACTACACTTTTGTCTTTACTTCTCTCGGCGAGAGCGAAACCCATTCTAGCCTGAAGTATCTTAATGCCCAGGAGCAGGATTCACCGAAACTCGAGATCGAGCTCTCTCGTGTCTCGCGCTTAAATAAATCACGGAAAAGTTGGAACTCATAGAAACGTTATTTTAGCAAGCTGAGCAAACTTCATTCCGGTGCCTCATGGGGCTGAGGTAAGGGAAGGAGCAAGCCTCCTGCGACCTGGATCCGCGTCATTTTCGCGAGACGTTTTAGAGATTAGGTTAGGTGGGCTACGGGGGATGAGGGATTGGGGGTAGGTGGAGGGGAGAGATACGCCCCTAAAATATTTTCTGGGAAAGCGAGTGAGAAAATTCTTGGCCGAGGAGAGAAAAACTTATTTCCCCAAGTGAGTCACCCCTCGGACTCCTGGCTGGATTCCACGTTTAACAAATTATTTCCGGTATTTTTCGTACTGGCGACCCGAGTCACAAGATCAAGAGCTACACTGATATTGCCTCTTAGTACCGAGGTTGCTAATGCTGCTCAGAGTGGGAAAGGAATATCATCTTTTTTTTCTCTTCCCATCTTCATCCCCCTCTTTTTTTTCTTTCTTTCCTCATTCTGTCATTTCTCTGCGATTTCTCCTCAGGTATCCGCTTTCCAAGATCCTCCTACCACAGCTCTCAAGCTCGGTTTGTTTCACGGCGAAAAACGTTTTGATGTGAAAATGCGGACAACGTTTCCGCAATCGTTGACGAGCGTCTTCAGTAAGTTGTGCGACTATACATGCGCGTCCGCCTTTACATCAGACGCGTAGTGTCTTCCGGTTGGTCGGGACAAAATATGAAGTGCAATTTGTCTAAGTGGTATATTCATTTTATCGGCAACGTTACGCCGTGGTAATTCGATCGCTTCCCGATTAGCTGCTGATAAGGGTGCGGATCTCGTATCTTCCGGTAAACGCGCCGCTACGTGAAAACGCTTTGTAACTTTTGGACAGCCATTAAAGTCGACTTCTGTCTTGCGGCTTAAAATTAGTTTCGCGAGAGTTCAGCGATCCTACCTCCTCCGTCAGTCTTTATCGCTCGTTTTCTCACCCTACCCCAAATCCCGCCTTCTTGGGCGACAGGAGTGAGGTACTTCGGGACGGGAGAAATGCTTATTACAATTTACTCAAAATTGCCGGGAATCAATGCCAATGTCTCCTTTCTATATAATTCACTTTTCACGTGTTTACACCGATTTTTCAGAATCCTCGTTTTTACTTCATTATGAAAAAAAAAATATATACGAATACCCCTAATGGCTCGTCGATCAAAATCAAGTTTTACGATATGTCCTACCCGTGGGTAGGATAATGCGGCATAAAATCGTGCCGGTAGATATCTGGCTGGCCATTATCCAGTTTACCTACTGGGATTCACCTGATCTTTCGCGATGATCCTACGATGGGGGCTAAATTCAATGGAAATTGAGTATCAATCTGTAAGTAAGGAGTCTGGTGTTACTCGGATGGAGAAAATATCCCTCGGGAAATGTAGGGACTCCGACTCTTATTTTACCTCATCCCTGAGTCACTCGCTACGTTTCTCAGAACCCTCCCGTTTACTTTAGTCAACACCATCTTGTTTCACCCCAGTATCACCTATTACCATCGCATACAACACATCATCCTGACACGCAGTTATCGCTTATCGCTCGATAAAAAAGTGACATCCGAAATTACGAAATTTTTCTTAATCAACCTTACAGAAGAAACGATCATTAAAATACACCCAAGAGAATCGTCTTGGAAGTTAACAAAAAAAAAAAAAAAAAAAAAAAAGTTACGTCAAGTCGACGACAGGGTCTGGAGGGATGAAATTAATTAAGGGGACCTTAAAGCAAGATTCTTGTAATATCAATTAACAATGCCGGTTTCGAATTCTCTACCAGTCATCGAGGTTACCTCTTCCCTCTCTCTCCGGCTTTCACAGATTCCTCCTTTGAACCCCTCTGCGATCGCCCTTCCCCACCCCCCGCCCCTTCATCCCCACTCACTCCTGTTCACCGGGAATTGAATTTCGCCCGTCTTCCGGGACTGATATCTACCGGGGAGTCTAATTAGACCGTCGATCGTGAACCACTTCAATCGATCCCTTATACGAATCAGAACTTGTACTCTCGACCCTGATATCCCCCCCCCCCTCTCAGTATCAACAGTACAGCATCCCTAATGATAAAAAATAAAAGTTGATATCATCCGACTACCAGATTCTAATATTTCAACATAACTCATACGTGTCACGCGTATATCCCACATAGATTACCTACCGTATTTTACCTAACCCATTATGCAATGACGTCGCGAATAACTTTTAAAAGCATGTAAAGAAAATCCATAGGTACTTAAAAGATACTTTGGTTATAAGGAAATAACCCGAAGTGTTACGGTGGACATGGTATATTGGCACTAACGGCTTACACGTATGGTCATAGGGAACGGATACCCGGGTTAACTAATACCGTGCACCATGCGGATCCCCATAACTATCCTCTGCTAGAGAGTGCATCCTCCATCCAGCACACTATCTATAGATTATCCAGCCTATATTGCCCGTACTAAAGCATATCCATTATAGAGCACAGCCATGCAGTCCAATATAACAGAAACGGAAGCATGAATTTTAAGTGGACACAGGGTACAAACCAACTCCCCATCTAGAAACAGAGCATAATCCTAGTCAGGTATATATGTTATAAAACACTAGGATATGTGTGGTTGAGTCTACGTAAAGTCACTACTAAAATCGAGGGGTATTGCAGTCGTATAAACCTTGTGTTTCCTCGGAGAACAAAAGTACTAAATTGGTTACGAAAATGATGTCTTTATCAGATTCAAACTTTTGCCAGTACTGAATCTTACAGGATTGAATTTTCATAGTGACAAATTATTATAGGGGTGCGCTTTCAATTTTGGGATGTAAGTGTATATATATAGTTATAATTATATATGGGAGATGATTTTATGATAATTGAGTAATGCATGGGATACTTGTGCACCTTGGATAGCCCGGATTTTTTTCGTACTGGCCTTTCGCGCCTGGACGCGAAAATTAGTTAGAGGACGAGGAGTACCATAAATTATTATATTAAGGGCTGCTTATGCGGTGGATGGTAAGTGACGAGGAAGCCAGGAGAAATTTCGCGACGAGATGCTGCGCGGGCGATGGAGAATAAGGGATGTGAGCTCAAGTACGAAAAGCTGAGAAGGACAGAGGGTAAACGGAATATTATAAAAGAACAGTAGGGTAGCGTACATTAATGATGCCCGCAAGGCTTCTCGTCTCAAAGATCTCCAGTCGTTTATATATAAATATTGTAAAAATAATAAATAATTCTTCAAATGGTCGATACGGCTCGCATCCCTCGAATCTTTTCCTTGTTATCAGCTGATTATATCCTTTACATCGTCGACATTGAAAAACGAAAGGATACCCTTATTAAGAAAAATTTGTATTTCTATATCCTCGGGGAAACAAAGAATTTTTTTTCCTTTTTCTTTAATACAACGTATTTAAGGTAACCTGTTTCTGTTTATTTTATCATTGCACGCGTACGTTACGTTGGACCAGATTAATCACCGTGCTGCATTAATAGCTGCGCTATTGCACTTCGGCATACGCGTAATTATTATTAGCCGTCGGATGCAGAAATTCGCTGAACTTGTATGCGGTAATAATCCATCCTCGTACCCGTGCATTATTATCGTATTGCAAAAGTACTTTTATTTCGTCAGAGCACCGGGATTATGTTCAGCCGTGTTAACGCGGGTCCTGTATCTTCATGGGATTTAACTTATACGCACCTCGTCATTTCACGTTGATATAGCAGGCAGGATACGTAACGAGGTCTAATCATTCAAGTCCTGCCCGCACGATATTTTTTCCCCTAATGAAAATTCATGTACGTTCGCCGACGTTCAGCCGTCGCGACGCACGATCAGCCCGGAATCCCGGATACCGATAAATATATCGGAATAAATCGAAAAGCTTGCATAACCCAGTCTCGGCAAACGTGTTGGTTACGGACTCGGCCATTGAAAAATGTAAAAAGAATAATGCGAAAGGGGAAATAGGGGATGAAGAAAAAAAAAAAAAAACATGATTCAAACCAACTGCTCAAACTGCCGCTGGTCAATGTGTGAAATTTACTCCGCGTAAATAATGAGTTTCATATATTAATGTATAACCAGCCAGTATCGCCCAAGGATATGTTTGATCGTTTTATATATATGTATTTTTTTTCATTATTTAAATTTCATTAACTGCCTGTCAGATATAATTAATTATCGTTAACCGTAAAAAATACTGAAAATACCTCTGAAAAATACAAACGTATTACCCAAGATGCGCCACGAGTTTACAAAAGCGCCATTAGGTACCCTGAGAATGTTAACAAAGTGAAAAAACTGTATGTGCCGTTTAGTGTAAATAACCTTAAAAAACATAAAGAAAGTGTGATGCTACCCGTAACTGCAGTTCCAGGTGGGAGTCCATTAACTTTATGGTAACGTTAAGTAGACCGAAGAGAGGGTATAATTTTCTAAACGATTTGGCTAATCGAGTGGTTCGATACTAACGCTCGACTATTCCACAGTGTATTTACCGGCAGTATCCCCACAGTATCATCCCCGCGGTACGATTTTCAACGGCTGAAAGTGGTGTAAGAGTCGCGAGTTACAGCAGGTAGAAAATACAAGTTGGACTTTAACAGTTTTCAGTTTTCCTCGCGTATTACCAGC
The DNA here is from genome assembly GCA_030142615.1 of Syrista parreyssii. NCBI lineage: Eukaryota > Metazoa > Arthropoda > Insecta > Hymenoptera > Cephidae > Syrista > Syrista parreyssii. The sequence continues at coordinate 1,085,399 of JARQTG010000244.1, forward strand.
TTCCAGAAATCCCGGCTCTGGGTATAATGTAACTTCATCCATTGCTAGTCTGCCAGTGTACTCGTGTGTGGTGGCAATTGCTTCCGATCGAGTGACCAATCATCGGAAACCAATATAGATGACACAAGCATATCTTTCTCTTTTCTCTTGGGATAAAAGCTATCCTATGTACCGGGAAATTTTCTTGAATTCAAAAAAACACGTACACTCCCTACTACCATTGCCACGTGTACCCTTTCTTGGAATGAAAATATTTCCGTTTTGTCAGTTACATCTGCATTGTGTCTGGTATTACACAGCTTAGAAACTCTGCGTGTCAGAAAGTCTGAACGAACTTGTCCACGAAAACTTTTCAGACATTCTGTTAGTCGCCTGGGGATAGGAGCTGGGGTGGAAGCGGGGGTAGTAATAAAACCCTGGGAAATACCCCTTTTTTTTTAAACAATTTCCCTCTCTCTCTCTCTCTTGAAATCCTCTTACTTTAAGCATTAAAGAGAATTATTTATCTTTTTTTTTTTCAGGAGGGTATCGGCTCCCTAAGGGTAGTACCAGGAGGCGTGGAATTAAGAGGACAAGCGGCAGTCCTGGACGCCCTGGTGGCATCGTCCGTACGATCCCGTAGGGGTAGAAATTTGATTTTGGAATCATGGAGCAACTTCACAGCCTCAGCCAGGGCGCACGATGGTCGCCTACTTGCCAGATTCACTCTAAGTAATTTAGTAATAAATATTGATATCGACTATCGATACGTTATATTCGATTTTGTACCATGATATTTTCTTTATTTCAGCCGAGGATAAACTCGACTGCATTTCCAAGGGTTTTCACATAACCGATCCTGGCGGTAATATCCTGTTCTCCGCGGACAAGGATCAGGTCGTCGTAGGGGCGAAGGTGCTGCGCGTAACAGGTGTCGGCGGTGCTGTCTTCCAAGGAAGTGTCCAGACGCCAGTGGTCAGAGCGGAATCCGGTCACGGACTGAAGTAAATAAATTTCGTATATAAAGGAGAAACGCAGTATAATGATACGAGGGTGATTGATCTTCATAAAAATATATCTAGTGTCGCCCATTGAACTTTCGCGGGCAAAAATACGACAGTGGGATCGAAGATGTCTCGATCAGAAAATCTTTAAGTCATTCCTCGATTTCTCCTCCTCGAAAAGCCATTTCGTATTACAAGCGAGCAAGACGGAAAAGGAATAGTAGGAAACGGACCGCAGTTATTGATAGCGCGAGCCAATTTACAGACGGATTTACGATTACAATAAAACTTTGCTCGCGCGGAAAATTATATTCATAGGATTGGATTTGCGCCAGATATGAAATATCGCGCGTGAGGAGAAACGTTGTTACTGTAGTAAAGGTACTGGGAAAGTACTAGTACGAGTAGTAACAGTACCGGCATGGCTGTAGTATCGACGGAATGAGGTGCCTATACCAGATAGAATGGATTACTATGACGTAGACAGGTGGAGTTATCGAGGTCAGACCTTTTCTTTTTTAATTCATACAAAACCCTTTAAGAAAATATTATATAAAAAATGTTCACATTTTCACTGTACGCGATAACTACGGATTTTTGCATTTCAACGACAATTCGCAGCTGTTACCGACCATAATACCGGATGACGCAGACTTTAGATTATCATACATATTTTTATAAAATAATATTGTTTTGTTAACTTTAGGTTAGAATCCTCAACGAGAGATCTGGAGATCAGAGCGCCACAGAGGATCGTGGTCGAGTCTTGGGCCGGTGAGATCACAGCATCCTGTCTGAGGGACATGAAGTTGCAGAGCGTCGCCGGCGCCGTGAAAATCGACGCCAAGTCCGTCTTCCTGAGAGGTCTGAGAACGGCCAGTCCAAGACAGAGTCATGCAGGATCTGAGCAGCATTCGAGATCGCATCAATCATCTCACGAGATAACGGTGTACCAGTTGTGCGCATGCGCCAACGGAAAGCTCTTTCTGGCCAGGCCGGAAGGGGTCTGTCAGGCCGACGACAGAAGCGTCTGCTCGTAGTCCAGCGGGACTGGCTGATCTGGAGAAAAGTTCATCGACGCGATCCTGACGATATCTGGATTTTATCCAGATTGGAAAAAAGAAGGAAAGAAAAGAGATGAAAAAAGAATCGAATCTCATTGTCAGAAATGAGACGCGCCTATCACTTTGTGTACGTAGCCATGTCGCCGACGCTACCAAGCGATGTATATCTTGTATATCAATAAAAAGATGCGATTACCGTTATCCAAAGAAGTAACAATTTATTCAGGACCTTAATGGTGATCCTACCGCTTCGCGAGTGTAAATATATTATAAGGGTGAATTGAGAAGAGGGGACCCCGGGCTTTCACTGTTAAACTTCTAATTTCACGTTTGCATGCTAAGCCGAGCGATCGCTCTCGCCAAAATTACAGCAATCCTGGTAAATCCCAATACTTTCTCCGAGTAAAGTAAAATATCCAAAAAATGCCAGCATCCACTACAGGCAAGAGTACCGGAGCCTGGATGCAGTACCATTCCCGCCTGCCTTTGTATGCCAACCCAATGGGACCAACGTGTCCCATTCAGTACACGAGCGGGTGAATTAAGCGCGTTCCTAAAGTATACCTAATTGTAAGATTAAGAAGAAAATGTCTATGCGGCCTGCGAGATAAGTATTTTTGTAAAAAGTTGTATTTTTGTAAAAAATACTTCCGTTATACATCAAGCGCCCTGACAGCCAGCAGAAGCAATCTCACCTAGTAGCCGCTTAAGGGGGTCTGACGGGGAGGTAATTTTCTTGGAATTCGAGATTAAAATTGCATCCAAGAGAAACAAAGTGTGGCTAGGTAAAAAGGATGGCTGGCTGAGTAAGGGTGGGGAGGTACCATCAGCTGTACCAGAGTGAGACAAGGCGAGGGGAGGGTAATCTAACGGAGGGAACTGGTTCAGAGTACGAATTAGTAGTGGCTGAATAAGAAATATACGCGAGATGAAAAATCCCTGAATCCACGGGGTCCATTGTAAGCCGTGAGCGAGAGGGAGGAGAGGATCATGCCTAGGTGATAGAGGTGCCTGGCAATATCGCTCTTTTGATCCCAAAAGAGGGGAAACATCTAAGACAAGAATTGTAAGAGAGGAAGAAAAATAATTTCCCATTGCCATTTCCCTTATTCCTGAAGATTCTGAAGCTGGACGTCGTGTCCTTCCCTGCTGGCGGAGGCAGGTGCGTGTCTATCGAAAAAGAAGAAAAAAAAAAAAAAAAGAGTCACACGAAGTTTTATGAAGGAAAAAGGCCGAGAAGTTCGCTCGGCCGATACGATGGGATAAAATCGCACCATTGATTTTGTTATAGCGCAAGGGGCGGGCGCCACCATGGGAATTGATGAAAAAGTAGGAAACCCATAGGTAGACATTAGGTATAGATGGGAGAGGCCGGGTATCCAGAACCAGGCACCTATGTCTATGGGCTTCTATATAATATAGGTATAGTACAGGTTGGAAAGGGTGAGGATGTAGGAATCGAGTATAGGGTGGGTTCTTGTGAAGCGTGAAATTGTCGTACGGCTACGGGTCCGTCCAATAAACCTTTAAATACAAATTAGTGCATCGCGTGCCGTCTCCAACATGGGAACCCGCCATCAGCTTAACGGACAGCTGGACAACTGGATATCGTTTCGACGTCAGAGGGTATATGGCAAATCAATGAAAATCACAATCCTATGTGTAAAGTCGGCTGGAAACGATTTGACTGATGTTGGTATTCTTGGATATATAAAGGAATAGGTAAAATCTTGACAATGAAAAATTGCGAATGTCGGCTTAATTAATGTCCAATATAAATGTTCATTCCGTCTATCTCAGTGTGTAGAAGTTGTTACACGGAGGTGACAAGGGCAGGATCAAATAATAGCAAAGAAGGGTAAGGTCGAGGTGTGCAAGAGGGATGTTGCTGTGGAGTTTGAGGTAGAGCAGTGAAGAAGGAGAGAGAGAGAGAGAGAGAGAGAGAGAGAGAGAGAAGGGCTCATGACAAAATAAGGGCGGAAGAGAGAGAGAGGGAAGGGTTGAAATTGTAAGAGTTGAAGGTGCAGACTTCTACCTCGAGAGCACTTGCTCCGATCAAAACCACCAAATGGCTAAATTATCCCCTTGCGCCACGCTACTCGTGAAAACTACCCTTGCCAAGGTGCACCCATCCTTTCTCAGCCTCTCTTCGTTATAGGTACGCTTTACGCGCCTAAAGCAGCCCAATGAATTTTCAACAACCTCGCGTGCTAAATCGCTCGATTAACAAGCTCACTTTCTTTGACCCTGCCCTATCAACCCCCAATTGTAAGATGTGCCACCCTTTATTTATCTCGAACGGTTGCCGCTCTTCGCTATTCAGCCGAATACTTCGCAAGGGAAGCATCTTCCAGAGGCTAAAGAGGTCAAAGGGTAGTTCCAGCTGGTGGACTATTCTGGTGAGATGCGCTCCTGGAGGCTGGATCAATTTTCAAATCGATTTCACTGGGTTAATCAAATGACGGTGAGTTTTCGGATGGCGCCTAAGGCACGGCTCTCCCACGATAGTGCACAGCTCGTGGGACGTAATGGGGGTTAAATTCCTGCAACGGCCGGATGCAATTTAATGCAGCGTGTCCTATCATCGCGTCGGTGATGTAATATCTTTCGAGTTCCTACATAACCTGTGTCTAGTTAGTACGGAATGAGCTGTTGATAAATCCCCTCTCTCTCTCTCTCTCTCTCTCTCGCCCTTCCTTGGTATGTGGAGCCATTTCTCCGCGTGGAATTACACCCCTCCGACTACGTTCCTCCTCGTCCTTCGCCGTCTGCCCCCTTACCAAATTGTAATTTCGTCGGGACCAAACCCTCCAGCCGTACATTATTTCCCCGTGCCATACTACCATTCGGCTAACTTTCGAGCGAGACTATAACCGCTTTTCTCTCTGTACCTCTGATATTGATCCTTTGCTCTACAAATTTCACGCATCCCCGCCGTAGTGTCTTACTATGAAGAGTAAAGTAGAAAAAAAAGATTATTAAATTTGCCGCCTTAAAAGCAGCGCCGTTCTTGTAGACCAGTGTACGCTACCTGGGAATCCCACGAATCTGATAGCACGAAGGCGGTATAGAGTCAAGAAGGGAGGCGTGTGCGTGCTATCAAGAAGTCGAATAACCACTTTTCCAAGACGGGCGCAGTCGAGCTCTCGGCTCCTCCACTTAGCATTTTCCACAAATAAATGTTTGTAATTTTATAATGCCCCATTTCTTTTTTTTTTTTTCTCCTGAGACCCAACAGGCAACGGGTGCTCCTTCGCTTATGCCGCCACTTCCCACCGAGAATAATAATTCTTTCGCGTGAAAAAGTTTCGTCGGCTCCAGCATTCACAGCCCTTTTATTCCTAAAAGAAGCCAAAGAGTCTCGAGCCGTTAGCCATTACGAATGCCAGGCTATCAATCGTTAAAGTATCTACCCTAAGCCCCCGCACGACACCCTCTGCTACATTCTTAACAAGTGGTCCCGTTGAAAAGACGTCCATTTGAGATCAGTAGGGTCAACCTACAAATTACCCAGCATCCTCAGCTGATTCTCGCCATGCCGGTGAATTAACGTTATAGCAAGATGACAAATGAAAGAGGTACCCATCCTCCTCTCGACGTCTCTCTCTCTCTCTCTCTCTCTCTCAACCATCTACAGCCTCTCTCAGTTTCACTCTTCCACCCATTATCTATAGCTTGCTGACTCTCGCGTCTCGAGACAGCGTGTTAGAAACAAGCAGCCTGGCAAACTGTCTTAAACCCCTGTTTATTGCGAAACAAATGCCCCGTCTAGCGGCGCAACTTTGAAGACAATATTTCAATTAGTACACAAGTCCTTTCTCCGTTCCCCACCTCACCCGACTCTCTCTCTCTCTCTCTCTCTCTCAGCACTCTCTGGACTCTGACTCGCGGCAACGTATTGTCTCGTCGTTAGACTCGAGGCAACCTTATCGCCAATTTGCCACAATTTACCCGCAGGCGTCTTGGCTCCAATTGCCCCGTTACTCTCCGGTCAATCGGATCGACCGCAGGACAAATCAGCCAGAATATTTTCGAAGAGAATGACAACAAGTCTTCTTACATCAAGCGTATCTTATCTATACGCAGGCATACAGAGTCCACGAAGCAGTTACCGACGGGACGTAGAACGTCGCAGATAATTAAACGTATTAATTAAAAGCAGCTAAGAAGGAGAAAGCATCGATACCGTAAGAAGCTCCCAGACGAACCTCGACGATAAGTTTCACTTGTTAAAGTACAAAGTTCAACTCGAGTCGTTAATAGGCTAGGAGTTACTACGTTATTAATCGCAAGGAGACCTTGTTATCCTTCCTATAGTAAGTGTATGATAATGCATCGCACAGAGTATATACAGTCAGACGGTCTAGAGACACGTTAAGAAACGTTTCCTAAAGTGTGCACAAGGACTAACCAGGAATTCGGTGAAATCGTTAACAGCCCGGATAAGAGGATTAGGACGCGTAACAAATGGACGCCCATAGAATTATTCAGTAAATCCCCACTTTACCCCTATACGATTTTCAGAGACATGCAAAGGAGGGCCGAGGGGGGAGTCTGGTAATGGGGAATTTTACATGGATCGACATCCCCGATCAATGTACACAGTACGCGATGCACGCCATAGCATAAAAAGGCAATTCAAAATACACAGGACACCTTCGAATCGCAATGGGAATCCGGGACTACGTATCTATCAATCAAAGTGGGTCAATTCGTTTAAAATAAGAGAGAGGGAAAAAAAGTCTGCCCGAATGTAAAAAGTCCGCTGAGGAATCGAACGAGGACGAGTGAGAGGGAATTGCCGCGAGGTGGAGAGAGCGAGAGAGATGGAGAGAGAATCAGGAGAGAAAGCCACCACAAATCAAAGAGGCGGTGACAGTTAATTCATAACTCGCAACCCTAGCCGAACATCCCCGTGTTCAACAGCCGCTACCCCCAAGTCCCCGTTTCAATCTGTGCTCCCTCGGGAGTTGCGTGCAGCCTGCTGCTATGTACGTAGGCTACAGAAATTCAGACTCGTCTACACGCGCTGCTACAACACTCTACGCTATCCTCCATACGTTCTACTTCACTCTGTAGAAAACCTGTACAGCAACCAGCTGCCGTACAGTGCTAGCAACAGAGAGAGAGAGAGAGAGAGAGATAGCGATACATCGGATGATAAAGAACGCACGCGAGGAAAGGAGAAGGGGAGAGCTGGCAAGGTTCAAATCTTGGAAATAGGAACTTTTCCATTTTCATTGAATTTCAAAAATCCATCGGCGCCAAGCAAGCTTCCCGACACAATTCCATCATGGCCACTGCCGCCGGGAATCGCTCGTACAACCCATGCATGCTTCTCGTACCTATTTACGTATATGTTGAACGTACGTAATACTTTTATCGTCAGAGCAGTTTTACAAACTGCGATTCCTTTTTCATTTACTATTACCGACAACAGCTCGTATCTATTTTCGTACGCGAAGCATTTTAAATGACTGGAGCAACCGCTGTCTATTCCGTATGAAACTCTGTTTTCCTTCTAGTGATGGTTGGAATTGACGGGAGTAGAACTTTGGAAAGCTCGACTAATGGTACGTTTCCATGAAACGGAAGTTTAGTATCCCAGACCGGTAAGTAATCAGCGATGGAACCTCTCAAATATTTACGAGCCTCTTTCACAGTTACATATCTGTCCATAGCGCCACGTATCGCTTTACGTGACGCGTACACGGTGTACCGCTTACAAGTAATCGCGTCACTCAAACACATTGCCACGTGTCACTGTTACTCTTAACTTAACCACCCGATATGTCAATGCCTGTACGAACGACAGTGTCATCTCTAAAGCACGCAAGATCAATATTTACTACCCAGGATGCACAGCTAATAAAATCGTAATGCATTAGTCCGAATCCAACTGACCCGACGATTCGAATTATCGGCACGACTGGAGTCAAGTATTTTTCCTCTACTCTGTACGTAAAAGAGCAATGATCAATCAGTTATCATAATTACGTGTAATCAAGGGCTATCCTACTAACAGAGTATTCGAACACGGGGATGGATCCATGACTGCTGCCACTGCATTGCGAGCTTGCAAAGCGCCTAATCAATGTCCCGATAGGACTGCATTAGCTAACGACAGTGCCAGTGGCGTAGAATTTCGTCATTATCTTGGGCACCGTTAGGTCGTGTGCACTGGCACCTTTCACACGAGTCCCAGGGCTTATGTTTCTGAATCACGCTAACTTGTTGGGGAACGGCGAGGTGGGGTGGTCAGGCGAGAAGAGGAAGCTCACACGTTCTCGCGAAATCAGTGAAAAGTCAAGGAGGGGATGGTAGGGAGGGTTGGAGGGAGGGAGGGAGGGAGGAACGCTGTGCGATTTATCACGACGGCAAGTCAGCCGGCAAATATAATCGTGAAATTGATTGGGATTCGTTAATGATAGAAATGGGGACGAATGAATGATGTGGTCTCGCGCGATTCGCCTCTCCCCTGTCATCCCTTATTCGCCAAAGGGATGCTTCGGTGCTCGTACGACTAGAACCGCATTAATTAAATTTCACTTCCGTCGACGACCGACGCATAAGGAATCCTCATTAGAGTCATAATCAGCCCCATTTTTTTTTTTTTTCTTTTTTTTTCATCCCTCGATCTGCTCCACTTTTACTTCCCCTACTCTCCTTTTGCGTCTTCCACCTCTGCCCAACTTCTCCTTTCTTTTCCACTTTTATATCGCAATACGCGTCCGACGTCACCCTGAAAAGGCAGAACTGAAATTGCACGGACTAGAGCCTAAGCCGGTGGCGGCCTGAAATTTCCGCCTCTGGCAACGTGAAGGAATTAGCATTTGATCCTCACCGCGGATTTGGGATACGATCTCCGGGAGGCTGCGCGCTCCGGATTGCCAGGCTTCCAGCTCCACGCGATATTCATACTTTATTCGGAGAAAAATTGTACGCGACCGTTTCGCCGTATTTCGAAAATTTAAATAATCATTTCCGCTGCTGAATTTCACCTGATTCCGGCTTGCGCGTCCCTGTACCCAACTGTACGCTCCGTACGTACAGATACAGTTATACCTCAGTGAACACGTGTGTAAATTTACGTGCGTACTATCCGCGCCATCTGTAACGCACGCCAGAAGTTTCCAATATACATTTCTTCCATACGTACAAATCTGCACGTTCTCAACTATATTAGTACGCACCGAGCGAATACGTAAGTATATCAAACCGGATTGGTCAAAGGTGACGTAATCTTTCTACCTTTTACCCAATGGTATAAGATCCGTGTGAAAATGAATTTGCCGAAAATAAAAAACATCTGAAAACTATTCTTATAACTTTTCCGTAATTTCGTGGACGTGAACTAACCACGTGGCAAGCACGTGTCACGAAATGCAGTCATTTTGACAGGTTGCAGTTACTTCGAAAATGTAAAAGTATCAAGTAATTTTTTTTATCATTTCTTGGTAGGCGCAATAGGCCTCTAGCGATAGATAGAATCAAAAACGAAAAAGCAAGCGGGAAAATTGAGGTGTAACCAAGGGTGGGTAAAAGGTTGGAGTGAATCTTTGAAACGCACGTGACGCAGATTGAACTATGGGGCTTAGCGGGGCTCTCGAGCTTCAACATTCATGCAAAAAGCATCGCACAAACAATGGCGTGTCTCTCTTTTCGAATGTGAAGGAGAATAAGAGGTTCGAGACTATAGGAAGGGCGGCTTTACCTAATGGCCCGGATCACATACCGCAGATCAACGCCACTGAGTACCGAGTGCTTCGCGTCCTCCTTCCTCCTCCACGTCGACTTGGTCCAACACGTGTATACCATGTCTGAGTGTATATATATATATATATATATATACACACCCTTAGTTTACTGCCATTTACCTCTTTTACACAATTTGAATAATCATTATATGCAGCGGCATTACTCGCAAACGAATTCACTATTAGCGCGCCTTTTAGTTTGCGTACCTGATAATCAACTATTATATATATATATATATACACGCGCGCCCACACGCACATCGATCTAGTGAATATTTAATACCACTTATCGATTTTCAAATCTCCCGTTACAACATCAACATGCATTATTATGTATTTCGATTCGCCCGTCGGGATAATGAGTGTCTAGATTCTATCAGTAATAACATCAATCGCTTATCCAAAAACGATTCCAACTCAATCCTCTTAGTTTTTCTCTTTGTTTACACGTAACTTCGCCGAGGTGTTCACGCGCGTCATGATTACACGATAAAAATGTGTCACTGCCTCGCGACGTTCAATATTAATTGAATAATCGATAATCTACTTTATAGAGAAATGACGAAATTTCATTGAGAATTAATATTACGCAATACGTCCGACAAACAGACTCTACATGCGAGATAGCTGCTGATACACCATAAAAATATATTCAACAGTACGTGTAGCGTGAATGTCAAAGGCACATGAAATAAAGAAAAAGAAACATTCGACTCTACCAATCGAGTCATTGAAAAACATACTTTTACTTTGCTATTGCTACGGCCGCGTTCGAGCCACGTGTACGACAGTCGTTTGAAAGGGGTAGTTTTGCTCGGTCTAACCGTATCTGACTTCGCACGGGTAACAAGGGGTTGTAAAAGGAGCTTACACTTACGGCGGCGCTGCGTACTCGAGTAAGAGACACAATCGACAGAAGTACTTGAGGAACTCGAGCTACCCTCTTTTTTCCCTGTAAAAGTAACCCCTGCGTAATACTGCCAAGTCCATTCGTCGCTGCTGCCATCTATTAATAATTGATACCATCTGACGATCTCATGGACTCTAACGAGTGAAGATCTGAGCCTCCACCCTGCTTCCCAAACCGACAGAATAATTCTTTACAAAAGACTTGACATTTCCACACCCCGAAGACTCTGAACGCTAAGGGTTCGAGTATCGCGGCGGACTCACCCCTCCCGACAGATATAGGACGTTTATCTGAAATACTCGTTGAAATCTATCGGAGGTATTAGAAGGTAGGAAATAAGTCACAGGGACTATGTCGCCAGCAAAGGCATAGAATTTAATAAGCATAGGTGGTAGTGGGTTCTACTGGGGGTTGAAGAAGAGGGTTTTCCCGCACCATCCCTTGGATAGTACCTTCGTGTAAGACATGGATGTAATCTTGGGTAACTCATACGTTAAGACGAGAGGCGGAGAACGGTACTGGGGGACGCATTCCAGAGACTAACAAATGCTAGCCCCACCCCTCCCACTCCACCCCCTTTATACCACCCGAACTAGAGGAGAATTTTCCCTCTCTCTCATACCTTCTCTCCCAAGCATATCCCCCCCTGGGGAAGAGACGCTTTCTCCACGTAGAACCCAGGGAGTATGCGAGTCTTTCGTGGACCCGGGGGTGGAGTGGAAGGGTAGTGGCGGTGAAGGGGCGACATAATTCTAATTTTATTGCCAGCCATGCTGCGCGCCGCTCGACTTCGGCAAGGCAAATTTATGGGCAATTTTTCTTATTAATTTTCATAAGTTCGACATGTGAGCCTGCCTCGCGACAAAGCAAAACGACGTAGGGCGAGTCGGCAGCCCGGGACCAGCCAACCAAGCTAGCTAGTCAGCCACCCCGAGCCAACCAGCCAGTCTCCCGCCCCCCTATTTCGTCACAACCCCTTTACATCGTTTTATCCATCCCCAGTATACTAAAGCTAACCTGGCTTATTGAAAGTCGCTAAGATTCGGCAGTTCCTCCCAACTTTTTACGAGAATACTTTCGCAGCGAGTTCTCGCATCTTGTTAGCCGAACCGATATGAGTCGACCCCACCCTCCCACCCCGAATGCCATCATTCTTAAATGAAAATCCGCTTGCGAGGAACAATTAATTTCCCACGGAATGCACGGGACGACTAAAGAGCCCAAGACAAAGCTCAGCGACCTTCCTGTACAGCGGGCAGACGTTCGTGAGAAAAGTTTAAATCGAACGAATGCATATCGCGAGTGTAAAAAGGCTACGGTCTCTCTCACCTTTCTTCCTGCCATCCCTCGACGAGATTCGAAAAGCTGTAAATAATAGAGGGTGACGAATGGATTCGCGAAAGGGCGACGAAACGGTCCTCGCAAATATAACAGAGTTGCGAATTTAAAATTGCACGCCAAACTTCGACTGATTTGTTTGCAACTGTGTAAATTGAGAATAAACAAAGAAGTCGCAGTCAGATAGACAGACTTTTTTCTTCACGTCGTTTAGATTCTACAAAAAATTTTTCACAAATTTACGTCAGCATCCCCGTCTCCTCGAATGTTACCCCCAGTCGCCTTCTACCTCATAGTCGAACGTCAAACTGGGGTTTGGAATTTTTTGATAGCCAAATGAACAAAAACACAATATCGAGTATCTACACATGACTTTAAATGGCTTTCTTTTACTTTTATTTTGTACAGGATATCGCGAGGGAAAACGTGTGTGCTTTGGGATTGCACGTGTTGTGTCTACGTCTTCGGTCTGGTATTGCGCTGTCAGCAAGGTCTGCGCCCTCTCATCCATCACGGAAAGTCGCCAACTGTACGACCAACCCCTTTCTGCCTTGAGACCTACCCCGGGACAAGCTAACCTACCTTCCTCCCTCCATCCACCCTACCATCACCATCTTCTCAACACTGTTCGATTTGTCCATAAGCCCCGTTCCGTTTACACGGCAAAATTCTGTCCCCTTACATCCCCATACCGTACCTACGTCATTCTGCTTTCTCTTGGACAACCGGCAAAAGCTCATTCCTATTCGTCTACAGTCCTCGTATAGAAAAAGTCCATGTCCGTAGTAAACTATTGTCCCAAGTCACAGAGTATCCCTGTGTTACGAATAATCAAAATGTATGGTGGTTATACACAATTTTAATAGCTAGCGTAATATCATTAACCTTGCGGGTTGAATTTTTTACGAGCATCGAACGGGCACGCCGCTGTCGCGAGTGGTTTGGGGTGCCGAGGGCTCGTAAGAAATAAGGGGCAGGGGATGTGGTGTAACTCGGCTCTAGAAACTTCATTTACATCGGCGGCGTCCATAAAGTGGATAAACTGTGGCTGAAGGAGCGAATTTGTTCGAGATGCGCCTTGCTTGGCTGCTTTAGTTACCTTGCTTGCCTTTCTTGTCTCCTTCGTTACCTGCTTCTCGTATACCGAAGGCATTTTCAAAGGGTCCAATTATCCTGGAGCTTTTGGCATCTTTCCTACCACTCGGATCGGCCAGGGTTATTAAGCTTGTATGGGGGGGAGCGGGAGGGTAGAATTAATATGGCGGTGGTGCAGAAACGAAGGAAAGATAGGCGGAACTTTCTCGACGATGAAAATAGACGGGAAGTGGCGGGAGTAGTGAAGTCTGCCTGGGAAGTGACTCCTCTAGATCATTTGACGAATTAACAATTATAATAGGCGATTAGTATTCTAGTCATTAGCATAAGGAGCCATCAGTGGCAACTGAAAAGTTTGACTGGCCTCCATTTTGATGGGACGAATAATTTCACGGAATTTCCTTACTGTCTTTATAAACTAACTTCAATCTCACTAACGATCCGTAACCGTTACGTTTCCTGCTACCGTTTATGGTGCAATCCTGCTTTTCCTTACTTTTACCTTGGTGGGATTTGCATCTCTTTAGTAGGTGTAAGGTGGAATGCTGAGACTAGACGGATGCTTCGCTCTGTGCGGACGCAGAGCTACTTTTCATTCGAATCTGTTATACTTTTCGGTCGGTAAATACCATGCCGATAATGTATCGTCAGTCGGTAATGCTGCTGTAATTTTATCTATAGTAGATAAACACTGCTCGTTGAATTTCGTATTACCGTTGGCTAGAAATAAATATACTAAACATCTTAACATGTTGGATGCATCCAAATTGTATACATGTGAATTAAGCACGTAAAAACTGTATTTATAAAACTGTAAAACCATAAATATGATATCCGAACCATGATAGTTGTCTTAAAGTTTCCTCACGTCAATTCTACCTTATAGATGACGTATCATATTTTAAATTGAAGCCATTCTGTTAAAGCTACACTATAACAACGAACAATAGGCCAGCGTTGTATCCCAGGAAGCACCTTGCGCGTGAGAATGCAAGAGGTGGGCGTGGGTCGTCTCTTTGTCCTTACATGTTCTCCCTATGGCCAACAGCTTTCACAAGTCTTCTCATCGTACCCTCTCTTGGACTTAGCCCGCTTCACATCTTCGCGAGAACTTCAGGATGGCAGCTTGCACAAATGTCCACCATCGGTAACAGAAAAAAAAGAGAGAAACGATGGTCACTCACCAATGAATCTTCGTCTTTGAAGTGCTGCACCTAATCCTGGTCCTTTTGTCCATTTTTCTTGTGCATTGTTCACAGGTCCAATTCATCTTTAGACACTTGAGATCCATTTGTGCGATATCTTGGGGATTCGACCTTGCTGATTATATCTGCCTATGTATAATTTCGAATACAGATTTATATTCACACACACTCAGGCTGTGATTCCAAATTTACCGACATTTATATGAAGTTACTTACATCTCTCTCAGGCACGTATAGACGAACAAGGACACAGCGCTGGTCGCAGTATTGGCAGCAACTTGTAGACACGTCCTAGATAAATACACGATTATTTAAATATACTAACTCACTGCGTTACGCCTTTTCGGAAATGGTGATAAAGAGTGTGAGAGGACAGATGGCTTGAAATGTGCTGAAGACCCGAGAGAAAATGCCTCAAGAAATAATTGATGATACGTATAGTGAACGATTGTTTCAAACATTACAATCAACATAAGATAAATGGAAAGAACCGGATTAAACAGTCTAGGGTGCGAAATACATGCAGTCGAATCCCAACGCTCACGTTCAATATGCGTCCATCTAACGGATACAGAACAGCGAAATGTCGTAATGCATGGGCGACAGAGGCATGAGGAGGATTCCGACTTGTGATACGCTTGAACACTTGAGTATCAATCGACAAGCGCTGCCTTCCAGCGACAGAATTTCCAATAACAACGTACAGTGAGCGTCAACAATGCCCTGGAGTGGGGATGCAGACCGATCGGTGTTTGGCAATATTCCCCACTCCAAGCCACCATTGACGCTCACTGTATTACTTAATTCCTAAGCTTCCCGTTCTACATTTCCCTTGTCTCCCGTGTCTGTCTTTTGTCTACAATACAAATATGATATGTGCTATTGGATGCATTCTTTTTTCGCCCTATCCTTTTTGCGAAAACACACGAGAACCTAAGTTCCTCATTCGTACGAATAAAAATATAATTTGTTACCTGGAGTGTAACACATGACGCATACCAGATGAATTCCGAAATACAAAGCACTTCGAAAATTCCTCTCAAAGGGGACCGTTTATAGCGAAATATTTAGCACTGTAAACTTATGATCTCTTAATTTTGACGACATACTCTCGCCTAGCTCAGCAACTGCCGACAATGAGCACAGTTTATTCGTAAAGACGAAGTAATATCTGCTTCAACTCACAGATGGCAGCATACTCGATGGCGCGTTAGTACGTCCGTTGATTCAACATGTTCAGTCAGTACGTCAGACTCGCGCGGTAACGAACACATGGTAATGCCTGATCTGTTTATCTACAGATTACTTTTTGTTTTGACAGAATATAAGTAGACTAAACATGCCTGTGTATTCTGTGCCTCGCGTTTCTGGTATATAGAATATATACCTGTATATATCTATCATAATTTGTAGATGTCCGGAATATCAGGGTCTTATGTCACCACATCGAACAAGATGCCCAGTCTATCTCTTAGGTCAACGCTCATTATTTGTTAACAAATTATCGTCTGACGATACGCAGGACTACGGACAGCAGTGTGCGCCACGTAGTTGCACTGATAAGGCGCTGTAGATGCTTCTAGATTTTCTGCCTGAGGCGCATTAAAAATGGCGCGTAATTTCCAGATTTTGTCTAATAAACAAGTACACTTGTATCTACAGTGGTAATTAATTTCACAAAGTCTTATTTCGATGATTTCACGAAGAGTCTATCCCCCTCATACTTATCCTGAAGTGAGTAGCAAAATTTTCATCGAGTGAATCAAACGGCCAATCACTGTCAACTATTGCGTATGAAGTTCCTTAGGATGTCATCAGATTTCTGTGTGTGGAACTATGGAAACTATACAGCGATTGCTCCTACGATACGACTCTTAATCTTTATCTATATCAAATAGTGGATACACTTATAACATAGTTCTTCTCCATTATCGATCCACTAATAAGATATCAGTCATTCCAACAAATTAAACTTCTTATTGAATTAATTTCTAAATTGTCAAGATTGTCCTCGTTCAAGAAAATAGAACCATGTACCAGATTCTAAGATCAAACAAAAACATCATCAATCTTATGCAACAGTGTCCTTTCATACTGATTCACATGTACAATAACGTTGAGATATTGAATTCCAGAAATGTCCGTTTGCATAAAAAAGTCTCCAAGCAAAACACAGAATAATCATCAATTGACAATGCCAGTTCACAACAAGGCATTGTGCCAATTCTTATTCAGACTTACGGATCAATTAAAAATATTCAATAGTAAGAAAGAATTTGCTATGGAGACACGATGAACAAGGATAGTCAAATGTATGCAAAGTACAGTGTCGTGTGTACCAAATGAATCAATCCTTCAAAAGTTGTAATGTGCCGTGTGAGTATTTCATACGTAGTATTGATATCGTTATCACCTCGTGCAACGTATTACGTTTATGCCTTGTAAAACGATTGGCAATCACGATTGGCTGGTTGCGCATGGCACTCTTCACGTTCGTTGCACACGCCGTACTAGCAACACTGAGGTAGGAGTAGGGGACGCTCGATAAATCCGGCGTCGGCGCTGCTGGAGACCAAGAAGCCAACAGACATCGAAGAAGCACACTTGTTACCGAACGTACAGCGAAACCTATCAATCAGCAAGATGCCTGGACCATGCGGAGAGAAATGCACTGGTAAGTTTATAAAGAGCCTGAGTCACTATTAATATTTAAATGAAACATAACTATTTCTACTTTGGGGTCACTCAAAATAAATTGTTAATGACTTACCCTACGCTAATGCCGGATGCACTCAATTTGAATGTAATATATAAAATTGCTTGTAGGTCGATCGAACTTAATTATTTCCTCACTTGTGTAATAATGTAAATTGGTATTGGCAGTGCAGTCGAATTCTGAGATTTTTATTCTTTTCACAGAAAAGTGCACCAACTGCAACTGCGGAGATGACTGCAAGTGCTGCGACACCGGAAGCACAGGTATTGCATTATTGTTATTATTACTTATGTCAATTAAGTTATAACCAGCTAAACAGTACTTGTGCTAATTTAAGTAGCCATGGGAAGTAGCCTTCATTCATGTAAAAGGTTACTTGGGTTCGTGCAACTTGTTGGTAGTTTCTCGAACCTTTGTGGTCGGTGAAGCGCGTGTTAGAAATACCGAAGGCCAGCCATAAAGTGACTAAGCTCTTTCTTTTACCATCATGGTGAATGCCCTGCATCCATGACTATGGACCCAGTATCCAGAAGATTGGATCTTAGAATTTCGTTCCGCTGAGAGAGTCCATTATTCTTGTGGAATTCACTAGTCTTCTACAGCATCCAACTAACTGGTGTTTTTGTTCCTGTTACAGAAAAGTGTTGCTGCAAGTCTGGTGGAACATGCAACTGCAAGACCTGTGCCTGCAAGTAAAGAAATGGTTACTGTTTAAGAAGACGAACAAAAACGGCATGCTGAATATGTGAACTAGAGCTTGAAGAACAACACCTACTTTACTTCATTTTAAGGACCAATTTTATTCTCTTGGTCATGGACCGTTTTACTCAAAATTGCAAACTTTTTATTTCAATTCTTTAATTTTAATTTTACGTCCATTACGATGGTATCCTGAATAACTGCTAGTATTATTTATCAAACTGTCGACTGTAAAAAAAAAAAAAATTAAATTGCTGATTAGTACATAAAACAGTGAAGTATTTGAATGTATCTTACCTTACCAAAAATCCTAACAATTATTGTAATACACGGGATATTCCTCTTCCACAGCAACACTTTGTTGCAATAATTATTTTTCATCCATCAATGCTTAGGAATAGCAGATTATTGAGTTTTCGAGTAACTGCAACTTTCTCGAAATCTTTGACTGAATATAAATAGACTAGATATGTCCGTGTATTCTTCGCGATTTTTGTTATGTAGGATATATCTATATATAGACGTTAGTCTATTTACCACTTCAGTTAACACCGAAATGGACGACTACCGATAAAGTAAGTGGTTGTGCTGCTGTACAGTATAGTCGCCATAATGAATGTCGGTAACTTATTATTACGTGCTACCGTTGCTATGGTACAGTAGCTAGTTCGCAGTGACGTTACCAACTAAGAATGCTTCCGCTAAACCGCAGCCATCTTTACAGATAGCAGCAGTCATACGCAAGTCGTTGATCATCCTTGTCAATAACTTCCAATATTATTTTAATTTCACCGAGTCAACGTTGTAGAAAATATTTGATAGTATTGATGGACGGTTTATTATTTTTACCCATTTAACGGGCTTAGTTTTAAATACTTCTAATCGAACGCGTGTGTATATTCCAGTAGTGTTAATTACACGTTCAACGACTACAGTAGTACTTTTAAAGGAACGACACGTAACGGTTGCATCGTAACGCGTTAATATCTGTGTAGTTTTTACAGTTTCAAAGATCCCGCTGTTAATTATTGTGTTGTTTAATTTATCGATCGCGCATACAAGTAAGTGATTTTATGTCTAATGATTTTTTATATGAAAGAATCGTGACATTCTTATGGCCTTGTGGATGCGTGTCTCTAAAAAGGTACAATTTAGTTAGACGTTATGTATTTCGTGTACTCTTTTTTGTAGCTTCCTGTGTATTGCTATTAGACAAAATCACAGAGGGATTCGTTTAATTGTTTTGCTAGGTCTTGATTTGGTAGAACGTACGACAAATCAATATGACGTGTTCGCAAGCAAAAGTGAATAATCAGAACAGAGAGTGTCCTGCTCTTTACAGTGGGATTAATGTTAACGAATACTTGGACTTTTAGTACCGCAAGGATATACGATTCCATTGAGAAAAAATATAATTAATGTAACCTCACAGGCGAGGTTGCCGTCCATGCAAACGTGAGACATTATTCTCTCTTTATGGTTTATTCTCTACCCTCCACCATAAAAAGGCTTCCTAGCTTATTCTATAATATGAAAAGCTTTAGTATCAATATTCTTATATTTTCAACGGATTCAGCAAAAGGAATTATACTTTAAATCCACAATAATGTATCAAAAACATAGTTTTATTTTTATAACTTTCTTTACATTTCACAAGGGTCAATAAATTCCCTAGCTGCACCACCAGACAAGTTCAAAAATTCATATGCAATTTTTATGTATCTATCATACAACTGCAGTGAAATAATCTCAATTTATAATAAGCATCCTATTCAGTAAAAATTAAAAATCCACCACAGAGGGCAACTATACTTTCCCATATAAGAACAAGCTTGAAAATATCTGGTTGTGCAGAAACAAGGATCGTCAACGTTAGGGAAGAAAAGCAATCCCTAACGGCAAGTAGGTAATTCTCAACTCGCGAGCGGAAAAGCACGCGGCGGTTAACGACACCCCGTGCGGCTTTAAAAGCTAATATTTCCATCATTGTTAGCTTTTATGCCTCCAGCTCGTATTGTCACGTTACTATGCGAATTGTAAGGTACCGTGTTAGAATACGGTGCTGAGAATATTTCCTGCTTAAATGTATACAGTACACTTTTTTTCTCTTAGCCTATATTATTCTTAAGGTCTAGTAAAGATTTATAGTCGTTACAAGTAGAATATTCGTAATACTTCATAAGAGATTTTAACGAATTTGTTATCCTCTGCCAGAGGATGTTGCAGGTCTTTCAGGAAAATCCTCGACGGTTCTGGATTGCTGTCGCAGCTGTAAACCGGTCAGCCGCTTGCCAAGTGTTCCAGTCGTCGTGACGGATGTTGTTGAAATAGCAGGTGAGATCGTTAGCGCCAAGGGTGCGACTTTACATTGTGCCTTGTAGGGTGTTTAAGTGTTAGTTTATTGTTACCCGCTACCCGGTGGGCAGGCTAGTCTTACATATTTGAGTTGGGCCATTAGGGCTGAGCGTTTATGCTTCGAGACAGTCAAGCAAGCTTCTCGGCTTCTCGCACTTGAACTTTTGACAGCAGTTGTCGAGAAATGAAATAGATCTTAGAGAATCTTGGGGATTATAATTTTGATTAATGTGAATTAAGGTTTATTTATTTATTTATTTTTTTTAGAGAGGAGTATAGCTGGCTGGCGACAATGTTTGCATTCTAATCAGACACAGGAAAGACTTTACAACGGGGCTGTTCAACTTTTCGACATTTTATTCCAGCGAATACAAGTCGTACTTAACTGCTCCCCAGGGCGACAGAACGAGTCATTCCGATTACACCGTGTAAAGGGTTAAAACAACCCCCACAACGTTCGAAGGGTCCCGCGGAAAGAGAGCAGGAGCTTTTCCTTGGCATGGGCTTACCAGTAGCCCGCTGGGCCCAATCGCATGAAATTAATGTCCTTCCATTATTAGTGGAAGTTACACTCCATGCTCTCGAGGACTCTATCTTATTCTCCCTCTTATTTCCTTTGCTCTCTTCTCTAGTTTTCTAAGAGAAGTTACTCCAGGGTGATACTACTACTGTTGGCAGCGCTGTCGCTGGTGCTGCCACTACTTGGGTTAGAATGGAAGAAGGGTAGCAATAAAAGTAGACTATGGAGTTAGAACTTTAGCTAACGTGAGTAATGCTCGACATGGTCGTCGACTCCTGTTTCTTCATTAGAGATGGTTGACGTCTTCAGGGTATCCGATAAAAGTGTTGACTTTGCAGAACAGATAAAATATGAGTGTTATTAGACCTTCCTGTCATAAATGTAATTCACTGATGTAGGACAGTATATAACTAGACCAGGACATGTAGGAAAGTCAAATATATATAACTATATGTATGTAGTACATATTTTTTAATATCAAAAATGTCTTTGCTTTTTCAGATAAGAAAAAGCTCAAGCAGGTGGTAAATATCCAAAGTACAAATTCCTAGGGGTGGCTTCTGAGGACGGAACCCTATAGAAACATGCAAGAGGTCCTTTCTGCAACCATGAAAATAAATGGTTAACATAGATACAATTAAAAGAGGAGCTCTCTGGCGGCGAAAGCAGCAGGAGGACTCATTGGCATCAATTCTTAATTCGAATCTGGCTAACGTAAAACTGAAAGTTAAGGAAGTTCGCCGACATTAGCCGTAACAATGCCGCAGTAAGTTCTTACGGTAACGATCCTGTAATAAAGGGCGGCCGGGTTTCCGGTGGTAGCAATTTCTTGCGATAAAGTCACCGATGGGACCCACAAGAATTAAATCCGCTGAAGGGGTTGGTTCATTCCATCCTTGGCATACCGTGGTTCGTTGGCTCGTGGTTGGTTAGCTATCTAGCAAGCTAGCAACCTAGCGTCAAATGGGGATGAAGATTTAAGGGTCGCTCCCGTTTAATTGCCAGTAGAAACATTCTCATTCTCATATTTCCTTCCTGGCGGATTTTAAACAGAATCCAAAGCAGAAACGGGGGCGAACCCGAAAACGAATGCGTAAGGGGGTTGCGGGAGTGTACGTAAAAAATGCTTATAGCACTTTCACGGTAAGACGAGGGTTAATTCGAAGGTTGGCCGAGAGTGTTACGTGGTGGTAATTCCAATTGAACTAGATTACCTAGCGGAAATTAGTCAAAACCAACAAAAGCCTTGGCAAAGCCTGGCCTATTCAGTAGCCGCAATCGCAGTCGGATCGCGATCCGCAATTCCGCAAATGGGGCGGTTTGAGCCACCGAACAAAAGATGTAATAATTCTGGTCCCCTTTCCTACCCCTTTCTATCCCTCAGTCACCCCCTCCGTACACTCTCACTCAGCCTCGTAACGTCCCCTGCGTACCTTCGCCCAGCGCAAAACCCCTTTGTTTGCAAAACAAACAAGAATCGTTTGCTCCCGAGTGGTCCGACGAGGGGGGTGAAGGGAAAATTCAAGGGGGTGGAATTTTAATTACGCGAATATCAAGTTGTTAAATTACATTACCTGATTTCGGAATTAATAATAGTCGTTACTGCTATAAAGGTGAGTCCTCTGTATTGCGTAATGCTGCGTGCTTTTTCTTGCCTTTAAAAAATATTTGCAATACCTGAAGCGTTTTCAAAGAGCGAAGTACTCGGGACTACAGTAGTCAGTATTTTTACTTAGGACACTCCTGCTATTGGTGAAATATGGTTTATATTGAATGTTTAAGCAATTCGTGTTGGCTGACTGCCCGTTGGAAATTTTTGTCCCTCTGTTATTGTCAGAGCGAAAGCAAAGAAGAATGATCACCCGATTGATGAATGAATTCTCGGCATTTAATAAATCCGCATTATAAAATATCGTGACGCCCGCGGATAATGGGACGCAACACTGTAAACACTTTAATTAAACCGCGCGAAAGATATTTAATTTCAAATAATTAATGGTCGCCAGCCTGAAAATTCATACGACCCCCGACGAATCCTCCCTCACTGGGATCCCTTCCTGTAACCCTCGATTACTCTTAATTTCATTACGAGTCAACAGCCGCAAACCATCATCGTCTATATTTGGTCTGACTTTTCTCAAGCTTTTCGAAAATTCCGTCATTTTGAAACTGTACCCTCACAAATGGCAACAACATTGTTCCGGAGACCCAAGAGCAAGACCATAAACCCAATAGTCCTGTTTCTCGAGTAAATGGAACAGGCTCAGGCAATCGTTCAGAACCAGAGAGAAAAAGAAGAAATTCATGACAAAAGGCAACCCTCGCATTCGCGATTCTTATGAGTCTCCATAGCGTTAAATATGCAGGGGGTGGTTTCCAGACTGTTATTTATTTATTTTTCACCCTGGCATACAAAGAAAGAAGAACCAGGAAAACCAGAAAATATAAGTATTCGTATTTCTTATATATTTCTCGTATCCAATAAGTTTTTGTCTTTTTTTTTTCCGAATTCTCCATTCCTTCTGAAAAGACGCGAATTAAACGTTGAACGTTTTGCTGTTAAATACTGAAAGAAAAAAAAAGAAAAAAGACAAAAGACATTAAAGCACGGCACACGCTGGAAGCTGTACGGCAATTTTCTTTGACAACGGTTTGTCTCGGGCGCGCGTAGACAATACAGGCGGATTCAATAAAACCGCAACAATAAGGGTGTAAAGGGTGGTTGGTTGCCGCTGAGTCGCGTTGAGCGGCGTGGAGACGAGAAGAGCGTAGGGTAGGAAGGGGTTAGGTGGTGTGGGGTATGCGGGAGGGTAATTTGAATGAAGAGACAAGAGACAATGCGTGGGCGAAGGCTGTGCTAGGCGGTGCGATGGGCGGGCGAAAACAACCGCGGAATCAAATTAGGGCGGGAGGGTGGTGTGAGGCAGTTGTAATTATATTTACAAGTGGCAGTTCGCTGAAACAAAAGCCACGAAGATTGCTCAATTCATTCGAGGACTCATTGTTAGTATTGTCGAATCTTTTAACAAATTCTTTGGGAATTTCGATAGACGATTTCAGAAACGTGCAAAAGTGTAAATATATATATATATATATATATATGTACATATATGCATGCATGCATATACAGTGATTTCACTTCTCGAGTCTGCCACCCAACCCCCTCATTATATCATGCCTTAATATCATCCCTCTCGAATCTTTCTATACCTCTCCAATGTAAAATCGTTTAGGGATCGTTATTTACGTCGTTCAGAGTAACGAATTCGCGTTGCTATAAACACACATGCATGTTAACGCTGTTACACATGTGTGCGAATGAAGGAAATATTTTTTCTTTTCTTTTTTTTTCCACTCGGATATCAAATAATATTTTATCCAGGCGCCCTTCTCTCTATCGAAGCAATTTGCTTTCCCTGCGTCTCATACTCGTTAAATTGTTTACCCCCTAAATTGAATTACCTACCGGGAGAAAGAAATAATATATATATATATATATATATATATAAACTCGTGCACGTGTAATACACACAGCGTCACACACCCTGGAAATATCAGCGACTGAAGGTAACGACTTTTCTCGCATTTCCCTCATTTTTCGCTTGCTACCGATTTTCCAATGGCTTCCAATTTCTGCACTATCGAGGAAACCTTAGTGGGGGTGATGTCGAGTCCATCGTGATCGAGGGTTGGATCTTAATTTTTTATTTTTTTTTTTCCAAATTCCACAATCTTCAGCGACAAGTATGATTGCGTTGAATGACTGGACGATCGTTCCTTAAAAGTCCTTTAAGGGATAATTATTACACCCCCGTATGGAAGGGTGTATCATGCTGGGAGGTCCAAAGGAATCTCATGAAAATTATCTTCAAAATTCCTTCATCCACCCTTTTACGTTCCTGGATGAAGTCTAAGAGCTCGTCTACTCTCTCAGCACGTTACTTCCTCCCTTCGTCCTGAATGGTCTCAAGGGTTGCGCGTCGCGACGTCGCTGGCGGACAAGGGTCGCGTACTCTGCGAGTTCTGAAAATCGAGTGAAATTGAAATATTTCAAATGTCGCGACAAAGGAGAGCATGAAAAGAAATGACCTCGGACGGTCCAGCCAGCATCTCTTCGTCTGGAAAATATCTGTCTGAAATTAACCCCGGTGAAGGGATGGAAATTCGTGCTCGGTGGTCAATAACACGTAGGTAAAAATTGGTAATATTTATGACATTAAAGTTCATGGGGTAAATTGTCAATCGAATTCACGATACCATGAAGGGTGCATCCATTTCTGACTATGTGACCAGGTTGCTATTGACAACACTTCCTCGTCATCCCTATTCAAGGTGGACACCATCCCCATAGCTCATGCTACTGGACACAAAGCAAAAAGAAAGATAGTTGACATGCTTTGACTTCCTACGATATTTCCAAGCTCGTATTATTATGTCGAATACAGGTACATCCCTTTTTGTCCCCTTCCTCGCTGTTTAGGAATAATAATAAGATACTAGGGGATGCAGCTACCCTTGCCGAATCTCCAAAGTTTCTACAAATTCCAAGATCCACTGGGCCAAAAGTCTTTGAAAGTTGTAAGGGTTGCAAATACGAAAGTTCTGATTCAGGTAAATTGAACGGAAGTCGAAGAGGTCGTGAGTGTATGTGTTATGATTATGCGAATGAAATTAGGTTGATGAACGAAAGCGATATATATGAAAACGCAGGGGGTTGATATTACGCGAAATTACAGAAAGAAAGGGGTAGCGCGTGTTTAACGCGAACTTCACGTTGCTTCATGGAAATTCCGAGAGCGGCTCTTTTTTAATTGACGCCTTTCAAAAGCTCCAGTGTCGGTAGAGGGGTAGTAAGGGTTGCTGTTATTCCTCGTAGTAGCATGTCGACGCCAGTGACGCACCACCCTCTCACTCGTTCAGAACATAAAACTTTTTTCTTGGGATTTCAACTTTTTAATTTTCTTTATTTTTCATTTTCACTCTACCGCCACCCTGCGTTCCCTCGCCGTGCTAGGACTTTCTAGGAGCTTCTCACGGGTACCGTTACACTTTACGACAAGCGTTATCGCACGTCAAATTAAGACAACAACTCCCTCAGATCCTTTGGGATAATTCAGGCTCCTTTTTCCAAAGGAACAACTCGGAGTGATGCTGCTTCCGCTACTGGGTCCACTCAGCGATAATTATCACGTGACAGAGAGGCGGGGTGGAAGAAAGTTGTGAACGCGAGGTAACGCGATACCAGGAGAAAAGGATAGGAGCTCATCCCGGTGTTAAGCAATACTTGGAAAGAAAAAGAAATTGAATAAGAGGAATAAGTAGAATAAGAAGAAGGTCCTGAAGTGGGGGTGCTTTCCGATATTAACGAAGGTAGACATCTTTTTGCACGGGACTTACCTCTTCAGTCACTTAGCATAATAAAAAGCTTAGCAGTTGGCTCAACTTGGCTGGGGATTAAGTTTAACCCGTTTAAGGGCGTTAGGAGAGAAAGGAATTTCAGGGGTCTTATTTTTCTACCCCTTCCGAAGCATTGAGTGGCTCTGTACCAGCAGCCTTAGAATTTTGAAGGAGTTGTGTAATAACATGAAAGTACCGTGCGAACGAGTGGAAGCATCCTCTTAGGTATTTTCTAATTAATACCTGAGCATCTTATCCGAGGCGAATTATCTTATTAATATAATTATTATAAAACGTTGCTCTTCTTTTGTATTTCTCTCTGAAACTTTGTCTATTTATTTTCTTATTCTTTCAGATCCTCCGCTTTATGCGTGTCGCTTCTGCGAACTTTGACCTCCTGGAATTTTCAATATACCCTCCTGAAATAGACTGGAGTCGATATTGCTGCTGAGTCTGAAACCCTGGACTTTTGTGCGCTGGCCTTTGTCATTTGCTTGGCAATTTTCAAATTTACCAGGTGAAACGAAACAATAAATTGATAGCCAGTCGTGTCTCCTGTCATTCGCTGTCTCGGCTGTAATCACTATTGGCTAGCGGGATGATGGCGGAGATGATGACAGTACTAGTGGCGATTGTGTGAAAATAAATTGACAGTGATTGTCAATGAATGGCGTCGGCACTGAAAGGGATGAAAGAGAACGGAGATTTTACAGGGGTGCAGGTAATGCATTGTTAAAAAATGTAGATATATCTATTTCTGCACGTGGTATATGTATGTATGACCTTAATAATTTTATTTGCAGATACCGAGGACGAGAAATATATTCAAGAAGATTGCGGAGCTTCGCTGCTTCATTGCTGGACGAACTCCTTGGCATCCGGTAGAAGAATAATATTGCGACGTTTTAATAAACCGAGTTAGGTAATCAAGACGGGCGTTAAAAAGCTTTGTTGCTTTAACGGCCGTTTTACGTCCGCTTAAATCACACTTCACCTGGTGGGCCGGAGGGCTGAAAGAGCCGAGGAGGTGGTGTGGCAAGGGTGGTTCGGCTCGTGAAAAAAAATAAGCTGCCTCGGGCAGCGACAACACTGGAATAGGAATATTTTCATAAGAGTTATGGAAATGAAAAAAATACGAAAACTTTACCGAGTATACCCAAGTGCCGGGAAGCACCGAAAGCTCGTCGATTGGCACAGTCGGTGCTGTGGCCATACCCAAAAAACTGGGAGAGCTTGAAAGCACTGCTCCTCTCGCCTTCGTCATACCCTCCCTACCACTTTACCCCTTGTGTCTCTCTGGCCAACCCGCTTTTATACCTTTTTATTTAACCGAGTGCAGGGGACACACATCAGCCAGCCGGATATTATTTCAGTCAGCGCATATTTCCGTAAATTAATTTTATGAAAACAATTTTTACTTTTTTAATTAATTGTTGTTTTTAACCCGCGGCCGACCTCACGCTGCTACTCGTATATGTCACATCTATACGGTATTCACCTGGCATCGCGTTAATTCAGATTCGCCGTATGGGACGGTCGCAAATTTTTTAATAATATTATTTGAAAAAACTTTGAGCACAGTAATTGTTCCTGGTTAGTAAAACTTCGCGAAAATGCTGCAACGCGATGGTAGTAAAGAGATAAATTCTTGTTTGGATCCACTGAAGAAAATGTTAAATCAATCGATGGACTGTTTAAGATTGACGCTACGTCTTCGAACGATATGTCTACCGGAAGTTTGTAAAATTGAACGATATTTCGAAGGTTTTGCGTAAGCGAAGGGTAATTGCCGGGCAATTATGCGGCCAACAGGAGGGTCGGTATAGAAATGGCGCACGGGGGGTACCTTGGCAGTTAGGTGTGCCGAAGGTAATCGCGGTCATAAATAACATTTATCGGTGGTCCGTGCTCTAATTGCCAATGATTATACCGAGAGAGGCGAGCAGGAAAAATTGCCAATTTGCATTGAATGCTCTGCCGTTCGTCATCGTTTCGCTAACTGCTCGTACTCATGGCGTTGGGATCGTGAATTCGCGAATTTTCATAGGGACTCTCCGTACCCATAGTGCCAAATTGAAAAGGGATCTTCTCGACCGATTAATTCCGCACGGTCTCCGCAACGCGGCAAAACGACCCTTATTGGCCAAAGTGTCTCCATAACGAGCTCCTGAACTATCCACATAAATTCGCAATATTCAGCACGAAATTTTGAAGACAGTTCGTGCGAATATTCACGCCTTTTGGCAGTCTTACCTTTTTGCAACTACCATCCTATTCGGTTCTTCCAATTCTATACTAACTTTCTCTCCTACCGCTTTCTCCGTCTCGCTCACTCTCGCTCTTCACGTATGCCTCCTGTTAGCTGGGTTGCCAAAGTATTCACACTCCGATAGAGTTGGATTTCGCCCTCCTGAATACACAATGCGATTTATTCGAAACGCGCTGTATAAAACACAAAGGACCGTGTATGATTGGTAAATTATTGAGGCGCGTTGGATTTGTCGGGCCAATCACGTATCCCTCTTAAATATTAGAGAGGAGGCGTAAAGGATGCGATGCCTAAAAAGTACGAACCGACGTGCGGATAGGATTTTTCCTCTTTGCGAGATGGAATCGTATAAGATAGGTTTTCAGAGGATATAAGTAGAAAAAACTTGAAACATGAATTAACATTGAAATAATAATTTTATTACTCGTTACTTCTCACCTATAATAAAGCTATAATACAAAAACAGACTTCGTGATATATGTATAGCTAAACCATTACGGTACATTCGTACAATTTGTATTTGGTTATTACACCTGTTAATTTTTTTTTATCTTTATTTTAGTACCTCTACACTCGTACACTCTCATATTCATCTCTCTCCCGCTCCCGACTCACGTTGGTATAAACTATTGAAATGCATCAATCGACAGAATCCTTCTATTGGATAACATTGAATAATAGACAGCGTTATCATACATCCAGTCCTAATATCCAGAATCTAATCCGTTTATATTCTAGAACGTATTAGACATTCGATAATAACTTGTAGGATACAATAGATTTATTCGATTCTAATTACTTATCGATATAGTACCTCGTTACATACACCTAAATTAGGAACATTAACGTGTACTCGTGGAACGATACAAATATATCGTGGAAGCATTTCCTCATTACTTTCCGTAGTAATTAAGAAAATTAAAGTTACGTCAGTCGTACGTATATGGACAGAAAGAACGATAACGAATAGATTCTTACTGATGTGAGCCGGCAATTTGAAATTGTTATGGGGAAAAATAAAAGATGGCCGATACGTTCGCCGATAGAACCAACCTGAAGTTTGCGCATAACTCAGGCTCGTTATCTGACTCGCAAATAAGGTTACGTAAAAGTTACGGACATCAATCTGGCCTCGCGAAGATTCCAACTTGAAACAATGCTAAGTCACCCCTAACGTACGAGTCCCTGGGGTGGTTAGGACTGTTAGGAGTGGTTGTTACCACCCCCATGCTCGTTGCAACCTACTACCCGTTGGATGCGATCTATGGGATTTAAGGGTGCTCGTTTGCTTACCTACCAGGCGCAGCCAACTCTCCTCCCTCTGGAGAATTCTTCTCCCTGGGATATAATACTTTTGAAAAACGGGAGAATTTCGAAAGTCGAATGTATTTCTGAAAACTTAAAAAATTCATTGGGGAATGGAAATGATATTGGAAGCACCGCGAGACGGATTGAAGAAGCAGACGAGTTTGCAGGTTAACCTAGATCAGCACCAGATGACATATACATATCCAGTTCCGTATACTATATATAATTAATATCTGACGTATTTTAATGGCCATGCAATCGTCACACCCTCTGATGATTTTTAGCGTCGTCAATTGAATTTATTATCGACTAGATTATAGAATTGACGTCTTGCCGAGGATCGCTTGGCCTCGAGCTGTGTTTACTTGGACTGTCATTTCGTGTCGTAGGGTGCCTGTGCATTGATACCGTTTAAATTATTCATAGGGTTGAGTGCGTTGTGGGCAGTAGACGTTGGGGGTGCTGGATATCCATTGTGGTTATGGGGTGCCTCGCCGTTGGTCTGCCTTTGAGCAGCACCACCGGGAACTGTCTGAAACAGAGAAGAGAATTTTCTTGTAATCTTAACGAAAGTTAGGTTACGTAATGAACTATATATCTCAGCCGTATAACGGGCTGATCTAATTTTAATAATCATCCCCATAACGAGCTTAAAGTATTCCCGAAAGTCTAGGTGGCCCGGGGTAAACGTGAGTATCCGAAACTTTCCCTTGCATAGAATTCACCACCCTTGACGCTATAGGTACCGACTACAGCTCTAGGGGTGCCTCCACTAACGAATTCATTTTAGCCAGAATACTTGGCTGGTTCCTTCTGAATTTCCCACTGAAAATCCTACGGCTCCTTGGCTACCTTTAACCCTCCATCGAGCCCTCAGCATCCCATAGCATCCCCATACCGAGAGCTCAAAAACAAAAGCCTAGAGAACTTGTATCTCAACTCGAAGTTACTTAAGGAGAGCCCACGCCTCGTCCTCGTCGTCCCTTTAGGTACAGCAGCCTCTTTCTCTCTCGAAGCCATATTTATGTGGAGGAGTTCCCCGGGCCGAGTAGCGCCCACCAAACGATAGAAGGATGCAGGAACTGTGGAAACCGTTGAAAACTTCAAACTTACTCTCATCCCCTCCCCACCCCTCCTCACCCTTCTTCCGGTTGTATTCTCAGGGTGGCGCCTTGGCTTCGCATGGCTCACTGGTGTTAAATTATACAGGTTTATAATTCGCAAGGGTTGCCTCCTGCCGAACAGGGAGGAATCCACTGAGTCAAAATGACTTTGGCTATATGGATTCTCTTCAAAGATACCTAACTCATCCCTCATACGTATCTATGTGAACATAACCATCTTCCTTTGATGGGAATGTGCAACTCGTGATGAGCACGAGAAGACGGACCTTTGTAAAACGGCTATGTATGATGATCACAGTCAAATCTTCACAGACTGCTCTTTATTATCCATCGCAATTGCAAAAATTATCTTCAGCGTCCTTTAGAACAGGGATTTTCATCTGGCAATGACCGACGAATGTGAAAACAGGAGGAGATGTACTGATGCATGTCCAGGCAGCGTCACAACCCATCACTGGAAGGCAGAAGCGTGTGCGCGAACGTGCTGTTTGATTACGACAGCTCCCAGTATATCCCTACTGGTGATTCCTCCTCTGGCAATTGTAGATAAAACGTGAATAAGTCATAGACTTAATTTAGCCGAAATGCTCGCGAAATGGGCGAGGCTGCTAACAGCGGCAGCAGCCAGTAGTAACGTTGGCAGCGGTGGCTGACTTTCTCCGTGGAGATTTCTTAATTACGCAGAGCGTTGGGTCCTTGCGAAACGGAAAGGGAAGGGGTGTCCTGTACTGTCAAGGCGGCTAGGGTAGTCGGGATGGTGGTGTGCCTACCCTGGTCTGCTACCTCCGCGACCGATTCACACGGGGAAGGGTTTACCCCCTGTCGAGATTTAGGGATTCTTGTACGGGCTAGACGGGAGGACTTAGAGAGCGTTAGAGCGAGAGGGTGTATGAGAAGGGTGAGTTGGCGAGTAGGGGTTGGACTGTGATAAAGCATTTCTTACCCTACTCTTTGTCATTTTTATCGTAATTATTTACGAGTTAATTACTCGGGTGAAGCGCAAAGCCAGCAGAAACCGCCGGTGCATTTTTTTCATTATCCTCTGAATAAGTATACGCCATTTTATTTTTGGGTGGTATTGTTCCTTTGAAAATATATCAAGTTGATAGCTGCTCATTTCGCTATTCGCAACCCTTGATATCTTCACCCTCGTAGAAACCACCTGAATATCAGTGGTTCGGATCGTTAACGAGCTTTAGGAACGCGCTGGAAAAACTTAGGGGGGTATTTTTCGCGAGATTTGCGCGAGTAAGACATTAATCGCCCGGTCGGCGGGGGCGAATGCTGGAAGTAGTTTGTAACCGTGAACTAAGGGTGAGCAGGTTTCAGAGGGTGTACCTGGGAGGGAGGAGGGAGGAGGTTGGGAATCGCGTGTCATTTGTCTGTTGATCTCCTGCGGCTGGGAACAGGCCAGGTGTTCTCTTCCGCTGGCGCGGCTTTTCTTCAGCGCAAAAATTAACACCCCCGACGGTCCCACCATTCAACCCTCAATGCCTCTCGGGCCGGCTCCTCTCGCAACCCCACCCAGCCGGCAGAGAATTAGGCAAGACGTCATTATTCCCCAAGAGCCCGTTTCCTCGAAGCAGCCTCCTAGATTAACTCGAGGGATGATCTCACCCCCGCTGCGATCTAGCATGTACAATAATCCAAAGCTTCCCCAACTTAGTAAGCATTTTCTCCAAACAACCCCGAATACTCCATTAAGGATAAAATAGTTTTTCCACAATTAACAGTCACCCTACGTCAAATACATTCAATTAAGATATCTTGCGCTTTACGCATTTCCAAATAATATTATCCCTCCTCCCTCCCACCAAAATTCCATACGCAAAAAAAGCTCATCAAGCGGACCATACAGATCGCAATCATCTAGACCTTAATTACATTTAATTTCGCCGGCATCAATTAAGCTCTGAACTTGCACAGAGTCTTGCGCGGCATACATCAGGGAAGGGCGGAGGACTGGTAGAACGTAGAACACACAAACGCAGGAGCCACGCACGGGTAATAATCGTTATAAAAGTGAGGAGCGAACATGCCGGGCGGCGAGTTGTTTCGCAACTAAACTCATAATCTCACATAAGCTCGCAAGCTGGGCTTTCCCATGGTCGAAGCTTTCTTCGATGCTATAGGGCGTGCATTCGCGCCAAGAGCTACGTGGCTTAACACGAAATTCAGTCATGCAGCATGTCTAATAATATGTTCGCTATACGTAGCTTACGGTACTGCCTAGTGTACTGGATGAATAGAAGCGACCGACGGATTGATGGATTGATCGTGACTGAAATCATTAGGGACCTTTGATAGCTGATCAAAGCTCAACAGATTTCGATATTCCCAAAGCTCAAATGGCGCAGCGAGCCACAAGCCTCCTCGCCCGTGTATATATGCATTGATCCTCTTAAATTCCCATGTAACTCGGTACTAGAATTAGCATATTATCTTAGGGAGTCCCGTCTCCATACCCCTTCGTACGAATTCAGCAACCCTCTGCTACCCCAAACCCTCGATTCGCACGGAGGACTTTGCAGACACTTGAGAGTTTGTTTTAAAACTCAGATAATCGTTTCGAACTCTTGGCCGCCTGAACCCCCGTCGCCCCCGGCCCCTTTGGTTCTTGTCCCTTCGTGCCCTTCGTCCTCCGTTGAAATTCAACTCCGTTCCCGTCGCTTACTTTAGCCTCCCGCGAGGGAAATTAGTGCGAAATAAAAGTTTCATCTAATTTTTCAGAATACCTACTACAATATTTCTGAAACAGCGAACGAAAGTATGTTGCGCTTATCAACGTAGATTTCGAGCATTTCGTGAATCATATTATCAGCCTGAAATTCTCTTTTTATTTTATTTTGTATTTGTTACTCGTGAAACATCCTGTAGCCTGTAACCTCCCTCAGCGAACACTTATCGTCTGAGCAACTCCCGTTATTTGTAACAAACGGCCGTTATTTAGGTGAAGGAAATGCCTTAGACGGCGGAGTTTCCACCTTGCGCTTCAAAGATTGAGACAGCTGTCCGTTCCCAGGCAATCAGAAAAACTACCCCTCCTACGGGGGATGGTGCCCCAGCTACGACATCACCCTTCGTAGGAGCTTAAGAAGTATTCTGAGAGGGTGTTACGGCCGGAGCTGGTATAGGTAGCTATGGACTCTCGCTGACGAGCTCTAAGGGTGGTATTAGGAGCATCTGGTTCTTGGTGGTTTTTTAAGGATCTTAACGCCGAGACGTCGGGACGCCGATTCTGCAGTCAGATGACCTACCCCTTACTTTACATCTCGTTTAACTTTCCTCGTCGTCTCGAAACCAACCCCCTGCCTTTGAATCGGTAACAATCGAAAGTCGTACTGCTTTGATACTTCTCACTGATTCACAATTGAGACTTCGTTCTCCTCCCCGTGGATACGAAATAGACTTTGCTTTGTTATCGAACCTTTTTCGTCATTGTTCCAGAAGCCCGCCGACTGACGTCACTGAAGCTACATAAATACCCAATGAATTTCAACGTCCTGGTAAATCGTCATACATGGTGCAGAGGTTCCTCAGCGGAAAAACCTTGTAGAGCTTTCAAGATGACGCCGAACAAAAGGAAGTATTGGAAGTGGAAGCTTGAAAAGATGGCTGAAGGCTGCCGAGTTTTGTGAAAGTGTCTCAGAAGATCCATCTGGCTTAGGGTGATGGATGCTTCCTTGGTATTAGCATGCTACGGTGATTATTGGCATTAGCCGACTCTATATTTAAGAGCAAGTCCTTGGGATAACTTTAGGGGTGAGTTCTCGGGGAGGAGCAGAGGTGCTGATGTCGCTTATGGGATTGATAATGTGTGTATAGGACAGTGCAGATTCATTTTTATTGAACACGCGAGAGCGTCCTTGATAGCGTTAATGTGACCAATATTAATTAAAGTAAAGTATACAGAGTCACCCCTTAGCTAGGTAGCGTAGCAATAGAGTCACAAGGGTTAGCAACCCCTGAATTAGATGGAGTGGGTGGGTACAATCGCGACGAGAAGGACGAGGGTATATAAGGGGCCAGAGTGAACATTTGCATATTATAAGTAGTACACGTTACCGAGTCCGATATGATCAGCCCCAGGACCTCGTTATTCTATGCATGCGTATGATTCGAGCGTGTTCCACTAGCTAACCTCCAGTACATACATATATGCACACGGACGTCATCCCCTATTCCGTTGGTTTGCCTCACCCTATGGAAAACTATGACACAGCCTAGAGTTCCAACATGTGGAAAATCCGTAATAGTAATTTTTTATATGTCGTTACAGGTTTTCCGGAAAAAAATCCAACGGGATTTTCACATGAAGTTAACCCCTTTAATAGGGGTTGATGTTTATCCATTCGTTTAAAACGATGTTAGAAGCTACGACGATACGGATGTTCCCTATGATGGTTTCACGTACATCTGAAATATTCGAAGACTTCAATCCCCGCAGGTCAGTTTGTAACCCCTTGCATAATCTCCTTAACTCTAAAACTATTTCAGTCCAAGCATAGCTAATATTATGATAGAAACATTACTCTACGTGAGACGAAGCGTCCTGAAGATTGCTCCAAGGATCTTGGTTCGAGATAGAACCTGGATTAAATTGATTGAAATCAAGATGGAGGTGTTCAGGAGTAAGATTAAAGCAGGATACTAGGCTTATGTTATCCTGCCCGACG
The DNA here is from genome assembly GCA_030142615.1 of Syrista parreyssii. Taxonomy (NCBI): domain Eukaryota; kingdom Metazoa; phylum Arthropoda; class Insecta; order Hymenoptera; family Cephidae; genus Syrista; species Syrista parreyssii. Next base: position 1,120,815 of record JARQTG010000244.1, read on the forward strand.
ATAGGAGTCTGTTGCTTTAGGATAATCAAGGATATAATGCCGTCGTGTCTTAGCAATGATGGTTTAACACATTTTTCAGGTCCTTTTGTTTGAATAAATTTTTTTTTTGTTACAGAGTCTTCTCGTTTCTTGAGGTAATCATGGATATCAAGTTAGTGCGCCTACTGTCCTTATCGAAGAGGACCAGGATCCTCCAAGCATTCTAGAAGCCCTGCTTAGCTGCCAGGCTTAATTAATAAGGACACGCGATATCCTACTCATAAGACGGTGGCAGCCTGCCGTAAAGCATAGTTGATGCCTGAAGGGAGTCCTTTGTTGTCAAGAGGGTCAGGCCCGCCACTTTAACTCGTCTTAAGGGGTTACGTCTTCAGTTCTAGAACTACCCTTACTGCTTCCACCACTATTATCCACTATTAGATTATCTAAGATATTTTAATTATCCCTATAGAGTGTTACAAGTCTGCTAAGAATTGCTATATCACATCGTTTGCTGTTACTGATTCAAGTACTAACAAAAACTAAGAAGCCTATCGAAGGAGGGTATAAGAGAGGGTGAGTCTTTAGTGAAAATTCCAGGAAGATTAATCCGTAGGCGTGACTGTCTTCGAAATTCACGAAGGGTTCAAGATATTTGGCGCGACAAGGCTATTTAAGTATATAAAGCCCTAAATTTTGTTATTATTTAACAATAATACATTAACGACATTTTACGAACTACGGACTTACCGGTGGTTGAAGATGGGTCACTTGTCTCTTAATGTGGGCCAGGGTAGCCGATGGAGGTGGATGCAGCGCCATGTTGGCAAAGACGAGCCTCTCCTCGTAGTCGTATTCGCACAGTATCTTATTTTCGCATAAATAGAATCTGTCCCCTACGCAAAACCTGCAGACACAAAAGCATAATATGATGAACAGTAAAGTGACGAACGAGGCAAATCCTATGGGTATTGAACAACGGGAAGTGCATTTAGACTTGGGAGACGAAGGCTACAAGTAAAGGGTACTTTTAAAAAGTGCCAGTATTTTCGAGACAGTCAGGAAAACTCTCGACTTGCGAATTACACAAGATAGCGAGGCAGTAAAGCGTGCTAATTCCCTTTAAGACCGCTTTCCGTTCTGGAGACTGTCGAGGAAATTGCGAGAAAATAAAAACAAGCAAACCAAGCGACTCCGACTCGGTTTCCGGCTGAAAATCTTCGAGGTCCTTTAAATGCTAATTCTACGCTCGATTCGCGGGAAATAAACCGGGCACGATGTTTCGGACTGAGTTTACCGTAAGGATAATGGCATCCGCTCGTTAGAGGGTCCCTTTTCCAGCTTTCGTAAAGCTTTTCGCGAAGACTTCGCACTGCTTGCGATTTAGCAGCTGCAATCTTTTGCGTTTCTTTTGTTTTCCACTACACCCTTCCTGGTCCTCTTGCCCCTTAACCGGCACAGCCTCCTTAGCAAGGACCTAATATTATGGACTCCTTTCCATTTCTTCTTGTCCACAGTTATTGTTTGTCGTTTGCCTTCCAGTTTCCTCTTCTTATTTTTTCTTACTCTTCCTTCTGTTCTCTCCTTCTCTCTTTCGTCGAGAAACCAGTATACGCAATGAAAGAAGTTTCAAGCGTTGCGAGGTTGCGGTACGTGCTTGGATTGCAATATTTTGCGAATACACTACATAGATCCCTGTGGATGTAGTACATAAAATGTCGGCTAGGGGGCTTATATGCATCGGCCAACTGTCGTTCCCCCTTGCGAGCCTTTAAAATCAAAGATTTCACATTCCCTTTTTATTGCCGGTTTAAAAGTCGATTTTTTTTCTCTTCCTCTTCTAGCTTCACGCGGGTCGAAGGTAGCAGCCACATGGGGATCTTTTGGGACAAAGAGGCCAACAAGGGTGACTCCCGCGAGCGAATCGGAATCCACGAAGATTGAGGTGACTCAAAAATCGTTTCGTCAACATTTGAAATTCCTGTCGAGTCGCGTGGCTCCCGCTCAACGTGGGACACCGTAAAATGCCATTGTAACACCCCATAGCTTGAATCATGCTATAGGCGTGTCCGAGCGATTTGTCTCAGAAATGACTTTAAAACCTCACTTGGACGAAAAAAAGAAGGGCTTAAGTTAGGTCGTATCGCGTATTGCCTACCATATGGGAAAATGATGTATCCATGACGTAGCAGTGGAACTAAGAAATAGATAACGGATTCGGCCAATACATGCGTATAAAGTACTATGGGCTTTTGCTGTGTATATTTTGGTGTAATAAAAGTATTCGAAACGCGAGTACCAGAAGTATCTAGGTACTGCGAGACCAATTGCGTATTCAACTGACGCACTATTCCGTGCGGAGATCCTGTTTGGGTTTATGCTGGGATTTCTGTCGAGTGCTTTATACCGGCGCTTATGTAAATGCAGACGTGATTTTTTCGCCACTTCGGCACCTGCCGGGTATACTAAACATTGACGATTTACAAAAAAAAAAAAAAAAGAAATAGAGCAGCAAACGCTGCAGGAGAAAAATTCTTCGACGTTCCGCGATAGTAGAGCACGAAATGGGTTCGCCCTCTGTTGTAGCTCGTTTCATATTTTTTAGGTTCATATCATTTCTTCCTCTATTTTTTTTTTTCTTTTTCGTTAATTCTCTCGTTTCCAGAGATCGGAACAGTCAAAGATCGGTCCTTCCCTTCTCCCCCCCCGTCCTATAAAAAGCAATGTTAGCTCGTAACGGGGTACGATAAGTGCTCCGCATAAAGTCAAATCGATCGACGGCAGCGCCGTCGAATATCGGTGGTCATAAAAAGAAGCATTAGAGGGTTCGCTGTTGTATAATGGTGTTATGATTTCGCGCTAAGATACGTGTCGCGCTTCACGATAACGTAGTGGAATAGGCATTGCCTACACGCTGCTAAACGTTTCGAACATTAGTGAAATTCAGTCATGGTTACGAAGCCAAGTCCCTTGCTGAAGTATGAGGATTGGAAGGGGATGCAGCCAGAGGCAGTCAGACTTGGAGTTTGGCTGAAAACAGTACACAATGGATACAGCCGACTACGTTCACAGCCGTAGAGACTCTAGAAGCATAATCTAAGAGTATAGTGCAAGGACTCCAGGACTCCAGGGATTCTTTGACAAACAGGAGAAACCCCAAACGGCAACACTTTAACCCCCGTAAGGTTGGTACTCGAATAAACTTTGGTCTGATCGCAAATTCTCGAATCCACCCTTGGTACTTGGCTGGTGCTCCTACTCAATTTGCATCACGCCACGTAGAGACAAGAGGCACGACGGAGTCTTCGCCGTCGCCGAGTCTAACACGTTTAGCAGAGAGTCGAACCCCTAATCAGATCTTCCTACAGGATGAAGATGGTGAGGCAAGGGGTTGCGCAGGCTCGAGAGGGTTGGTACTATCCACCCCATCCCGACTGGCTGGCTGACTTGGCTCCTGGATGAGAACAGGGATGCTGCTGGCGGCTAAGGTGCTGCTAAGTGTGAAGTTAATGGAGTCAAGACGTCGTCTCGGTATAGAAGCCGGGCGTCTTCTTGGAATAGACGTCGTCGTGCCTTGGAATAGCGTTTCGTTATTTACGAACAGGAGAGACGTCAAGGATTGACAGAGGAGTTGAAGCTGACAAGGAAGACGGCTGATTGTATTTTACCTTTATTATTAAAATCATGAAAATATCACATGGAGAACTATAACGTTATTTGATTTCAGGCTGTACCAAACGACACTCATCACTGTTGCTGCATATACACCAGTAGAATTTCACACAGTCGAAAGTTCATACCGATAATGAGGTTTATTGGGATTTTGATTCTACTCAAATTTCGAAAGCGAGGCTGGGCTTCACTTCGATAATGGCTGGTTACCTAGCGTTCTCCTGTTAATTAATTCAGACTGTCAGGGTATCAGGGAACCGTGCAGCGCTAATTCGATCAGGAGTGAACTCACTCTTGATGCTGGGACAAGAGGGATGCCGAGGGGAGTATGAGCCAGTGAGAGAGAATCAGCGTTGGAAGGACTGAGAGAAACAGAGAAGCACGTTACTCATCCCGCGGCCACCACGTCCTACCATCGACCACGCAAACGGGGACAGATTTACCCCACAGACGCTTGACATCACTATCTAAATGTCACTCCGGAATTGCGTCTGAACTGAACGCCACTGAATATTATACGAAGCGTTTGCCTTGTCTTCTCACGTGGAACGATTGGCTATCGATTCACAGACGTCTCCATTTTGTTCCCGCTCTTCTATAAAGAATCGTACAGCTTTTTGACTGTCGTACATTCGTAATACGAATTAATTGGATTTTCGAGCAGGGCGAAATTTTGGACTTTAATTGTTAATAGCAGAATCCTCCTGCTGATATTAATCCCGTCTGTTCTATTAATATCGCAAGTCTCAAGGTTCCTCGCGCAGCAATAGTAAGCTTTATTAATGATATAGATTAAGCATAAAGTGACAGTGGTCCAGGAGGTTCCCGCAATGGGTAGATTACGTTCTGGAAAGGGTTGAATGGCTGCGGATGAAAATGCAATATTTCTGCATTAAGAGGATGTACGGTAGGGAAGTAGAGGCAACCGTGAGGCGTCGTTAACGTCGTGGCTTCAGTGGCTCAAGGAGATAGATCGATAGAATGCAGACCGAGAAGAGGCGAAAGTGTATAAGAAGAGAAGAAAGTGGGGATGAAACGTGAACGAAACTCTGGAAAGATGGCATAACTGTGTACGAGTGGAAGAAAGAGCTGGTAAAATGAGTCGCAATCGTATCAAAGATTATTTCCGGCAATAAAATGGAAGTCGTAGGTAGAAGGTTTCGACGGAGCTTTTGCCAGGGGTTCGAAAGACGAGCTGGCAATAAATCTACGGTCGCCCGGAGCAGACACTTATCAGTTCTGGAGTTCAAGTGATCGCAGTTCGAGACAGTCCTGATATAACAGGAGTTCACTAGCCCTCGGGCTAATATTCACGTCTTATGTTTCATCTTTACAGAAAAGTATTCGACTCAACTTTCTTGGCTTATCTATACATTGGCAAGATTGTATATACGCCAGTCTGCCAATTTCGAAGTCGTTATACTAGCCAGCACCTAAAAGGGCTAACGATAAGCTGCCACTCTGCATAATCCTAGCTTGCCGCTTAGGCCGAATGAACTATATGTATATATCTATATATATACACAGATACACACACGTATGTACTACCCTATACTGGAGGCATACTTGGCGGAGGGGGATCATGAAAGGGGTGACTGGTCGGTGGCAGCACTAGAGGATGCTAGTCCGTCGAGGGCCGGCAAGTTAGTTCGGTGTGAGCGGGGCCTAAGGGAGGATTAAGTATGACTTAGTACTTAAGTTGCCATCATTAGCCGGCCTTCCGCGCGAAGCCAAACTTCCGTAGAAACTCCCGGGACGATGCTTGGATATACGGAAAGTTGCCTTTGCTTTTGCTTCTGTCAGAGAATACTGTCAGGGCCGGCGGGCATTGTCAAGAGCTTTCCTTGTACGCTGAGTTTGCGCCAAGACTCATCCTCATGTGATATTCAAGGATTTGGATCAGGATGTCATTAGAATCTTTTTTATAAAGTCATGGAAGGCTTGGATGCTGATACGCAGTAGGGGTGTTGGTACCCTGAAGGATAGTACTGTATACTTATTATTTCTTGGCGTTATCTTCGCTAAAGAGCTATGAGTGCAAAGCCTGGGACTAAGTTGGCAATTAAAGAGGTTCATCAATATAACTTAACACGTAAGCTTGAAATAAGCGGCATCTCGTTACATGAGGATTTTATAGGGGTTTGATAAAATCCCTATAGCTCGGAGGCTAATACTTGACGTACCCCTAAAATTCGAGCGGTATGGATAACGATAGCTCAATAATGTCAAAATTGGTAAAATATATCTTTAGTCATTCTTAATAAGGAAGCAAATTCGATTACTGCTACACTAGTCGTATACGGAATACCTAATTAAGGAATTTTCGAGCGAATACATGGAGCTGATCTTTGAATGGGCCCCGTAAGGATTCTGCGAATCCTCGTAAGGACTTGCTCCTTACCACGTATAATTCAAAGTTCCATGGGCCACAGTCTAATTACCAAATCTTGTAGTAAACTCCAGTAGCTGTACCAAGAGAACTTTGACCTACGACCGTGCCTCTATGGTTATACCGTCAGTGAAATATAATTCATGGTACCGACTGAGGTTATACTGAAATCAGAACGAGAGAAAATGCAGATGATCCACGGGAATAAAGAGATAATATACCTGGTCCTAGCATTGTACTTTCATTAAATGACACTTTAACTAACATTTAAGCCTGTCCCTTGACACTCTGTTCATTCTCCAGTTGGCAGCCTTATCTTGGGTACGGCAGCTTGTTTGACTTCCGGCGGTGTCTCCTCTGACCGGATGTACTTGATAACTGAATATCCTGCCACCTCCGAGCTTAGCTGCTATAATCCTTTCCAAGGGTTGGCTTACGTTAACCAAAGTCGCAGGAACTTGAGGGACACCTTAGATAGTTTCCTCCAGGACAAGACATCACTTGCTTATATACATATAGTATAGAGAATATCCGGTCCTTCCTTCGGGACATGATTTGCTGGTAGGAACCAATAGAGAATATGTATTGATCGCCCAGTTGGGTTATTAGTCAAGGCTTGTTTTTTTTTTCAGAGAACGGAAAAGGCTTATGCCGCGAAAAACTGCAGATGGCGGGTGGACAGTAGTCTTTGTCGAGAGAGATAAGAGAGTGGGAATAAAAGGTTCTGCCATATTTCTCAATAAACGATATATCAGTAAAGGACGCCTTAGGATTCCTTCTTGATATAACCTCCCCACTCACATTCTCTCTATACTCTCACTCATGGATCTCGCACTCTGACTTTCTCTGCGTCCGTTCGAGACTCACTAGCCCATTAATCTATGGTTATCTACGGCGTGCGGCGGATAAGTGCCTTGGAATGAGCCATTTCACCCTTGGGAGTTCGAGCCCTATGCCAAGGAGAAGAGCATCAAGAATAGCCCTTGGGCATCCCCGGGACCCTTCGATGATCCTTGCAAAACTTGGCCACTCTCGAACCTTATCGTATTGGTAACGAGATTCTAGCCTTGTGTGCAAGAGGAATACCTAACGACTGTATATGCACGTACGTGTTCATATGTACAAATGTATGTATACAATAGTCATCTATTAATTGATCATATCACTTTTTTGCAGTTACCGAGTCTCACCTACCAGCAATGCATTACGTATCTTTATTCTTGAATAAGAGTCAGATAAACGTATTTCTGAGCTCTCGATTTTGGAAGGATCTCAAGGCCGATATCTTGCCTTTCCGTGAGTAATGCTCAAGGGTTATCTTTTCACCTCGCGTCTCATAACTCCATGGTAAAGCCACCCCTGTCTGACTGGAACCTAACCTAACGAACTAAAGAACAAGTTTACTTGCATGCGTTGGTAGCCAGGGAAAAAGTCAGAGGGTGGTTACACGGAGGAGAGAGAAAGGGGATGCTAAAGTGAGCCACCCCCTGTCTACGTTATCGGCAGAAAGTTAAGTGGAAGAAAATGCGGTGGCTAAGAATAGTCGAGTACCCGGGAAACTTGAAATTGATGCACTGGACGGTTCCTTCCTGAGAGGAACTTCCCAACGGCAAGCACGCCCCTGTTACTTCATAAACTTTACCTAGAAGCTTTGCCATGGCTTCCACAGGCAAGTGTATTAAATGGACTAGGGATATTTTGAGAATGTTCAAGGACGAAAATATTCCCTAGGTATAACTGCAGAGGCTTCCTCGTATTGGAGTATACCGAAGGTAGCTGCTGAGGTTGCTGGAGGTTTTAGATTGGAACAAGGGCAATGACTGAATGTGTTGTTTGCTTCCAGGGAAACTATAACGGGTGCAGCGAAGCTGAGTATTATACCAACTATGAATAGAGTGGGTTCCGAAGTGACGTCAGACGTGACAAGAGATATTATATCTGCTCGTCTGGCTCCGTTAGCAGACTAGAAACCGGGTGTCTGCCACAGATATTATATAACTCAGAAGCCAATGTGTCACGGAGGACTCAGATTGTTCGCCGTTGTACCGTGAACTGTCTGAACCAGATTCCCAAATTGTTTGCGGTGCCGGGAAGAACGTTGTCGAGATGCTGAATCATTGCGGATGAAACCAAGTAGTGCCTCGGTGGGGATTGCCTTTATATACGACGGTTCATCAATTTATTGCGTCTGGTATATTAGTGGAAATATGAATTATCAAAAATTAATTACAATTTAATCGTCAAATTATTGGAGTGATAAATTCCCTTTTATTTCTCATGCTTTCGATACGCCATACTTTTGTTGGCACTCGTGGTATGTATCTGTTATTACCGTATCGCTGGTGAACTATGAGGATTATTTTTTTTTTTTTGAAAAGAGCGATATTATTTGCTTGGCTGAATATATGGGCAGTCATGACAGAGCACAGAGAGGACTGATTATAAATTTGGAAGCAGAATAAACCGTAGTCGATAAATTGGAATTTTATTATCGCTAATAACCATCGAAAATTATTATTCGACGCTATTTACACTGGGGCTAACCACCACCAGCGTTACTACCCTTTCCTGTATTACGTATTCTCTCACTCATACGATACATGAGCTATCCGATTATTTATATGCACGCACGTATTCGTACACGCACGCCCCTATTTTCCATTCGTTCACCAGACCGCCATCCGCTTTTCCTCGCTATTGTTTATCGGTAAAAATTAACGCACGATTTGTCTTGTACCAACCCTCTCGCAATTATCCGAAATAATAAGTGTTTTATCAACGTACGATATATCGTGTTCTTATATACATTACGTACGTGGCGCGTGCCGATTGCCCTGGAAGGGTCGAGAGGTAAACTTGTTAATCATTGATTAAGCCCGTGAATCGAAACACATTTCTCCAGAATATTACGATACTGTCGAATCGGCACATTGCAAACCTAACACCTCGTGTTTCATCCCCTAACGATATTTGCCAATGTCTGCAAGTGGACATCCTTCAGCTAATGTACTTCGCGGTCGGTACATTACGTTATAATACTGTATACACTTGCTATGTAGTAATGTACAAGAATAAGGAACAGGGGTTGAAAATTTACTAATACTATACAATTCGTGTATTCTTTTTATAGACACATAGAAAATATAATTTCCCTATATTAATATTTTCGTATATTAAATATTCGATAACCCTTCACGCATTCACCCTATTGCTTTGGGAATCAAGGGTAAACACGATTTGTCCGAAACAAGCCCAGCTTTATAATTGGCCACGTTTATGCTGCGGCATGCAGACACCACAGAAAAATAAAACATGTAAACAGAACGGACGCGGTACGTCGCGACGCTCTTTAAACGTACGTCCGGACAGGCGAACTGGTGAGCGTTTGAACGAATGAAAGAGCGAGCAGTGGGGCGCGTCAGGGATATTTGTCAAAAAATTTTACGTGCTGTTTACCCTGATACAAACATATGCAGGGGACACAATTTTAATAGGGGCACGTGGTAAATTGGTATTCATTTTTAATATTCTTTGTCCTTTTTTGATTGCAGAAGTCATGGGGTCCTAACGTGAGATACGTTTCGACATACAGCTGAAACGAAGAAATTTTACTGGACGTGTATAATTGTTTGTAGGTTAAATTAGATTTGCTATTCTGGCTACAAATTACACGCGTTCCGTTTATTTTATAAACACTCGATTGAAGTGACACGTCAGCAGGAAAATCGTATTAATTTCTAACGATATTTGGCCGGAGCGCGAATGTCCGCATGATTTTATATCGTGCTCCCTTCATCCCCTCCGAAACCACCGTTCAGAAATTCGCTACCGACCACCCGTTTATACGGGTAACGCTGAGCTAATTTTGTATTTGCCCGATTAATTTCGACTGTTTAACGGAATTTGATGTTTCGCTAATTATTCTGTCGCGCGCGTTTCATATGGGTGGTCATTTTTGCACGGTCCATACTGTTCTAGAATCTACCTACGCACGCGATCCATGATTATTGCCAATTATTATCTATGATTATTCTCGATTATTCTACACGATTATATCGCATTCGTCATTTGCAGCCCTGAGAGCGCGCATCGCCACTAATCTACCGGCGACCTAAAACAACTGTTTGATTTTCTCCTTCTCCCTTCCTCCTCGCGGATTTGTCACTGTCAAAACGTTAAATCGAAAGAGAAAACAATAGGAGATATAATTCATAGTGGAAGGAGCTACGATAAAGCAGCAGTAAACCCTCCTTCTGTCAAATATGGCGTGGCTTAAGCGTGCCTATTCTCTAGCCCGGCTTTAAACCGGAGATTAAACTATCACTTTGCGTGACGGCCCTTCAAAAACCCAAGAGCTTAGCTAGGACGTTGGCTATGAATTAATTCCGACATTAAGGGTTGTTTCCTCCTGGTTATTTTTCCACAAAGATCTTTTGTCTGTCTTACTTATATATTTTTTTTCTACCCTTAGGGATTTTCCGGCTGGTATAAGCACCTTCTCTACATCTCTACACTCTGCGCCAGGGCAGTCTAAAAATCGAAGTTGAGGACTTATCTACCTACTTACCTACCTACCTACCTACCAGGACGTCACGTAGAGGAACTCGTCCTGTGGCAGTTTGTGGCAACATTTGCGTTACATATTATACTCGTTTGCCTGACTTTCCAGGGCTGGTAATGGGCTACGTGCTGGCGTGTGTGTATGCATTTAACGTGCACAGTTCCCAATGATTTATGTATACCGCTAATTACCAGCATGCACTGCACTGTTTTATCCAGCGATCATAGTTTTATTAGGGCAAATCGTGCATTGCAGTGTTGTCAGCCTCAATAGCATGGAGATCGAGCTCTGACTATTGACTGCCTTTCAAAGTACAGTACAAATACTGTTCACCCGTTCGATTCTGTTCGTGTTAGTTGAATTGTTCTGGGTTTTTTTTTGAAAGACGAAGAAGAAGAATGAGGAAAAAAAGAGCCAACCAACGCCAACCGATATTCAATGGTATTAATTTATAATCGACGAGGAGCTCATGTGAAGGGCAGTATCGTATGAACAGAGGAAATGATGAAAACGTCGATAGGGATGCTGGAAAGGGATTTGCTATTGCTAACAGCCTAGTATAGCTATGGGGTAGTTTGCAGCTATGGTATACGAGGGTTCAGCGACCAACAGGATCGGACGAAGGGAGGAAAAGGTGTATCGCTACCAGAGAGCCAGGCAACGCGATTCTAGGTTATCCGGTGACACAAAGCTGCTGCATCCTGTTGATGCAACGAGGACTTCGGCGTCAGCCTTGCATCAACGCGTCGCAAATTGAAAATCAAAGCAAAGCGTCGAAAATGTGCAAAACACGAATATTCAGGCGCTCTGCCATTTCGTTAGTACACGGAAGAACGCGATACCCCTTTGTGGTATCAACCCCTTTTGCCTGGAATATAGAGAAGAATAACTTGTGATTTCCAGCAGTAAATCGCGTTATTAAAATCATTATCATCGGGCGCGTTACTTAGAGCGTTAAGGGATGAAGGGTAGAAAGGAGGGTGTAAAAGGATAAATTAATGGCGTCGAGAACTTGAATAGGGAGTCTCGTGTCTTGCCAGATAAAACGTAACAATTCCCCCGGAAGAATTTCACACAGTTGTGATCCAAGCAAGGTAAACCAACCCCACATCCAAAACAGTCTGTATCCCTTTCCACGGACCGCAGGGGGTTGTAGCTAAATTGGCGGCAGTATATTACCGGTTAGACTCTGCATTTAATTTGAATATAATCGTGAAAGGAGATCTCAAGAGGTTGCTACTACGGCAGCTCCATCCACTCTGCGACTCAGGACTGCGTGACGCTGACCGGAAGTAGCCCCGGGACACCGGAAACAAAATGGCCGCCCACCTACCCGAGACGAGAGCCAAGGGGGTTGGGTGTGAATACCTAGTGCGAAGTTGACTTTGCATTGTGCTAACCACCATCACCACCACCCTTGCTAATGTCGACTCAGAGACTCTTACGTGAATTTTACTCCCAACTTACTTCGCTCTTGGCTCTTGGGTCTTATTCTACTTCACTGGAATTCGTATCTGCTAAGCTACCCCCTTTAACAGACCCTAGACAATTATGGCCTTCCGGTGCTTTATCGTGAGGAGGAATGGAAACCGTCAATTAGAGTATTGGTACTGCTCTCAACTTTGAAGGATAACTACCTGCCACTGCTATCAGACATCTGGTACCTGATAATGAGGCTATATGTGATGACTTTATAAGCGCCTATCTTAGACTATCGACAATTAAGCCGCTCTAACTTCTATTACCGAAATACAATATTTATACGAGAACAATGTATTTTTGATGTGAAATAGAGACAATGATCTTCAAGCGAAGGAAGAGAGAACGAGAATGCCTAGGCTTCTCTTGACAGAGACTCCTGTGCTTGCGCGTGCACGAAAGAGCTTTCAGCATCCCCTCTGAGAAGATCACGAGTCAAGAAATCTTGGGTACTCTGAGCTCTCACTGACACACGTTCAACCTCTCTGAATTAAAATTCCAAAAATTATTTAAGTATCATTATAAACATTGTACCACTACAGTTCCGCTCGAGTCAGTCCACTAGTACGCGTGTATATAACTTGGTACTAGCTGCACCAAGTTATATCGCCAGTATCGTTATCACTATATGAACTTTTCCGTGTGACCAAACGAGAGCTTAATACCTAAGGGTGGTTTCCAGCAACTAAATCCAACAATGTAGACGCGTAATGCGGAATGCCTGTTAATAGATAAACTAAGGGTGCCTAGGTATAAGTGTAAGAGGGCACTGTGGTGTATTATCATCGAATAAATCTGGGTGTGCTACCCTTACGAGTGTTACGGGGGTAAGCTTCGTTCGCGAAGGCTCACCCTGAGAGCGTATGATTAAACAACTCAGGTGTTTTATGCTCGACTCGTGGGAGATCGCGTGACCCAACCGCCACATCCGTTTCCGGCTTTGCCTACGGTCAACCACTTTGACCCTTAGCCAATGGCTTGCCTCTGTAGGCCCGAGAGGGTTGCTCGGTAGTATCAACCGTGGGTGGAAGCGAGAGGGAAAGAATTAGTGCAAGCGAGTAAACCAGCCGTGATTTTTATCAACGTCCCCATTTATTCCTCCACGGTTTACACTTTTTCTTTAATGCCTCGCAGAGCAAAATATCGAATCGGTAAATCGCCGCGGGTCTTAATATCAATGACAATTGACTTGCTGCGAATCGATCTTACGGCGGGAGCCAACGCCCTACGTAATTAATTCAGAAAGAATATTATGCCTAGTCGGATTGATGTTAATTCGATGAAAGCACGAGGGCTTGGAAAGGTCAGGAAAATGCCATAGAAGCCAGAGGCGTAGGACCGCTGACATTAGACGCACGAAATGCCATCAACCCCTATCGCTCTCGCTAAGTAACATCCCTCATAGTCAACCCTTTTCCTTGTTTTTATGAATTCCTAGATGAGCCCTTATCGACGCCCCGGATACTTGAGGGCTTTTGTGAGACTGATAAGATAAGGGATGATACTAAACTTTTCGGGACGACCAAGTATGAAACATATCTATATGTCACATTACTTGAAAATCAACCCTTGAGATACATTACGTATCTTGAAAATAAAGCTAGAAGATTCACCCTCTCGGGTTGACTAAATGCATTTATCTCACCCTTCTACTCGATGGATTTGTACACCCTCGAATTCTCTTTGCTTTAACGTACGGCGGTAAGAGAGAGACGGAGCCATGAGTTTTCCGCGAAATTAGTCAAAATAATTTGCATTTGACGCGTACCTCTCCCACATCCCTCAAAACCCTGAAGCACGCATATCATTCGCAATGTTCGCAACTCCGTCTTTTGTTCAGCCAGATGTCTCGCTAGGTTGGTTTGCCGGCTGTCAATTATACGTCGGAGAGTTCAGTAGCGTAGGGTACTGTCTTCACGCTCGAGCCAATCCCCTCGACCTTTCCGATAAATTTCATCCCCTTGTAACATAAGTGCAATGCCTCGCATAAGAATCTATACTGTTTAAAATGAGCGATCCTTTATTAAAATTTGTTTTCTTGAAAATAATGTACTTTAACGCTTCCTAGAGAGTTTTCATATAATCCCCTATACAAATTTCCTATTGAATCACCTAGGAAACTCTTATATCTCTTCTTCTCTCTCTTCGAGACATCCTGTGGTACCCACATATAACATATGATATATATATATATATATATATTTCAACTAAATTCAGTAGACGCAAAGACATCTACGTGTAAGAAAAGGGTTGAAGTCCCTCTGATTCTCACGGCAATTATCTCTCGACTGCAGAACCGGTAGAGCGAGGTGTTTCGTCTTAAGTCTCAACTCGAACGAGTTTCAGGCGTTTCAGCTTAACTCAGTTGTTGCGAATAAGTAAGCGAAGTGTTGCAAAGTTAGTAGCAGCTCGAGGAGCCGGTGGTAGTTCATGCTTCCTAGGTATAAGCAAATGAGAGTTTGGGTTAGGGGTTGGGCTGACTGGTTGGGTGGATGAGTGGGTGCGAGAGTGAGGGGTAGATGCTGGTTGTCGAGGTGATTGTGGATAGCGTGGGGGTTCAGAGGGGGATGAATTAAATTGTTATACGGATGAGCTGCTACGAGAAATACATATATATAGGCTAGTCCCGCTAGGGGTGTGAATGTTTAATTACAGAGCGGATTGTTATTATTAAATAGTAAAAGCCCGGATTGACTTTCCTTTGAAAACGAGCGTCCAGCGCTTAATATGGACATGGCTCGTACGTATTGCCATTATTCCCATCCACCAAACTACCCCCGCTGATGATCAAAGACCACCCACCCCTCAATTTTTTCTATTTATTTAATACCCTGTCAACTGTATAGTTACCTGTGATTACATTGCTGACAGGCAAAGCATTCCAGATGATAAACATTCGCCCTTGCTCTCATCACCATCTCGAAGGCTGGTATGACTTTGCTGCACGCCGCACAGTAACCGGTATTGCCAAATAGTCTAGGGGATGAAAAAAAAAATTATAATTCATTCATTCCATTCTGGATCCTTACGTCATACAGGGTTCGCTCAATGTTTTTCAAGAAATCCTCGAGGCTACTCGACATTGCTTTTCCCGCTAGGGGTGAAGCTTTGCGGTGGGAGCCAATAACGTTCCTCCGGGGGTTGCGCTAATATCATCGTCAAATATTGGGCCATTAATACAGAGCATAGTTTCGATGGCTCGTTGCGTTCCCGATGGCACCTGCGTTTTCCCTAGGGACTTCGTAATCTTAACACGGTTTATTTGCACGACACATTTGTTTGGCTCGTGCATGTGGACATATACCTATATAATGTTTACGTATACGTACCGGTTATACGTATATATATTCAATAAGAGAAACTTATCTGTAAAATTCGATTTGCCTGCATTCCGCGCCCTTCGCACACACGCGATTCCCTATTGACTCTCTGTTATAAAATTTCGCATTTCGAATATCAAGTCTATAGAGTCAAGTTTATTCCGTGCAGTCCTGTCGTATTTGTACAAAGAAATTTTGCGTCTCTGTTTTCACATGGATAATCAAATCACTCGATACCAGAAATGAAATTCAATCAATGCCGATACCTATTGACATATCTATAGATTGACAGACTGTTTACCTCAGATAATCTCTCTTGCATAAAATGAGATTGGCCTTTGTATAGAGGGTGGATCCAACCTCCCCAAGTCTACAGTCACAGCATCCACATTTCAGACAATCCTCGTGCCAGTACATATCCAGTGCTTTCAGCAGATACCTTTTAAACATATTCATATGTAACATACGAGTATTTTTCTCTGTGTATATATATATATATATTTACGTATTCATATCACTACTCGTACCTTTCGGTTATCGTTTTACCGCATCCAGCGCATTCCTGTTGCGTGGCACCATTTTTACTAGGCTCAGTCTTGCTCACGTCCATAGTCATTTTTTAAAAATTAAAATTCTCCTACCTGCAACACACAAATGTCATAGGTCATTATTACGGAACTAATACCTCTTATACGAGGGGTCAAAGTTCACCCAGAGAAATCGAACGATCTTAATGAGAAAATCATAAGGGAAATCCCATCCCTGTTTTGAACGTTTAACCAGTTTCTCAGGCAGCTGTTGCTCCCGATCCCGGGGTTGTCGGGTTGTCTATGAGTAATTAGAGTTACGGCTCCAGAATTTAACCGCGGTTAGTGCCATCTGCGTCCAGCGTGGGATGTGTCCTCTCGGTGTGGTCAGAGTTTAGAATCGAATTAGTTTGACCCCTCCCCCCACCCCACCCCTTCCACTTACTATTCACCTATGTCAACCCTATCCTATTCCTATTTCGCGTTTAAACAACCGCCACTGTTCTCTACTTGGTGCCAAATTCAACCCCCTGAAACGTCTAACAACTGCAGTTTGTCAGGGTAACGGCTGTGTCTGCGGTTACGATAAAGGCCCGTTTCGATAGAAACTGTCGCACTTATTTCTCATGCGTGGGTGAGCGTGTGTTACGTGAAGCGCGGTATTTCGAGGGAGCAGATTTCTTTGAACTCTGATTTTTGATCTCCCACGATCGTATATTCAAAGTTTTTTCGTGACTCTCGTAAGCGCAAGAGTTTGCGAGGATTTGGTTATAACGCGATCGCGAGCACACGGTATGTTTGTTGGGGGCGAGTTCTCAGATGGTTTGAGCAAAGTTTATGCGGTTTCAATATGTCCTAACCACGTCTGGACAATATTAAAGGGATGTTAATATCTTCTTGCGGTCTCAACTTCAAGGCAAATATTAATAGCGCTGCTTTGATCCACGAATTAAGACCCGTTACGTGGCTTCGCTAATGCGTGTACATTTTTACATGAAATTCCAAAATTCATATGGGTATCACGCATGTACTGTGGTTATCAACACTGACTCTGGTTCCCTTCAACAATGAGTCGTACATTGCTGTGGTTACATTCTGGA
This sequence comes from Syrista parreyssii, assembly GCA_030142615.1. Taxonomy (NCBI): domain Eukaryota; kingdom Metazoa; phylum Arthropoda; class Insecta; order Hymenoptera; family Cephidae; genus Syrista; species Syrista parreyssii. The sequence continues at coordinate 1,137,839 of JARQTG010000244.1, forward strand.
GTCTGGTACTTGCATTCTAAGGGCAACCTCAGCAAGTCTCCCTTCCCACTGGGATTTCACGTAGATAATTTCCACTTTGTTTCTATAGTTTAGGGTGGAATTTTCCAGGGTTGCTTTCACGTATTTCTCTTAAGGGTGAATACCGATCATTGCCGTAGGCGTAAGGCTCTTTGGGTCAAGCATACATATGTATATACGTAGTGTACTCATGGTCGCAGGTATTACTTTCATCCCTTATTGAATCAACCGAAGTGAAATAATATCCATAATTAGGGGTTGTTTAATAATTGTAACAAATGTTCACTGCTCGAAGAATCATACTAAATACAACTGAAGAAGTATCACGTTAATTTTTACGTTGACTCTTACTAAAAATAAAATAAAGATTCTGATTTCATCCCCCCAGCTTATTGGAACGTACAACCCCCCATGAACTCCATAACGAGAGGCACGCTTCAGTAGTGGCTCGCATCCCTGCCAATCCGTCCATCAGCTACGTGATCGGATCATCCACGGACTCTGATCCTCAAAGCGACGATAATTCAATTACCTACTACACGTTCATCAACCGCTAACCGCTACCCTCGAAACCACTAACCCTTAACCACCCCCTTATTCTGTGCATCTAGCCGAGTGCTACTCGGGGACTTGAGCAATCTCTTTGTGAACTGACTAGGTGGCTATGGATACTTGCTACTAAAATGAAGATACGTTAATACGCCGACTTGACTATGTCCGTATTTAGGTGTTCCACGTGGTCGGTGTTAATCGACACCCTCTAACATACAGATGGGGATGACTACCCACTTCACTTTGAATTCTTACCAAAATTAATTGCGTCGAGATAGATTATGGTCCCCGTTCTCATCCACCTGTAATCTTGTCATACGTGTTAGCTATGTGGTTTAGACATAATGGGAAACTTGTGGCACCACCCCCTCCCACGTGTTCATCTTGCTAGAGAAGACACGTCAATGTCGAGATGTATCGAGACTGGCATCCAGCCACCCTTCCTTTCTATATATATAACCACCCCATCTATCCAAGCTTCCTTCCTTCCTTCACCTTGGATTGTCTACAGATATTCGCGCTTCATTAAATCCCCTGCTTAGCAGCTGATTATCTGGTCGTGCGAGACACTTGAGGTCTGGTTGCTTCGTCTACTTGTGTATAAAAATATATATTTTTTATAGAAACTCCCTGATTCGAGAAATATTTCATTAAAATATAAGAAGTCACGTAAATTGGGATGACGTAAAATAACCAAGTGGAATGTGACTCTGGTTGAGCTCCGGAGAGTCGTCGCTATATTCCCGTGGGTGTCTCTCTGGAATCTCCAAGACTCCGCCCCTGCTGGCTGGTACACCAGAGGGTTGCCACCCCCGTGGCTTTGCCGTTTGAAAATTTACGAAAGGTAAGAACATTTTCTGGATTTTAAAATCGAGCTGCTGCACTACAGTTTGGTCCATTAGTTTTAGAAAATCTTTAGGTGTCCATCTCGAAGAGGAAAAACACTGGATGCCGATCATCTCTTTTGTCTTATATTCCGGCACAGGGGTGGCTGTTATCTTTTGCCTTGGCATGGCCGAACGAGCTCTCCGCGTCCGGAGAGTCGGTCCATTAATTAGACGGGGCCACATTAAGCCGAGCATTAATATACTCGGCAGTGTTTTGTTTTATCCCGCAGGAAGGACGTAACCGCCCGGTGCACAACGAGGTGGGATAGGGGATAAGGGTGCGTTTTCATGGCGCTTCGGGTGTCGCGGGGGTTCAAACGGGGAACGTTCGTCCGTTACGTAGTACGAGGTTCAACCGGTAGAAGAGAATGGTTTGCTGGTAATCCCGCAGCAGCCTTATCCCTAGGGACTGTTTAAATTCTGTAAATCGTTCCTGCCCGCCGGCCAACCTCGCGCTAGCCACTTTCCAGAAATTAAGGAGATAAGACCGATAACGACCTTATCCCTGGGTGTTAGATTAGCACGCTGTGAAAAAGCGTTAATTTCACCGAGGGATATACGCGAGTCCAGAATGTTTAGGATATGCCTTAAGATTTAATAGGTGAGATCATCGTCGCTCTTCTTATGTAAAATATTCTTCATTTAATTGGTCAACGTTTGTCACGTGCTAAAATAAGGATTCCTCCTTCATCGGTATCATTTAATGAGCCATGCTGAATATTTCGCCTGGAATAAATCTCACGTAACAACGCGAGTGAAATCCTCGTTTGCCAGGCATTCAACCCTTGCTAATGGGACTAATTTAAGGGATATTTTAAGCGTCCCTCACACATACGGGGCACACGAGGATCGTGCAAAAACTTCACGTGGTACAGGCTGCCTCCAGCCAACCACTGTAATCACGTATTAGCATACCCAATGGCCAAAATGGCTAAAATGGTTAAATGGTCAGTGACCCTCGTTGGATGAGTCGCACGAGATTTACTTAAATTTCACGTATCCACTCGTAATCTTCATTTTTTTACACCCCTTAGTCGCTACTAAATCCAATCAAAGGGTTTTAATACATTTTCCCAAATTTCATCCCTAAAAAGTCAACAGCGATTCGTTATCCTCTCTCCTCTCTGTATCCAACCCAATCCCAAGGTAGATGAGATACGTTCTATCGAGGTTGCATAAAATTCTACTCAAATATCCACCCTGCTCTTCTCCATTCTTTGGATAGTGACATTGTCAGCCCAGGAGAGTCCGAGTAGTCTTGCTGTAGTTTCAGGGGGTGGCTGGTATTCGGTAGGGCTCTGAAATAGGGGGTGTGCAGTCAGATTACGCTAAGCTATGCTCGTACGTGCTTGCGTGGAAGTTCACCACCCCTTGACACTCCTCTCGGCAACCCTACCAGCCCAGTTTCACCCTCGAACCAAGCGAGCGAACCCCCACTCCCCATTCCACCCCACGGGCAGCGCAAAATATATTTATTGTTGTTTGTCCAGCGTTTTATACGGTCCTGCCGAGTAAAAAATCCTGCGGGGACCCTCTGCGATGTCGGGCATAAATTTAAATGGTGCTGCTGCTCCTACCTGGTGCCTCTCGCTCTGATTTTTTTCTGCCATGCAACATCCTCCGTGTCCTTTATCCTTGGGACATTTTTTTCATCCCCCTATGTAAACATCAGAATCCTACGTAAATTCTTTTGCCGGTACACCCGTGATTCCGCCGACGTGTTGAAACGAATCGTTCTGAGATTTTAATTTTTAAAAATTAAAAAAAAAACATTTTCTTGATACCGCATTTTTTTTTAGTTCATACAAAATCGCCAAGGATGCTTTGTACACCATTCTGTAACTGCTACTCCTTTGTCCGAACTATATATTCAGGAAGAGGAGCTCTTGTCTTGTCTGCTGGCTGCTGGCTAATTCAGAAAAGCAGAGCGACGACAAAAGGGCTGTAACTACTTCAGCCAACTTTTATCTTTCGGGATTAATCGAGGGATTAAAGTATTTGCGGTGGGATGCGGGCTGATTGGGGGAAATCGGAAGGGGATTAGAACTTGATTGGCTAATTTGTAAGTGTCCCCGGCAGCCCGGCACAAACTTAACAATCGATTGTTCTACCCTGCACGTGAGGGTGCTCGCCATGCACACTGACGGGAGGTAGGTAGGGTCGTTAGTGCGAACTTCCCGATAACGGGTGACCGGTAAATTCCGACGATCTTGACTCGCCTTCATCCATCTAAGCCAGGACTCAGTACGTAATTAAAGGTTCCACCCTAACAGCCTGTCCAATCGGACTCCAAGTCTATTAGAACAATAATAATTAAATTAGCTGAGACCAATTTTACATTAAGACATTGTAGTCAGGGTCGATATCGTATCTAAGTAATAAGAATAAGCAAAGGTGAGTGTCTAGGACTGAAATACTGTTTCACTGTAAGGGATGAGATTCTCCAGTGGTCAAGGCAAGTTAATGTGCGGCCGACGTACGTGGCTGACCACCGGACTGATTTACATCACACCCCTTTGCTGCAGAGGGTACCAAGGGGGTCGGTTGCGGTTAACTGAGGGATGTAGCGTGTGATCGGGGTACCGCTTCACATTAAATACACCTAAGAGGAGAACCACCCTTATAAATTATAAAGGGCAATATATTGCCATCTTATTGCGCATATTTACTTTTAATTACCTTTGACTTGTTATTATCAATTTTTTGTAGGTACTTTGAGATATCGAGGAGTTCAGAGTCTCGTTATCCAGACGTTCTGTTTCCGGTTTCCTGTCTCCTTAGAATTCGCAGACAGTCCGAACGGACACCCCGTACAAAACCGACTACGTGATGGACTCGCTCGTGAGATAAGAACCATTCATAACGAAAGACAAAACGTGCCGTTTCAGTTTCCACCCCGTCTGCACTTTCCTACCATTCTACCCTTGTAACTTGTAACATCCACCCGGCCGCCCACTCTGCGCGCCATTGCCCATTTGTACCACAGTCGGGACAATGCGCAAAACTTTTATTATTAATGCCCGGGAAAAGATAGCGTTTGGGAACACGCGAAAATCCGATGTACCCATCCCCACGTTCTGTATGCTCATTTTTGGCAAGGACTCCTGGAACAGTTCTTGGCATGTGGGATGCGTGATTACGTCACTCGATATACCCCGTAGAGCATACAACCCTGTAGGATCAAAGTTAGCATTGACCATCCCCATCAAAGTCGTTTTACGCCCTTGAACTTTGACAAAGAATTTTCCAGAAATAGAGAGGGTCGTGCTTTTACCTTTTCACCCCAATAATAATCCTTTTTATTAGAATAGTTAAGAGCAGATGGCGCAGGTGTTTCAAAGACGATTTTAATAATGATTTAATTAGCATTCCTATGAGCGGGTATAAATCAAAAGTAGACTTAGCGAGTAATAAAGAACGAGGGTAAATGTTATAGAGAGGGATGGCAACCCTCAAGAATGCTTATTAATTAGAGTTCCCATAGTGGTCTCACCTGTTGGCCCAACATACCCTATTTTCTTCTTCACTCTCTCTTTTTTTTTCCATCCCCCAATACCACGTTCCTCATCCCCTTGGAAAACTTTCCTATTAAGCACACAGAAAAATTTGCCTAATCGACGTGGCCCCACGTTCGCGTACCCCCTTTCGCCGCTTCCTCAGCATCCCGGAGGATCCAAAGCCCCAAACGCAAAATAGCCTCATGTACCATATTAGCGCAGCAGCGGCATCGCACAAGGCGCCGGGATGAACTTCTACTAAATTGAGCCACGATCCCGTAGAGTAGGGATGATTAAGTTAACCGGGCTTGATTTAGCGAGCTCTTGAACTCATCCAAGAGTGTTATCCCACAGGAAGACGAAGGTCCAGACACTCGGGACATATTCTCGGCCGTAGGGCATGAGTTAGGTGCACCACAGGGATGAGAATCCGTAGCCGTAAATAAGGCAGGTTTACTCGGTTTGTGGCCTCTCAGGATGCCCTGAACGGAGACCATCTTGGCTGACTCTTAATCAAACTTCCGGTCAGTTCAAGGCTCTTGAGTATTTAACTACCCACTTCCCTGAAGTACTCCAGTTCCCGAACGTTAACTAGGAGTCAGTCAAAGACAACCACAGGTAGCGATCTCCTTGAGTGTTCATGAATGATTGACCATCGGAGCCTCCATCTGAAGTAGTCACGACCCCTTACTGAATTTTTAACCAGACACGTTCTGCGCGTCTGAAATTAACTTTTGAAAATTCCAGCATAACCTGCAAAGTGCGTCGTGGAATCCAGGTGTCCTGGAAGGAGTAAAATTTCCTTCCTACGGGAACACTTAATCGGAGTGGTGCTCGGTTAAAGCGGTGACAGGGGATGTCAGGGCGCCGACTCACCCCGTGATATATCGCCTCGCGAGAAGTACAAGTGCCCGATGGGGGGATGAAAGGGACGCGCCGCGCTGTTTCTGACACGAGAAACTTACCCTCCCACGATACTTGTTGATTCTTCCAGCAACCTGTAATCGATCCATCCATCCCTTTGTCACAGGGGGTAGTCCTAGAGGCATTTCTTATTTTATACGCATATTCATTTCAACCCCATGTCCTTATTAAAGATTTCTCAGATTTACCCTCTCACCGGATATACGATTATTGTCCGTGTAAACAAGGGTTGATGGCGGCGTATCGAACCTGGACACGGGGTGACTGCGCGAGTCTGCAGGGTTGCCGATAGCCGTAAATGACCATTGCTGACATCACCAACCCTCCGCGTTCCCTGATAATTATGTATATGAGTTCGCTAGAGGACAGTGGATATACCAATGCTTAGTCAGCCTTTACTTAGGACCTTAATGGCGAACCTTAACGCGTTTAGAAAGGCACTGGGCAGATCTTGCGATTGTCATACATACGTGTATTGCACATACGTACATATATATATATACAATATCTTTTCTCAGGATTTTCACTAAAGCTTTTCACAGTCCTTCCATCTCTTTCGCAGTTTGGGATTGCAGGAACGTCAGGAGTCGAGTGTATATACCGGGTGTCGGATAACGAAATCCCAAGGTATCGGTATAATAAAACCATTAGAATGATCCTCATACGTGCATTCAAACCGTATAAATATCCGGCAGAATCCCTCACGCCGTTTCCAACTTCTGTGTAATGTTCAACTTGCGATAAATCCAAGTGCCGCATGCTGAGATACTTTTGTCCATTATCACGGCGCTCAGTAGCCGCTAAGTATTGTCAATACTTACACGGCGAGTACTCGTCGAGTGTGCAGAACCCCTACGGAGCCTGCGCTCGTATTACCCGCTATATTTTTCTCCAACGCTCTGTATTTTTTGAGGTTTCATTATTTTATGTGCATTCATCAGAGAAACAATAACGCATTTTCTACGAACACCACAATCCTACACGCTTCTCTCCGTATCTACTATGTGCTCTCGCAATTTCACTCCATCCGAAATCCATGCCTCGTGCCAGCGTCTGGACCAAAGCTTCTGGCCCATGAGGATTTTTACGAGGATTCTTCAATGAATTATTGATGACGTTTACCACCCTCTGACATCATCCCCTCCATTCCTTCATCGAAGCTTTATTGGGACTTTATCGACTCTTTATCCAGTTTCGACCCTTTAAATGTGAACATTAAGACTTATTCACACTGTGTTGATAGTGAATATCATGAGGTAATAATCCATGGTAGTTTTGCAGGTCATTATTTAGAACGTAGCATCCCCCTTGTGACGTAACACTGCGCCGAGTATCAATAAGATCGTAGGGGTGGTTATGTATGAAAAATACATAGGACTTGATTAACCCTTTAGAACCCGCATGGAAGTGCCTTGATATCATCCTGTCACGAGGTTATCCTATCTGGCTGGTCTTCTCAGGGGTTGAACGCACCCCCTGTGGCAGTGCTGCGCCCGGCCTACTCTCTCTCTTCTTTGCAAAGCAAAAACTAGAGAGGTTACGTCATAACAGTAGCAGCTTATCAGGCCTCTCGCGGTACATTAAGCACATAGCTATGGCGTTTGCCACAAAACGGCGCCATGGGACGCTCACGCTCACCCTGCTATACACTTGGCACATAGACGCGCACCCCCGCAACCCTGCCTAAGCGATTATCTTGTCGTATTCAATATTCCTATGGAACGAGCTGGATGATAAATCGTTCGGGACGATACGAAAGATTCGACCCAATGACGTTTTCGCGGGGTGTTATTCCTGAAAGGAGAGACGGATCAGTGAGGATCGACGAGAAGGAAAGACGAAAAATGGATCCTATTGATAAACGTTGAAATTGCTATTTATAGTATATATAAGGAATAATAGAGAAATGTACGTATTAAAAAAATCTATTACTACGCCATGATTAATTATGTTGCATAATTCCACTCGGGTCCGACAGTCAAGTTAATCCAAGCTTATTAATAAGGGCTTAGAGCGAGTGCAGATCGTTGTAGAAGAGGCCCAGGACCGAGTCCCTAACCCTTGCGCTTAAGAACTTCGATCCAGGGTGCGCAACCCTTTTTGGCAAATCTCGTCGAGAAATATTCGACTCACCCTTCGGATGTTACCAAAGTCACCGAGATCTCTCACATAATCGTTTCATCCCTTCTCGCAGTTTTCCAAGAGTTTTCGTCGCACGAGTTATACGGTATCGTCTGGGAAAGTACACCCTTACTCCGTGGAATTAACCTGGGTCCTTTGCAATTAATTAAGATCCACGACTTTTTACCGTTTAATTTATCCTTTCCGGAATATACCCCTTCCTCACTTACTATCAAATCTGAACGTTAACTTTCTCTCTGGCCTTTTAGCATTCATCCCTTATCCATATTCGCGTATATATATCATACATATATATATAATCAGACAATGTCCTGGTCGCAAGGCCAGGATTGTTTTGCAGGAACAGGCCGCGGAGTGTCCGTCAATATAATAATCGTACCGAATGCGTGCAGCCCCCAGTTGACGGCAGCAGACAAAGGTACCGTCAGCGTTTTTGACGGAAGCGTCAGCGCGAATTACGCGACGATGACGTGCGCGCGCTAACGCGTCAAACCTAAGTGGATCAATCCCGATACGCTTATTGGTCAGCCGGAATTGTTCCAAGTTATCGGTTCCACAGGAGGGACAGGTCTAGGATCGTTAATGCCAGCATAGCGGAGCGAATCGAGTGACGAGTTCATAGTGTAAGCGTGAAGCTTGTCGCCTGTCTGAATATCAACCAGCATATAGCAGCTCTTTCATTCGTTTCTGCCAGTTCCGCTAGGCTTTATGTTTTTTATGCAATTTTTTTCCTCCTTTATTATTCTGTCTTTTAGAACATTCGCAATGCCGTCATCCATGTCTTCCTCAATCGAGTGGAACTTGTCTGCTGTATACACTGCATTGAGGTTATCATAAAAATCCCTTGGGGATGAAGAATGCGAACGTATGGAAAATTTTATTTTGATTAAATATTTTTCTTTAATAATTTGTTGGAAGTGATAAGGAATTTTCTTTTGGCGTGAACAAGAGTGGAGGGGGTTGTAAATACGTTATCGGTTGATAACGTGTTAATGAGGAGAGTCGGATATAAGATGGCTGAGGAGTGATATCTCGGGGGTTGGGTAGTGGGAGATATAGGGGTGGATGTTGGTGAGCTTGGAAAAAGGGTGGACGTGGGGAAGAGGGTGTTAGTTTCCGTGGCATTGATGCTCGACAATACAACCTTGATGCCCGTGACACCCCCATTTGCAACCCCTAGGCAATCTGAGCAACCAAACTCACGCGCTTTTCCAAAACGGGTCTCTTTCAGGTTTTTTTCCGGCGGAGCCACAATGTTTCCTCTCTGGGATTCTGCCTCGCGGCGGCTGGTCTTCGGTAAGTATTTTCTCTTTATTCTCCCTTGCCACGGTGTATAAACACGTTTTGCGGTTTTTCAGGGGATCGGTCCCAGGAGAGATTCGGGAGGCTGCAAGCAACCCTTCGGAGCCTACGATGGAAAAATCAGAATAGGAAGATTTCGAAGTAAACAAAAATGTACATAACAATATGGCGAGTGTAGAAGAGAAAATATTTATTGAATATCTATAGATATATTTTGCTATAGTGAATCACTTCGATTGATATCAGTACAAAACCACCCTCTAACGGTTATAGGCGTCGATCAGTAACGTCACTATCAGTTGTTTCCGGTTGGCCGAACACCAGCATGGCTGCCTGGCAAGATGGCGCCGGTTTGGCACTGCCACTATATCTCGGTGCATATGCGGGATGATTTAAATCCACACAAAAATAGGGTAGCAGCAACCACCTCGCTCGACTACACATACTGATAAGGTTATCACGAATAACATAATAGAAATAGAAATTATTTTTAGACATTTTTTTACCAAATTTTTTCAATCTTCTAACAGATCTTTAAAACTAATTAGAAATATGTCCATGTGAAATATAACGTGGTAGTATAGTATACAAAAATTTTGCAAGATCTGGTTAAAGGTTTCACTGAATCAAACCGGTGCAACGTTTAACAGAGCAAACAGACAGAAAATGGAGCGCAACCGCATATAAAGAGTCGATGATAACGGAATGATATATGACTCGGTATGAATAACACGGGCCAACCGAACGTAGCCCGGGAGGAAGGCTATGGGGTCCCATGATTGATCGGCTTAGAGATAGCATGTGATATTCACTCCAGGATTAAGTGAATGTGCGAACACTTAATAATTCCTGACTGCATCCACAACGTACATCTACATTTTGGCTGACCCAATTTTGTGGACTATCGAAATATTCATTTTCAAAATTCCCATGATCCTGATTCCCGTCTCTCGTATGAAAAAAAAAAAATGAAAAGTCTCATTAAAACTAATAATAAGCGCAGTCGTAAAACGCGGTTGCTTTTTGCGGTGCAAGCATGAGATTTAACGAACCGTTGCTTAATTATACCGAGCGAGGCTAATGGGACGATAATTCAATATCGCCTGTACATAATTATCAATTCAATTAGACGAAGGGACCATAAAAAATGAAAGAACGACCAGAGCCCCGCGGAGAGATCGCGAGATTAATTTTGTAAAATTTTTACATCGTTAAATTTCCTGGACCATTTATTCGCACTATAGGAGGATTAATGCAACCCCTCTGGATATTATCGAGCCCAAAATTATCTACAGGGTGTGTCATAATTTTTTTATCAATAGTATATACCGCTAAGCATTGTAATAAAAGACATCGAATCGAATATAGCGAACAGATCTCACGAACAGAAACGAATGCCACGACTTGGGTAACCGGAAGTTATGCGAGTTGGCCGAAGTAAATAAGTCAAAGGGGTTCAGGACGTCTGGTCATAAACTATAGCAGCAGGTAAATGTAAGCAGTAAGTTAATTTGAGCACGTTACACCGAGCGAAAGTGGGCCGTTAACAGTAAATAATACTGCAACTATTATGAGCAAACGGCGCCCTTAACCAGTGAAATATTGCAACCCCTACAAATCGCACTTAAGATTCGCCTTCCGGCCCGTCGCATCCCTTATTGCACCCTTTGGCCCTGCTCACACTTGGTCCACACATATATAACCCTGGATTACGACGTATTTGTATGCATATGACGTCATACAAATTTTTTGTATTATTTTGAAAAATATCTTTTTTAAATATCTATTTATAAATTCACTCACTAATTATTTTACCCTTATGACTCGCATACATTTCTAAAGTATACAGGTAATTTCAATTACGTAGTGGCTCGGTTGAGCAGCTTATTTACCCGTTTCTATAATGTATGCTCGGCCTATCCCCAGTGCGTGTAGATCCAAAGGGCCTATGAATAGGATAGCACGTAGCTAATAGAGTTCACGTCAAAAGCAATACGACGTCAGACGCGTCTGACGTTCTGGAAGACATTTGGAATTATCATTCACTGAGAGGAGCAAAGGATTTTTTTTTTACGATTTTTCACATCTTTCTAGGTCTTCATCAGTTGGATGCATAAGTCATGAAGTTGTCCATGTCGATGGAAAAGTAAATGGAAAAAATGACGATGAAAGATATATAAATCATCGGACTGTAATATCATCCCTTATTATTATATTCAGCCAGTCGACCTCGATGATGAACTTTTGAACGATGCTGTAACGCGTTCTACGATCTCCGTTATATCTCTAAAGTGGAATAGGTCTCACTCTAATATTCCAGGTTGGTAATAGCCGGACATGAGGTTACGGATTCGTTCAATTATTCAAGTCACCGGTTCGCTCGGATTAAGTCAAGATTTGCCCTACGATTAGGGTCGTTTTGGTAGCTATGGGATAAGTATAGTCCTCGTGAAATCTAGGGTGGATGATCTTATCGATCCCTAGACTATGATATTCACCTTCGACTAGGTAAATACAATTTTGAATTAGTTATGTAATATATTTTTACGATAAAAATAATGTAATATGGAAATTTAGAGGTGGGAGAAAAACAACGAGAAATTCTGGCAAGAGATTTCAATGCTGGAGGCGCTAGAGATGCTTGTAAATAAAGCATTAGGGCTGAAGATGAGAATAATGAGAGAGAAAAAAATTATATATATATATATATATATATTTACGATATACGTGTATACAATCCTGAGAGCCGGAAAAGACTTTTTAGCATCAGCAGAGTTCACCGGAAATGAGCGAGAGACAACCAGATGAGTCCCTCTTCATTAATTCAACTGAAATTTCTACGTTCCATCTCGAGTTGATTAATCAAATAATGTGACTTGCCTTATCGAATTCGATTTCGGATTTTGACAGACACGTCGCAGGATTGTGTAATGCATTATGTATCTACTTTAGTTATTCACAATAATAAATAACTGAATGGAACTTTAGTAAACATTAGTACGTATTAACCAAGTGATATTAGAAGCAGGAGTGGAAAAGCTTAAAATATAATTAATGAAATTAAAATTTTAAAAACTTAATCATTATTGACTTTGGTAATCGATTCGCTAATTTAAGACGATCGGTGTAGCCGTCCATTAAGCTAGTGAACAGATAAAGACAACCCTTACGAGGCTACGTATCGTACGTGCCGTAGGTTGAACGAGCCGTGGAGGGTTGGCCACCCTTCTGACAGGTGTAACGTCACGGCGTTAGTTGCCACAGACAGGGTAAAAATAGAGACGAAGAAAAAAAAACGAAATATCAGCAGGATAGAAGGAAAAAGGAACTACCCTTGGATATAGGTCCTGGTTCCTGAGGTCCTAATGTCTAATCTCTTTAAGGGTTGTCGATTAGAGGGAAAACGAGGAAAAAGACTAGGTATGGTGTCGTAGGCAGAATTCACCCGAGAATTGCCTATTAACGTTCTAATCGTCTCCTGATTAAAAACGATGGATTAAACAGTGCCTTGGGGGGTGTTATACAGGGGGTGAAATCCTAGCTGACCAAGCCTTAACTCTGTTTTCCCATAGCCTCAAGGAACTCACGAGAGGGTGGATGGTTGACCAAATTTCTCAAGTAGATAATACTCCACTCTAATTATAAGGGTTCGATCCTCCAGGCCTGTTACGTTACGTGTTTCGAATTCGACTATCCGATATATCAGAAAATTCCAACCCTATATTCTTGATCGTGTCTCATTCTCATCTTTCTCTTTTATTCAAGCAGATCGGAAAAGATCAATCTCGAGATTCGACGATTTAACTTGAAAAAAAAAAAAAAAAAAAAAACAGCAGTCAGATCCCGAATTATTCTCCCCCATGACGTCAACTGCTTATCTTGCAGCTGGGTGCTCCATAAACTTGATCTACGGATTTCTCGTGTTATCCAGAAGATTTCAGGAACCGCGAGATTCTCGCTCGCGGGCATTAGAAATGAAAGGCTGTGCAAACAAGGAGTTACGGGGTTTCCCCTTTATGTGTTTATATCGTTACGGTTTAGGGGGGTAGGGGGTGGCGTTGGCATCGTCTTGTCTCGCGTATTATGACGGATGCGGCGGTTAACCGTTCGCTATGGCGTCGCTGCTTTAATGCTTTATATATCTTGAGAAAATGGCAGATACGATAGCCACCCTAATATTCTCTGCCGTATCAGTGAAAATTATGAGATACGGTTATGGGATGATGTTTTACTTTTTGGACAGGGCGCAATTTTTTTTTTTCATACAGTTTTAGTACTCAGATATTTATTACTTTTATTCAAAAATCTGTATGGGCATTGACATACCGTGACGTATAATCGGGGGATGATTGAGTCTAAGGGTGGTTTGGACGAATAATGATATAAATACTTGATACCCCGGTAGCTAACCGGTTTTTGTGCCACGTCGAATTATTAAAGAGTGTTTAACTTTTTTTTCCTCTGGCTATACGCCGTTCCTTGTTCACCCCTCGTTGCGTAACCCCGTCCCGCCGCCCTTCACTCTTTTTAATGTTTATTTTATTTTACTCTTTTTCGTACGTTTCAGCTAATTTCCGTTTTTCTCCCCGTAATTTTTCATTTGGCCGGCTCTAATCGCCGTCTCCCCCCTTCGCCGGTAATATTTAATTTTTAATCCGACCGTATTCAAATGCACCTTTTCTCTGCATCCCCTGTCCTACCTCACCAATCCCCGCCGAACTCACCCCTCCGCGACCATCCCTCGCACGGACTTTTTTCTCCGGGCAATGTCCCACTCCTAATGGGAATACGATTTATATCCTACCCTCGGCTTATTTTACATTTATGCTAAATACAGACCCCACCCCCCGTACGTGCGCCACCGTAGCTTTAAGTTTTCCAATGCGCGGATTGTTTCCACCCCACGAGACAGCCCCTTTACGCCCTTTTTCAAATTCCACCGGTATATCCTCTCATCATCCCCCTCCACGTCCCGGACATTGGCTTCCTACCCTTAAATATCCACTGGAACGACACACCCCGTTAAGACAGACGAATGCGTTCTGGTCATTTGGGGGTAGCAACACACAGCCTCCACGTCGAAAGATTTACAAGTTTAGTTAGCGCTGATCACCCCCCAGGGACTACGCTGATGGCCTCCAGGTCGAAACCGATATGAAAGCTCCTGAGAGCTTTTTGCTACTCGGCCAATGCTTTTCTCCATCTGTACTCTATAGACACACGTGCGTTCGATAGTCGCTATTTTGCTTCTATGAAAAAGTAGTTATCATTTTGATCAGACTCATCGTCCACACTAGTCATCCTATGCACTTCGTCCCTTGTAGCACGTGGATGAACTGTGTCTCTATCGTGAGGGATACTGGGTATGAGAAGAAAAAGAGCATCCCCCTACAAATCTTTTCCCGTAGCTAACGGTTACGTATAGCGCGCCGTTAGAGTGTCATTTTTTCCCTCGTTTATGAATGACCAGCTGCGGATAAGCCCTGCAAAATATATCGCCGCAGGATGGTAGAACGGCAGGGACCACAGAACCGCATGACCACAGAAGCAGGACTCGCTGCCGGGACCCGTGGAGGCATTTGTTTGAATTATTTTATATCCTACGATTTTTTATTATCAGTATCTCGACGTGCAGTCGCGTGAGGCTTAACAGGGATGGCCAATGGTCCATTAGGATGCTGTGCGAATCTGCTCTAGCATTTTGTTCGACTGATTGAATCTGGTTCATCCCTTTCCTCCTGTGAGAAATCTACATCATTTTTAAGATCTATACCATGACGTCTAGATCTTCACTTGGCACTACTACCATATGTAAGTCACAGTCGAGATCTATGGTACTGGAACATGTTGCTCGTTCCAACGGGAATCGCCTCGTTTGCCGGCCAAAACCGCGTCGCATAATGGGAAAATTTGCGTAAACGGTGGCGTCATTAAACGCCCCCTTGTGCGCGAATGTGTGGTAGGGGACACGTGGGAGGACGATGGGTAGGTAGGACGGGGCTATAACTCGCAGTAATACCAACCTAACCGTGTACCCATGATTATAACGCTACCAATTAGTCAAGCCGGCTTAGGATGGCGGAGCTGTCCCAGAGCTTGGCCATGGTACAGTACCTTCCCACGTATACAGCATCCCTTTAACACGCTCCATCTTCTCCTCTATTTATTTACATTCAGAACGTATCTTTCAACCAGACCACACGTGTTTCAACCGTTTTCCAAAAGACACGTAAAACCAACCGAGCCTGTCAGAAACAGTCGCGAAGTCTTTCCCTACTTAGGCGCAAACGACACTCGGCCGTTTGGCACCACCGCGTAATGCCTCATCCGCGGACCAAGTTTAGTCATTATTTAGCTAAATTACGAGACAGTTGGCACCGCTTTGCAACATGTGTTTGGAAGCGGTGAAAAATACTTGGGAATTAATGCCGTCTATTAATTATGTTTATGAGTCCAAATTGTCTCGGTGGCCAGGAGAGGCCGTTGGCAATTTACACGCTACGTGCTTCCACGACGGGTTTTACCTTCCTTCGGCGATATTCTGGACAGTAGAAGAAGCAGCACTGGTACCGTCAGTCCAACAGCAACGGGTCAGCCACTATTAGTCTTCCTGTTGATATTCTACAGGAACGTTGAAACTTTTGATAGGGAATGAAACAAAAGGTAAACGATAACCGATACAGGAAAGTCGGTATCACGATGTCTGAGTAAATCGTGGGATGGCAGCACCGTCGCATTCAGTTCCCCGATGGCAACTCGGAAAAAAAAATTGCTTTTTTCCTGACGCTTACTGGCCGCAGGCTGTCGAGAGTCGGCGAAGGTACAACTCGTATCTGATATTTAATTAATTTTACGTCCCGCGCAAATGAAACGGAAAAATATAATACGATCTGACGTGCGGTTTAAAAAGCTCTCATACCATCACCCCTTCGTTTTTCTCCCAGCATCCCTTCCTACGCTGCGACCGTGAATGTCGCAGGTTGTATTTGTTTTCCCACGCCAGATCCACAATTTCACGTTATTTTTCTCGTTTCTTGTACTATCATGGTTGTTCCTCCCCACCCTTTTTTTTTTGTTAATTGCTGCAACTCCACCCGACGAAAACCTGTCACTTGTTTCCCCGAGCTTCCCCTCTTTACGACATACAAAAATCGTTAATGCTAACCGATCGGCAAATTACCAGAGACCCCTCGGCAATTATGCAGGTGAAATTTTAATTGTCCTGCGCTTTTATCGGCAACGATAGCGCGAGTGGGGTTAGTAGTTAATCAAATTTGTCGAAATCGATTCTAGCATTTCTCGATTTGCCAGTAAAGTGCGTATGACACTCACATCAGTCGTAGGTGGCTGTACCAGTAGCAGTTGTACAGAGAATTACACATGTGAATGGAATGTAGGTTTATGTAGTATAGTACGCTTCGGCAACGTATTGAGAGAAGGCTTGCTGTACCACGATACAAGGCTTTATTAGTTTCCAGCAATAAATCAACGAATAGATCAATTTTGCGTTCTGCGATTTACGTATTGGGGGTGAATCAGATATAAATTTGCGGCCGATCGTACGGGCATTGGAAACGCGTACGATATCCGTGTCGCGGAATTGGGCCCGTACGTCATGTGATCGGCTGATCTGAAATTTCACATTATACGACTCCCACAAAGCGATAGAAAATTATTACAGCTGGAGTATTCGATTGGCACTGTTTCTCTCTCAATTGACTTTCTCCTTCTGTCGCTCTCTCTCTCTCTCTCTCTCTCTCTCTCTCTCTCTCTCTCTCTCTCTCTCCAGCATTTCACTAGCACGAGTTCTCTTATCAGAATATAATACTGGCCCAGAATGTACAATGGAATTTTTATCGTAAAGGACCATACATGTATTCGCACTGCACACCAAAGCCCAGGATAGAAATTAGCGTTACAAGTGCGCCGTTAGTTAACGATAGGGGTTGCTCGTGGGGTTCAGAACTGAGGGTGACCAGTCGAATGACTTGTACGTATAGATATATCCAACCTGTATATGGGAAATATACAGACACTCATACTCTCTATATATATAGATATATATTGACAGCATAGCATCGATTATATGCTCGATTAATTCGCGACCCTGCCAACCCTTGGTCATGGGCACCCAACCCTCAGGCTACGCACGATCGACTAACCCCATGAGTTTTTTGTTACTTTTAATTTTTTTCTTCTCTTTCAGCATTCACAAAAGTTTCTATATCCCCGGTCAAGTAACCATAGCACGAGACAGTGCATGGAAATCAAATGAGTGAAATAAAAGAGATTCGAAGAATTTCCGGAGGCTTCGGTACGCTGATAGGGGGTGCAGAATAAGGGATGACGATATTGGCCGGCAGAAATGTGACCGTCATACGTACCGAGTTTACGTGTATGCTCGCCGTTCTGGAATGAGGGAGGACTTGGGGGCTTGACGCGGTCGAAGGGATGGATTTGGATTTGAAGGGTAGAAGGGGGGATGGTTGAGCAATTAGCGAGCCGTCAGTGGCACAGTGGCTGACAGGGGCCATACCTATACCTACGACCTACAACCCTCTCCACTTGCTCTGTTTATACGCTTATACCTTACTCAGCTAGAGAGGGAACGAGGGAACGAGGAGCTCTCTCGCAAGCAACCCCTAATTAGAATATCTACCAACTGGGTTATGTACCCCCGTACTAGCCAGCCGTTACTTTAACTCAAAGGGCTACCCTAGAGTTCCAGATGAGGAAATCGCAAATATGAAAACTCGCCACTAGCCACTAAAACGTTATCGGGTTTCTCAACCCTTACAAAATCATTCCTTGACCACCCTCTTTATCCAATAGGGTAGCTCGTGTCGGTAATCGCCCTGACCATTCCAACAGGATCCCTCTGAGACAGGTTGCCTTGACGTTTTGATTCACTGTATAGAAATGCGATCCTGCTACAGATAGAAAGCATCCCCTAGCCACTCGCATGTAATACACCCCTAAAACGATAGCCCTCTCGCATCCCCTAGAAAAGGCCCCCCTTCACGGTATAACAGGATAGATCGCTTGTGCGATTTTACACAGAACTATCACGGTGACAGAGGGGCAGGGGGAGGTAGGGGTAGTGAATGCAATTATAATTTTAATTTCGAAGGTATTTAATAAAGGGGTCCAACCTCCCGCACACTTCCCCTTCACCAACCCTATGTCGACTAATTAGTAATTACGGCTTGACAGCCGACCATTTCGGTACGTTCGTTGCCCGCAGCTAGGATGGATGCACCGAGGGTGCACTGTACGACTCCAATGCATTTTACTGGAATGACACTGTCTCCCTCTCGCTAAGGATAATAACTAATACCTCACTTTCTACTCTGTGCACATGCACTGTACGTATAGCATCGACTATCATCCCTTCTTTTCGCCTGTGCAATCTCACGAATTTACCCGCGATTTCCCACGCGAAAATTCATACCGCTTGCGTGCATTGATATACATATATGTGCTCATACGTATATATATATATATATATGCATATATAATTATTAGCTGCATCGCCAGTTGGACTCGCTAATTCCTAGCTGGATATATAATGAAGTTAAATAAACGTGTACCGGATTGAATTAGCCTCAATTAAGACGAAACCGCTTTGGGTATATTCGATCGAAATATCAATGCACGGTAACATCGGCAACGCAAACCTCGTGTAGGTCTACTCGCATGTGGATAGGGTTAGATATACGATTTTACGTCCAGCTACCAATTTGAATAATCAAGTTACTATTTACTTTTTCATATCCTCTTTCCACAGCCCCTATATACGATTTTCCCTAGAATATCGCCATATATATATATACACACATGCTTTACGTTACTATGTGCGTAGGCTCACCACTCTAGAGCTTCGGATAATTTCGCGTTCGGGTATTACGGTCAATTTGTGGCCGAGTCCAGCCAACACTCACGATTCAATTATATCGAACAACGAACTTTCCACGGATCGCGTAATCGGGGGATGAAAAAAAGAAATGTTGATAATCAAACCGTCGTTATCGTACTAATCGTATTATCTTCAATATCCGCAACGTGTAATATTTTACCGAACGTATGTAACAGCTTTTATGCTTTTCATGTATAATTATCGTCCATGACATAACAACTGCACTCGAGCTTTGTTTCCCATATAAATTCATTGTAATTATTATATATTTAATAGATACATATATAGTATGCATGCGTATTAGCGATTTTACTGTAACACAAATCGGCGTACGTGAACGGTCCTTAAAATTAGTGTGGTACGAGGGTAGTTAACAAAAATCCTAACATTTAAACGTTTAACCCTCCAGCGAGTGGTTGTATCTCATACGTCGGTGTTGGTTGATGCTAGGGGTTGAAATCGCGTAGCAAGAGTGGCAATTTTAAACAGTCCCCGGCGAGTCGATCCTCGCTGAGAGTGAGAGCGTCCGGCTACTCTGGCTACTCCGACTAGTGAGGCTGAGCGTGCAATGATTGATGCAGGGGTTGTTGGTATGGGGATGGATGAGGGGATGCTCGGGGTGGGCATTCGTGTGGCAGGGGAAATTTAATTAACGTAAATGCCGCCGCCACGGCCGGCGCTACACGCCGTGTGTGGCGATCGCTCATATGCAACCCTCTCTCTTTACCCATCAACCCCCCTCGCTAGACCACTGCTCCAGGTTATTAAACACTCTCCACGCATCGAAAGGGGTAAGCAGTGGTAACACTGGCTGTTTCGAGATTTCGGCTAACTTTCAACCCCCTATACGATTATTAGCCCCTTACTCAGGTCCTAATGATCGATCGATCTTCGATATCCATGTGGGGCTGATCGGTCAATTTTTTTTTTATTTTTACCCCTTTCTCCGAAATATAATGTGGTAATTTATTATGCAGGATTCTTTTTTTTTTTCGTATCCACATAAAAAGCGTTCATCTGTAAAATAGCGGCGTATCGAATCATCCCTTTTTATTGTCTCTCGTTCCTTTTTCCTATAGAAATTCCAACCCCTCGCGGACATCGCAATCTCGTAATCGACTTTGCGGAACAATTCTATAATCCCTTAAACCTAATTAGGAGTGAGCACGGCAAGACGGAACTCGAGTTAAGTCGACTACAAACAAGAACAATAATATTGCTGAGAACCTGAGGAACTTTCTGGCCGGTTCTTGCTGGCGATATTACTTACTGCCTATATATATATATATAGAGAGAGAGGGGATAATCTTGAGGGTTACCACACTGTCGAGTATACATGGTAGAGGAAGACTTCGAGGAGGAGAAAAAAAGACGAGACGATAGAGGTGGTGAGTTTCTCTGAAGCCAAGGAAAATAACTTTTCCCCAAGGCTAGGCCAACGGCTGGCCAATGTAATCGGTTGTAAAAATCTAATAAAAAGATCAAAAACATCCGAAACTCGACTGCGAAACGGATATTATACGAAGAGTCAAGTAAATACAGTAAAGAAACAATTGTCCATTATGTCGCAATCTCCGTTTGTTTATTTCTACCAAAAAATGAAACGAAAGCATCTTCGATAATTTTGTCCTTATCAAAATTCGTATATTTAGCTATATATAGCTTTTTTACAATTGACATTTTTATGAATGACTACCACTGCCCTAGAAAGGGCTAACTCTTGTTGTCTCTCGTTCTTATGACTACCTATATAGTTAGATACGTGTACCAGGAGGAATTCAAAAGAATTTTTCATATTTACTTATCAAAGGTATTGCTTTGTGCGTTTATATTAAATCACAGTATGATAGGATGTCAATAAGACATCCCTTCAGGCATCTTTACATAGGCTGGACCTCATGTTAAAAAGACGAATTCTTACGTACGATGAATCGTGTCTCTTGCAATTTTTCTGCTCAAGTATTTATGCAACGAACAGACATGCAAGTAGCGACGTCTTATTGTTTATTTTTTCACAATTTCTCAGGGTTGACACACGGGAAGACGTGTGACGCAGGCGAAGTGAAATATTGGATAATAAAAAAAAATGGTTGGAAATCATTTGGAATTAACGAATGAAATCAAATCAGTCTGGTTTGTTGATTCCCTATTGAAAGGGATTGCTTGTGTTTCATCGAGGGGATGATTAAGGGTTGCCCGTACGAGAGAGAGAGAGAGAGAGATTGCGAGAGAGCCTGTTGTGAATTCCGGTCGATATGACGAGCACATATATGTACGCAAGCCACTTCTATTACCACGAGTGCTATTAAGACTTTTAATTAATTCGACAACCAAATACTACCTTGCGATGGTCGAATATTCTCGAATCGAATGGGAGAATCGCTTTAACGTTGCAGCGTGAGAAGGATCGGAGGATCGGTGAATCGTATGGATAAAGTTTAGTGCTTGACTTTCGGCTCGACTACGTACTTTTAGTTACGTCATTTCTATACGTATTAATACGAATATTATACATGGGTCTGCCGTGTCTCTTACCGTGTGTATAAGACGTATAGATATTGCTGGTATCCACGAGTCGAAAATCTATAGAGCTTATCTCATTTATTACCAGCGCGGTCTTCTGCCGAAGAAAACCACCCCCTGTGGCTCGTTCATCGGTTATTTTACAACCTTGAGATAGGGGCGAGTAACGTCTTTGTTTTCACCACAACATCCCCTGTTTCCAAAGACTCCCGTTAACCCTCCTCTCCCTCCGCCCAAAAGCTCCAGCAGATAAGAAACTGCTTCGCCTTTCTACGATTTTCTTTACTACCCTATTTATCCATAGCCATTATTGAATTCACCTTAAGGGACGATCGAGGGGAACAAGGGTGGAGAAAACCATTGTGTTCTACAAGGAGTCCAAACGACAATTACGTCACTCGGACCTTATCCGTTGTCCCATTGGCCGAAAATCGTCGATGGAAATAGATAAGGGCATTTTTTTTATTTGACTTTTTAAAAAAATAGGACAATACTACCGAATAATGTGGAAGGGGTTGTTTGTCCGAGGGTGTACTTGCTCGAAGGGTTCTCCCTCCTATCTAGTTGTTAGCAAGCGCAAAGCATTCGTGGAGGTGGTTAGATAAGGTGCGGGCATAAACGTCCTCAGATAAGGGTAGTTTGCACCCCTGTTGTGGACAGTTAGCCTTAAATGAGCCCAACTCCTGTATAGCCTTTCTGGCTTCTTGTCCTCTCACTTTCTAAATGATTTCCCGGCACACCCACCCACCCCTTCTAAAGTCCCTTTACCACCCTCACACAGGATTATCCCCGAAATTCCAAAAATATCAGTCAACCCTCATACGGTACACAGGATTACCAACTGTCCCGTAACAAATTCACGTGACTAATATACACTACATGAGTTAACGTTTGTTAACAATTTAAATGTGACAGGTATTGTTTATTATTTGTACCCCTTCTACCCCTCTGTGTTTTGAAAGTAAACTGTCCGTCATACAGTCGCGCGTACAATGTCGATACGTTGTCAGTGTCATACCGATACCGGTACAAGTGTGATTTACCGAAAAGTATTTTGGATAACAGTAAAAATTTCGTGAATAAATCGTGATAAGGTTTGTGCAATGTGAAATCAATCCAGCTGGCAAATACACGCAGGAATCGCAGAACGAGAATCGGTGAGTGTATTGACGATAAAAAAACAAACAGGACCAATTTCTAGTCTAAGCTATCCGCATATTTTTTTTGCATTTCCTTCGCAAAAACTGAAAGACGAGTCGACCACGAAAATTCTGTCTCGACGTTCTAAATTCTGCTTATCGCGTGGGATTCGACAGTAATGTGCCGGCGTATTATGTAGGAGAGCCCTGCATCAGCCGTCCCTTTTATATGTGGCAAGCCACGAGCGCCCAGTGTCGTTTAGCGTCAGATAGCGGAAACGTATGAGGGACAGGGTGAAGCCACCCTTATCTTAAGGGTAGCTACTCAATAGCCAGAAACCGCGCTGCGAAATTTGTTGGACTCCTTCGCGTTTGTCAACCCCGGCGAATTATATCAATGCGTTCTCGTATGCTCGGTTAGCTTTGAGATATACACGTGAGCATTTCCACCCTTATGAATGTTACATATATATACGTCACACGCCACGTTACGTAAAATCCATCAATTTTAGGTACGTGCGACAATAACACGATTTTCTTTTTTTTATATTACTTACAAAGAATTTCTGGTAGAATTTTATTTCGTCAGTTGTGGGTTTTCTTGTGGGAGCTCAAGGTTAATAATTTCTATGTTAAGTTCGCATTATATTATGTTCCGAAATCGTGTGAATGATCAACTAAAATTGAGAGGGTTTGCAAGCCCGTTGCATGCCGGAAACAGCTAACTAAGGTTATGTGCAGTATAGTAGCTGGTACCTATGCGGTATCGCAGCACCTTTAGGAAAGCCAGCATATATACAGTGCTTAGGGTTACTTAGAGTCGGAGTATGTGTGTAATGTGTAGCAAAGCCTCGGGGTAGGTGCTTGCGGTAAATCTAATAACGTTGTAACGTTGTTACCCTCCCCTAAAGTTGGCCCGTAAGTTTCTCGAGGCGGCCGGCTGCCTGGCTGGTTGACTGGCTGACTGCGATGCCGAGAATTTCTGACGCGTGGGCCATTTACCTGTGCGGAAACCCTTAAAAGAATCTACCGGCTTCAAAGGGCTTAAAACAAAAGCCCAACCCTTGTAGTCATTCTAAGGGGCTGCCTTAAGCTGAGTAAATGAAAATATATCAAATGCTTGGATTTTGGTAAAATTTTCCAAGTCCATCCGTTACATTTATCCCTCTAAGCACGTGTGGATGTATTACGTATGTGTGTCGCAGTAACCTCCCCCCCCCCACCCCCACACCCACTATCCCTCTCGCAGTCACTCGAATTAGGGTAGGGGTCTGGGGTTGTTCTGCAAACTATGCTCGCGAAAAGTTCAACACAACTTCATAACATTGGTGGGCTACGGCGGGTGGTACGTTGTAGGGGTAGGTTTCGTAAGGGTTACCGTAACAGGGAATTCGTGGGAGGAGGTGAAATTTGTTCTAGCGTGAGCTTACATGGGTTACGTTAAGTACATAGGTGTCTCGGGCTAGTTAACTGTATCTCTATCTAGTGGCGTACTAGTGGGGTAGCAAAGTAACATACTGGAAGTGTATAATAGAAATTTAAGGCGGAAAATTCTCTTATTTGTTAATAAATTAAAAAATTTAATATTTTCGTAAATTTTTCCGATTCAACTGTATTTATTCTGCAATCGTTTTTCTTGTATTTTTTGGTTAACCTTTTTTTTGGGGGTATTGCAAAAAAATTGGCTAGATCCAATCTGAGTGCGGTAATAACAATGTGAGTTTGTATTGTCATGGGGGAGGGGGTTGAGCGCGAAATCTCTGGCAGAATCATTGTTAGTTGGCGAATCGTTGTGGCGCGAGGGTTAATAATTATACACCCTCCGCAACCCCCCGAACCGTGATCTAGGTACCTAGAGGCCGGGACAGAGAATCCTCGCGGCCCTCGTGGCCGAGGAGATAAAAATCAGTAATTAGCCGGGACCATTATGGCGGCCGTTTGAAAAATTAGCAGGTCGGGGGTAACCGGCCCTCTGGGCATAATCCTGCCACGGTACGGTGTACGAGCAGCGCGCATCCAGCCTGTCTGATTTATACGGGTTTGCTATTAATTAGCCGGCCCCTTTCCCCTCGGTCCACCAGCCTTTAGCCCCATGTCCTATACAACCCCTTCGCACACCTACCCTCGTACTACTGCACCCTGTGTGTTTACCGGACTCCGTATACTTATGTGTTTGCATCGCGAAATAATTCAGGCGACTGGTCAAGCTGGCTGCTAGCAGTCAAACACTCCAACCCCTATTTCTATCCCTTGTCAACCCCTTGTACCTATAAACAGCCTCTGATCAAGGTTCTCGAATTATTGAAGCAGTCATCGATCAATGCCCGTTGGAATTGTCGATTTTCGAGAATTCACGCGTGGTTATTTCCTTTGTCACGGCGGCCATTCGAAACTCAAAAGAATTCGAAACATTTTGGGTTCTTGATTCGAAATACCGACTATATATGGTTTTGTCGACGTCGGAGCGCTGGGTGTCGCAATTAAATTAAATGCCTCGAATTAATTGTTCAAAACAGTTAAATTAGTTGGGTCCGTTCGTACCGATTTTTGCGGGCGATTCGCTCTTGTGGAATTTACGTGTTGTCCACGGATCCGCATGTGCGTGCATGTGTAGCTAGACTACGCAGACAACCGGGAATCCGCGGATGCACTCGACAAAAGCATTGAAACATATGTGGAATGTTATGCAGCGTTTCTGGTTTTGCCAAGGGAGGTATGAGAGTGAGAGAGATATTTATTTACCAACTAATGCATACCTGTGAATCCAATTGAAAATATAGGAAGTCCTGTCTCCATGTCACGAACAATGATATGTGACAATCTGTATGGCTGTTTTACATTTTTTCCCAAGGAGATACGTTGAACGGGAAATTTGTATGGAAGCTTTTGACTTTTCCCAATAGGGGATGATCCTCGGTCACTTGGGCCATGAAGCTTGCAAGTAACGTTTCAGGCTAGACGTGGTTACCCTGGCATCCGACCGCAAGCTCTCAACCTCATTGCAAGCTTGCTTCCACATACTGCCTTCCACAAATCCTGGACCCATCCTCCCCCCTCCCCCCTTACACCCCATCCCAACCCACCTCCATGGAGACCGATCGTACCGAGACATTCAAGACATAACAGACTGAGATATGCATCATTAGGTTACCTAGGAAGCCGGTATGGACCGATCAGTATCCCTATAGTAATCTGTTGGAATGAGAAACTGGTCCTCTCGAGTCAGCATTTCGACATACCTCACAACCCTCTGCCGGTCCATGGAGTTAACATGTACAAACCCTATATATGTACAATGGATCACTTCCAAGCAGTGCTAGACTCCTCAATGAGGATACATCAACCAATGATCAGCATCCGAGGAAAATTGACAGAGGGTTGAATTAGGGTCTAGTTTCGTGCCTAATAGAAATTCTAGATAAACCGATATCAGGGAAAATTATAATAAAGGGTAAAAATTAGTTTCGCACGAAGTTTGGAGGAAGACCTTGAAAAAAAAAAAAGAGAAAAATAGGGGTTGTCTAGAGAGATGTCAGTTCAGGCGATATGAGTGGGCATTCAGCCGACATTCCCAACACCGAAATTGCATACCTTCCCAGTAGCGTTCAGTACATACGGGGTGAAACAAACGAATAGGGTAGCTCTGGCCAAACGCCATGCTGGGGGTGGAAGCGTAATCGCTCTGGCACTCCAACATCCCGTTCCTCTTTCACCCGTATATCCTATGTGTATCCCCTGAACACCCCTTGGTTACTACCATCAACCCCCTTCCCCACGATCTCCGCTATTTATTGCCCACACTCGGCCGGTTCACAACATAAATATGTTACATCTATGACCACACGAAATCCGCTACTATCCCCCTGAATTCTTCGGTTGTTTAGCGCAAAATGGTGTACAACGTTTTCATTTGGCTGCTTTGAAATTTACATCCCTTTATTATTATCGTTGATTATTTCTTTTTTTTTTTTTTTTTTTTACTATTCTGTTAACCCTACGTCGACGAGTTATAATAAGGGAGTCTAAGGAGGTGAGGTACGGTAGATTCTTTTAACACGAAACTTGGGAATTCACCCTTGTGATAGAGGAGCTTTCGACACCCTACTTATGAAGGGCCACTCCTAATAAAGTTACACGGATCGAGGGCTTGTGAGAGGCATACTTGCAAGGGCTGCCTGCTAGCACGGAGGGACTAGGGACTAGGCGTTCGGTGAGGAGGGCTGTAGTAGGTAGGGAGCTTTGCAAGATAAAAGAAGGACCAACTGTTGAATATCGGCCACCCCCGTGATAAGTGGCGGTGGGGTAGTACGCCCGCTCTATCGGCCAAGCGTAAACCACGAAAAAACCTTTTCTACCTTTTTTCTCCCTTATTGCCACGTGCCATAAAAAAAATCATCAAAACCCTAACCATTCGTCTGTCTAATACGTGATCCGTAATTATATTCACAATACAACTTTTCACTTTAGTACTAAGGGTACTTACGAGATGTCGCTGCTGTGATTCACTTGGATCGTTTCTCTTGGCACTTCTTCACCCTTGGGCGTCTCCGCTTATTAAAATAACTTTCGTTTACGGTTTTTTCTCTTCTCGCCCAACAGCTTTATAATTCTAGGATCACAATTTAACGTATCTAAGTACCCTCACGAATTTCATCCCCTAATTTCATACGGTCTTCACGATGCTCACGAGTGTCGCTTGAAGCTGCGGTTCTCACGATGACTCTTCCTGATGAGATATCAGGAGGCGGTTTCCATACTGGAATCTTTGAGTGGACTTTCGCAAGTTCCCTCTCTATCTACTACCCCCTCTATTATCCCTCCTTGCCTCCCGCAAGCTTGCAACAACCTTCTGTCTCGCTCAGTCTCTCGTACAAAAGCACAGAATGCTCCGTAATACACGTGCAGCCCGGTCGCGTGGCACGTGGTGTTTGGCGGGTGGCCTGGCTTGCGAGCTGCGGAGACGAGCTTGCAAGCTTACGCGAAAGCGTATTGGTCACAGGGCGGGACCTGCGCACGCTTCTGGGCGTGTTCGAAGCTTGCAGGGCGGAATAAGCTTGCGGTGATGATAGGATGCCACGAGGCAGGAGGGCACGTCTGTTGGGGGTGGCTACCTGCCTTCGCAGAAAGTGCTGCAGGGTGAGACTTCCTCCCACAGCTTTTACCTCTCACCCTCCGAAAGTCCAGCCCTCTCTCTCTCTCTCTCTCTCTCTCTCTCTCTCTCTCTCTCTCTCTCTCTCGGTCCATGTCGACGAGAGCCAGAGAGACTCCAAGAGGAGCTTGCGCTGAAATTTTTTTTTCTTTTTACGCTCTCCTTAACGGCCGCGAAAAGTTGCCTCCGAGCTTTTCGCGACGGGGCTTCGAAGTTGCGAATTGACTTTTTAAAACGGAGCTTGCGCGGCTTGACTTCTTAATTAAACAAGCTCGAATTCCTTAGAGTCGTAACGGTGGGAGGGAAGATTTTTTACATAGCAAACTCGTTATCGGCATTTCAAGTATTATTTATATCTCAATGTTATTATTATTATGTCGACTCATCCCTTATCGCTAATTAACAATTTTTCACACGATTTGCAAACACAATCTAATGACAACTAATCAGTTGAATAAATCAAACCGTTCAAACGTATCTACAGCTCGCTAAAGGTGACCACCACATATATCATGTGTGTTAGGGGGGGGGGGGGGGGTGCAAGTCATTTATTTATACAGCGACAGACTGCTGATTGGCGCGCTCATGTTCGTTTGAATGATTCACGTTCGGAAACGAGGCGTTTACATTAGAATTTCGCAGTGAAACGCAATGATTGGCAGCCCTGCTAGACGTTCACGTTGATTTACGTTATTCTCGTGATTTTCGTCAAAGATCATACCGGGAAACGCAATTATGTTATTGTCATCCGTGAAATCGCGAATCGATGAATCTGAATTAAGACAGAAATCCCAGTCTGGACCATAGACTGGATGTCGAGTGATCTCTGATATTCCTTCTTTTCCCATTCGACGTGACGTGAGGCAGTGGAAGCTAAATATTCAATGAAACAGCGTCTGGCTTGTTAGCTGATTATTCTACAGTTAATTATCGACACACAGCTAGTCATGTAGATACGCGTAAGGCGAAATTTAATGTTCTTTTATTACCGTTATATAAATATATAATAACATCCATGTTAATATACGTGGAAGGTAAATGTACGCATTTATTTGCATGAGCTCAAATTACCTGATTCCAATTAAAATGAAATTTATATATATTACGGGCAAATTGGTATCTGTAAATTAAAGCCATACTATAGCAAAGGGTATTATGACGTTTGAAAGAACAACGCTAAAAACATACTTGGTAACGATAGTCGGATAGGGACGATCCGAAATTTATTATCACGTGTGATTCTCATTTCTATATCCTGAAATTGTGCAATTCATTTTCAATGAATTAACCAGGACGAAGTTATTTTAATTGACCGACTGATACAGTTTGATTAGTCGGTTTGTTTTGCGATATCGACTGATTAAATGTAGATGCAATTTACAGGCTGAAGGATGGACGTCGTAGGTCTATAATGATTCTTTATCTCAATCAGCAGAAATCCTCATCTTAATATGTAACAAAAGCGTCAACTCTGCCAACCCCTTGTTCCCCACCATACACGCGGCTATCAATTGAGGCTAATCCTTTGCCGCGAATCTATTGTCCTAAATTCGAAAATCAACTCGAATTAACCCTTTCTTCGCAGCGTCGATTTTTCATGGCAATTACACGGCGAAGTCGTGGGATCGCGACGCTGTTTAAAAATGCTTGTATCTGAAAGGACGGATAGAAATTTGCCATTGATTCTAGATGGGATTTCGAATAACATTTTTGGTCATTTGATTCGCTGTATAGGACGTTGAACAGGACATGTATATTAGATAGCCAATTTCAGTGGTAATCCAGCCATAAATATCCTTGAATTATATTTTCCAGCGGGCTGGACACCCCGGACGCGATTTGTTTTAGAAGGGGCTATTTAGCCGTTAATCGCTCAATTAAATTGGATCGACGAAATTAGCTTTAATCCACGTACTCGCGAGCCCTGACCATGCCCTCTCGTAGCTTCGAGCTCGCAATTTTCGAGCGCGCATCGAAAATACAACCCCTCTGAAAATTACAATCCTCCATTTTCACCGGTCAACTGAAATACACAACAAGGGATGCGTGCCTGTTTATATTCTACATTGATTCGACGCGGGCGGATGTCATCCGATATTAGGTCCAATAGCAGCAATCATGAACATATAGATTCTAAGCAGCATCCAATCTAATTGCAAGAGGATGCATCTAGGTAGAAATCCAAGGGTTGCTAGTGTTTTGAGAGTGAGGTACTAGAATGCAGAATTAATTTGAACCACCCGGTACACGTGCTGAAAGGGGTCAGAGGTACGAGACCGTGTATAGAGGATGGTATAGGATAGGGGAAATAGGGGTTGGTAAAGGGTAATTTTGATCCCGAGTTAGTGTCCACCACGTCCAGTGTCCAGTGTCGGCCGGTGTCCGGCTAGTGCCCAGCCAGATGTCGCCATGGGCGTGACGTCACTGGTTAACTACCCCCTCACTACCACGTACACGATATACGGGGATGATTCTGATTAATTACCGATAGTTACACAAGCTGACGCCAACCCGCCTTCGCCAGAATCCAAGCGTCGCGCGTTGGGATATTGAAAATTTTGCATGCCGCTTTTCCTGCGATTTTTTAATCCTACCTCAAACCCCTACGCTACAACCACCCGGTCTTTTTATATCCGGACGTCAACTTTTTCGTCTCTTGCTAAACCGATCCTGGCGCAAGCACCACTTGGTAAACTGAATATTGGGAAAGCTCTTCGTTAGGATACTCCGTGGGAAAAGTTGTTATAACTCGACACTGTTTTGATTCGAAAAAAAAAGCTCAAATTCTATCAGTCATTTTCGAGGGTTGTTTTCACTATTCGTAACGCCATCCGATAAAACGTGCTGGCGAAAGAGGTTGCACGCGTGCTTATGAAAGTGCATCGAGCCGCACGGCATTCGGACTATCAATATTTGGCAATTACGAAATATGAGTTTACATTTAATAATTGCGGTAAACACAGCGGATGGGGTTGGGGCTGCGGTGAGTGGTTATTCGGCGAGAAGGACAGGAAGGGTGCAAAAGAGGGATGCGTGGATTTGAATATGTGGATGCGAATGGTTGAACGACGGGTGCCATGCCAGGGGTAGCTGTCGCTCAATCATCTGTCAATACATTGAATGACGCAATGTCATCCCTTATATTCAATACAAAACCGCACTTTTCATTGTCTCCGACGGAAGCATTTGTGAATTTATTCAACTATTTTTAAAGATACAAAAAAAAAGCTTCCAAATTTGACAAACTTTTTGGGTTCTTTGAACTATAAAGAAAAAACTTGTGTCAAAAAATATATATTTCACGTGAAAATATTCTGTACCACTTGACTCGCGATTTATCCTAATACTAAAGGGTTGCTGGAACAGCTGGTAACCCTTTCGAAATACCAACAACAACCCCATCCCTACCATACGCTACGCCAGTAGGTACACATGATTGCTTCTAATTAATATCAATCAATGATATTTCCATGGAATTACCTATACCGATCATTCAATCCACCAACCCCTAATTTCATCGCAGTCAATCACAGCCGAGATCTCCGCTAATCAGTATACAGTTTATGCCTGAAAATTTTTAATCTAAAAATTTCGGTTATCACGCGCTGTCTATAGGGGTTGAAAATTTTCGTTGGACACGTAACGCAATGCATCCCCCCGGCTCGGCTGGTATGACGCGTATGCAAAATCAGTAGGACACGTTACTATAGTATTGAGGGGCGACAGGGTGAGGTTCACGTATATCAGGTAAACTGGCGCAAAGAGCCATATACTATTAATGACGATATGATCGATATTAGCAAATATTTCCCGCGGGATGTTTACCGAGCCGTTTCGCCGATAACGTATTTGCGAGTCCCGTTATCGACGGTGACATTTATTCAAATGTAATATCTTGTCTGGCGAAGATTACCTGCGGGGTAAAATGTGTCCCACAGGCCCACGCGTTTATTTTCGGCTGAACGGCTGAACTCCTGAACCCCTCGGCGGATGAACGGGATGAAGGGATGATGTTACTCGATCGAGGAAACGTATTAAAACTTTCGTGGCGCGCATCCACATCTACCCTCCCGTCATTGAATATACCTGGAATACATGTATTATAGTATAAGACACCCTCTTAAAAATTTTCCTATATCCGCCCTTCGAATGTGTATATATATATATACACCCCCTTTGAATTAAAATCCTGGAAACTTTTGAATGATCATTTTGAAAATCAGTCCTTTTAACTATCCGACGATTTTTATTCGTCCCCTTATACCTATATTGGCTGTCTCCTTTCTCCTTGATATCCACACCCCTTCGGAACTACCCCTACAGTTAAAAAAAAAGGTTACGGAAAACTTCTCGTCGACCACTCCGCGCAAGCTGTTTCTGCTCGCTCGCGCCTTTCCAATTTCTTAAAGAGCCGCGACAATTTATGTGAGGCGTGTTCATAAACTACCACTGTAGCCCGTGGCAGTCTCAAACTAACCCTCTTTCACTCCCCTTGGCCACCCTTATTTCTAACACGTTTTTTTTCACGTTCTCACACGGCGCCTCGTGTCCTCGCACGAGTTTCTTCAAAGTTCACAGTGCAGATCGTGTTTCTCGATACTTATTAGCTCCTTTTACAAAGTGCAGCCGGCTTCTTTTACTTCTAGGCGCGGAGTGAACGGACACGTAAGAAAAAAGTGTTGAAAAGTTTGTCAATACACGACAGTGTCTGCTATGTATATATGTACATGAGTTTTCACTAAAGTCATCTTATCAAAGATAAACCCTTTATTCTATAGAGACGAAGGTTAGTCGAAGAAAATACTGTGTGAATATATGTATATCTATATACACACGCACACACACAGTATTTTCTCTCTATATATATACATATATACGTGCATGTGTGATATATATATATATATATATATATATATATACACAGATCACCGATCGATTCCCGATCGAACGTGAAAAATCTTGAAGGACGTAAGGAAGAATTCGTGGGAGTAGACAGGCGGAAGCTTCGTGAAATTGATTAGGGGGTTGTAAGGGGTTTCTAGCTAGCTGGTTTATAGCTCGTCCGTAACGGGGCAGCACCCGTCTCTCCGAGGGTCGGAATACATTGAAAACGTCGCTAAAACTCAACGTAGTCTTATAAGAGTACAAAGTCCGACCATTAGGTTCATCTTTTTCATCCCTCTGTGTCGATGACTTTGGTATTTTCTATAGTTTATCGGTTGAAGAATATCGATCTTCGACTCCATGTCACTTGAATATATCGTAGAGAAAGATGCCGATAATACAAGCTGACCTTTTTTTTAAAGATCGTCACGTCTCCTTACCATTATATATAAATTCACAGCCAATTTTGAATTCCTCGTGAAACGGGTTAATTAATCTGTATAGATTAACCCAATTAAGTGTATAAGGATGGTTCGCTTATTACAACCCTCTACCTTGAGCAAGGGGTGAGTACCAGGGCCCTGAGGTAGTCCTCCAATAATAACTCTGAATAGGGAATACAACGATTTGCGTAAAAGATTCAGCACATTAAAATTAATCAGAAACTTAACAGCCCTCGGATTCGAGCTTGATTGTTCCTGCTCTACATTTTGAAGAACTCCAAAGCCAAATAGAAGACAACCGTTTCAGTTCCAGTTCCAAGTAACATGCCTGTGTAAGGAATCAAACGGTCTAGGAGGTGCAAGGGGATGGTTAGCGGGTGCCTGTCTACGTAGTCCAGGAGGGGTGGGCTGGCAAGGGTTTGTACTTCTTCTTTTCCAATTAAAATTCAACGTCCGTGGACGCCCCGTGTAATTGGCCGAGATCTCTTTAAGCGAGAAAATTACCCAGAAGGGGTTGCCGAGCTACGGAGGTTTAGCGGTGCCAGCCCGGGCCACAAGGGTAGACGAACCAGAGGGTTGGTTTGAGAAACGGGTTGTGACCGAGGACTTGGAGTATTGGGGGCAAAAATCCTGCCAATAAATAAATTTAAATACATGAATATCTAAGCCCAACCATTCAGCCAACTAACGTGGCTTGATTGCGGCTTTATACTCTCTATCTGACTTCCTTTGGCCCTTTCTCGAAGCGCGTTATTGCGATACTTAACGACTTAAGGGTTTGTCAAAGAGCACGGACGAGCCACCCTTAAATACTTGGGAAATAATCACCCCTTTTCAGAATTTTTCATTCCAAGCTCCAACGTGCCGGCAAACGATTTTGGAAATATCTTGATTTTCAAGAGACTGACGGCTGTGCTGGAATTTTTTCTCTCCCTCGATCATCCCTGCTGGCGAGTCCGCCAATGACGTCAGGGGGATTCTGCACCCCCGTTCCAACCAGCCACTCTCTATACTCTCCGATCCTCGTCTCTCCTGTCCCGCACGACATAAAACCATGTAATTAGCTATACACCCCTTGTCTGTATTGCCCTGTCAGTGGTGTGGTGCACTTTAGAGGAACGCGAAGGGGCAGGCGGGGTATGTGGGGGTACGAAGTACCCGCTAATTAATACCCCTAATTGCACCGACCCCAACCTACAACCAGTCCCAGGGCCGTATCCACTAGGAATCGCTTCCGTTTCTCCAACCGTCGAACCTAGTGACGAAACACGTAAAACTCCTCCTACGCCCTCACATCTATACGTTCTCGTGAAAATACCTTTAAGTCAAAAAACTACACATGTCCCTCCTTCCGATGTTTCGTATGCACTCTAATACTACATACTACGTTATGCCCTGCACATGCTCGCACCACCACGACCAAGTGCACGACTCGAGATTCCTCCCGCGTCTCTTCAGACTTCACGAGGAGAGCAAAAAGAGAAAGGGGAAAAAAAAAAAATTCACGTGCAATATATTTTCGGTATCCAAGGCGCACACAAAAGGGGCCGTATCATACACCCTTAAATTTACACGGTAGGTACAGGGACGCCCATATCGATACGAGCTCTAAGTTATGACGCTATCCCGGCAACATGTCGCCCGCGTGTTCGACAAACTTTTCAATGTCGATATATTTCCGCGGGCGCCCTTTTATGAGCTGTTAAGCCGGCCTCACACCCCGACAGTCCCGAATATATCTAGCCGGATTTCCGGTAACCTTACGGCAAGAGAAAAGACAGCGTACCAAAATGAAAATTCTATAGGCACCTATATAGAGAGAAACGAGATGTAGTCAGACGAGCTTAACACAGTGACTGTCGCACGTATGTATATCGTGTAGCTATCGAAAAAAGAAAGGTCCTTCGTTTCAATTGGGCATGGCGCGGGCATCGTATAACGCACAGCCAGGCTACTGTAGGCTTGCGCAATTTGCTACGAGGTAACGGGTTATGGGCCGGTTAACGAGTGCGGTTAACCGCGATGCCGGAAAACCGTGGTGTCGCCCTCTAATATATGCTCGTGTTTCGCGCTGGTCCTGTCTGAGCATATGTTGCCAGCTTCACTACGGTCGCCATTATTTTACCTAGTGCCGTCCTGTAACAACGACCAGGAATCGTTTCTTCGCTTGGAATATCCATTCGCGAGCACAGAAAGACAAGAATCTTTTGTTTACTGGGGCTTCAGTAATTTGACTTGTTAATAATCACGTGTTCGAAGACACTGTAGGGGATGTTGCTACCGGATCTTGTACGATACTCAATACAGAGAAGATTTGGATTAGAGAATTCTCATGGAAAACCGGGCTTGGTAACACTACGTATATTATTAACATGTAATTGAATGGAGTAAGCTTGCACAGGGTATATTCTATTGTGTAAAGTCGCGTGCGCGCACCGCAAGTTAATTAAGAGCCTCTAATGAACCAGCCGCACCGCAAACGTCAGCAACCCAAGAACACTGGCGTCTCAATCAATAAATTAAAAATTATACACAATACTGAGTGCGAGTGAGAGGGTGGGAGGTGGTGCGAGGAAGAGAGAAGCTGCCAAGTCCACTTGAATGGAATTGACTAGAATTCATGATTTCTCCTTGCTTTTCTTCCTTATAATTAAAGTACGACTTTTATTAGCGTTTTAATATTTTTCCTTTTTTCACTTATATCATACAGTATCCATTATCCTCTTTTTTTATTCACTTTATAATATCAGTACAAAAATACGACTGCGAAGACACCCTTTTTTTTTTTTTTTTTTCGCCTATTTTTTTTACCCACTCACCCTTTTGAGAACACTAATTAGTAGTGATAGATCTGTTATAGCGAGACTTGGGCGTGGCCTAAGCAGGAGGGGTGGGGGTTAGTCCCAAAAGTTTGGACTTTGAAATTTTTCCGTTTCAAAATTTCGAAACGAAAAATTTGCCATGATCTGTAAGAGGAAATGTTTAATAAGCGTGACGTATCCGAATTTATCGTCTTTACCAGATGTGAAAATTTCAGTCGCAAAACTTCTTGCACCTCGGAGTTTGAAAGGGAAAAATTTGAAACTCAAAACTTTTGGGTCTAACCCCCACTTTCTTTTTTTTTTTTACGCGAGCTTCTTTATACACGTGAACGTGTCACCTCACGACGTTCTACGTCTCATCGGCTGGACTGCAGACCGATTTAAATTTGACTCGATACAATTTTTATTGAATTCATAACCCAGCGTCCACGACAGATCGGCGAATGTTCGCCGGGTCGAACTAATGTAAATGAAAACCGGGTGAGAGTACGAGCGAGTGTTTTACAAACTGGAAAGATTAACTTTTATTGGTATAATTAATTTTTAACCGACGACCCCCTACTCCCTGCCCATTTCAACCCTACTCCCACCGGTCCTACCCCTCTCGCTATTCCAATTGTTCTCTTTCTCTCTGCAACCAGCTCGACGGCCAATTGTATTATTCCCGGTTATTGATGTCGTCGAGGGCCCACCTGAGCTTCCGAGCTTTTGTCTTCTGGTCTTTCCGTTGCTTAAATTTTGATTAATTCCTCCTCTTTACTCCCTTATTTTACCAGTTCGACTTTTTTATTTTATCTCCTTCCTTCTTTTTATTTCCTACCTGCCCTCATTGCTTATTCGGTACGTAAGTGCTTGAACCATATGTTCTACTCGTAGAGACTGAATATTGGGACGCGAGGTCGCTCTAATGAAATTTTCTATCAAACCAGAAATATTTACAATCAACTGAAGTAAAATGTAGTAGAGCAAGTCCAAAACGGGTGGTTATAAGAACGTTGGAATAGTAGGAATTTTTTTTTTTTTTTTTTTTCTCGTCCTACGAAGACAGACTGAGATTACAGTAAGATTAACGGTAGGAAAGTTTGTGAATGGTCGGG
Source organism: Syrista parreyssii (assembly GCA_030142615.1). Classification (NCBI taxonomy): domain Eukaryota; kingdom Metazoa; phylum Arthropoda; class Insecta; order Hymenoptera; family Cephidae; genus Syrista; species Syrista parreyssii. Next base: position 1,175,134 of record JARQTG010000244.1, read on the forward strand.
GGATGTTTCTTCCGCTATTGCCACTCCGACTAGAATTTTATTGGCTCCTTGTTACTGGTTAACTCTATAAACTATTATACTTTTACGTTCCCCTTTTATCGTCATAAAAGGAAGAACTGGGCTACACTGTAGTTCTATACCTCGGAGGATCCACAATGTCTAATCTCCTCCCATCGGCCCTGGTATACACGATTGAAAAGAAATCCAGCTCTCTCGCGGGTTATAAAGAAAATAATTCGTAACCGAAAAGTTCGCACGGGAAATACAGTTGCGCCGTGCGAATAATGACAAAGATTTAATGGCATTTTATACAAAGATTTCGTCGTCCCATATTCATGTTCCTCCTAAAGCAATCCAGACGATAAAGTATTTCCCCAGAAATATATCCTACCGAGTAGCTATTCAATTTTTATAAGTTTACATATAGGTATACATTGTTCTATGGTATTCTAGACTGTATAAGCACGTCAGTCACCTAATGTGAAATGTTCACTGCCATTCATACGTTGCGATATTAAATCCTTATTTACATTAACACGACATCCTTTCATGCGTAGGCGCCATTATACCAAGAAGGAAGTAGCCATGACTGGTACCAAGGATTAATGATGGAACATGCTGTACAACGAAGGGCCACGTGGTGTTTGATGAAAGTTCCAGGAAGGTTCCAGAAAAGGAAGCATGGAACGAATGTGACTCCACGATCTCAAGTACTGATCAAGGCGAGTAGAGTTGCTTACGTCGCTGGAATGAATGTGTTAACAATATGTCTCCGTTGGTCATTCCCGTTGCGGTACATGAATCAAGTGCAGAGGAATCCATTGTAGTGAAATGACGTCACGCTCCGGATGAGTCCTTCGTGACAGAACTGGAACAGGTGCCAAGTGTAGTCCTTATGGCGGATATTCATGATACTCCAGAGTCCTTGGTGAGTTCTTTATTCTTGAACGAAGAGCTCGGCTATTCGCTAGGAGAGTCGCATTCCGATACAAAGAAGAGAACTGGGTAAATGGGGCCTGAAATTGGCAAAAGTAATTCGTGCAATCTAATCAACGGGTGAGTTAAACCGAAGTAGAGTTAAGTTAAACTGGCTCTCTTGCTTCTCTGGTCGAAAGATGGAGAACCCGGTGAATCAGGGTCGCAAGAAGGACAGGGTTCAGGATGGCGGGGTGGGGAGGGAGGGGGAAATTGAGATGAGACAAGCGCGAGAAGGACTTTGGTAAGAGAAGAGAGTGTTGGGTAGGCCTGAGCTAAGCGAAATGAAGTAAATAGTCTGAATGCCGGTCCTACTAATTAGTTATATAAAGGCTGCTTCTACCCCCATGCTTCTAAAAGCTTATACTGTTAATTAACATACCAAGCAAGGGCGGCACAGCAACCCCGACGGGTCGCTACCCGCGGAAGGAAGTGCCCAAGGAATAATATTGAGATAACTTTGTCACCGAAATATTCAACCCTTTTGTCAGGAAGCACCCTTACCGTTAGCCACTTTTCAAATTGGCGCAAGGGATGAGCTGTAATTTTCATCTTTTTTTTTTTTTTAACCTACGATCCTTACTACTTAAAACATTCTTTCCCGTTCATGCTGTCGCTACCTACTTTAACTGCTATAAAGTTTATCGTTGAACTTACGATTAGATCCGATATCCGTGCAGGAGATGGATTTATCTTCTTGTGGAATATCAACTTATTCGCGTTCTCGTGAATCGGCAGTAAACGTTATAAGTGGGATCGTTTCTCGAAACAGTTTACAACTGACGTCCAAAGTGAGTAAAGTTGTGGCTTTACGTGCTCACAAAATAGGGACAATGCGAATAATCCACTTGAGACGGTAGTTCTGGACTGCTACCCCTACTGTGATTCTGGTCTTGATATGGCCTCCCCAAAGAGTGCTCGAAACAATAGGAATCTTTATTAGTCATGAAACTAGGCGCAGCAGCCTTATTACAGCAAGAAACGAAGTCCACCAGTTTACTCGGATCGAGTAAACCTTGTCCGCAGGAATTCAGCTTAGTAATTCTTGCGAAGCGACCGTAGTACTCGAGAATGTTGAACGACAAAAATTCAGTACATTACGACGAGAATACAACCGTGCATTGACTTGCGTCTACGTCACGAGCATTGCTCCCTAAATTAGTTTCCTCCTTTTTTTTTCAAGTATTTTCAAAAAGAAAAAAAAAAGGTAGGAGCATCGCAAGAGAGAAGAGAATCCGATTAAAAGTTTCAATTTTTTCGCCGGTCACCCTCCGATCCCCCGCAGCACTTCTCCGCGACACCCACCAGTCTGCGAATTCCGAGGTCACGGCCCGTTATTTGCCAAAGGGATTTTTTCGCGAGTCGTGCTTCATGCTTTGGACGTAGCGACTTGTGCGACTCAAGCCGCGTATTTATGTATGTTACGTTGTCGCGTTAACGGAAAGAGGGCGAAACTTTTGTCGCGACTGTAACGGATCTTTTATTCGCCGCTACTAACAAGATCTTAACTCGAAGAGGAGGGATGGAAGATTGAACCGAAGGGATGTGAAGTTGGCGAGGGTTAAAGAAGGGTAGGAGGATTGGTAGAGCAGCGTCATAAACGCCAGACGCAGAAGGCACTCGTGTCTCTTAGGGGTTGTTGGTAACAATGAGACAAACCAAGCAGAGTACTTGGACTCGCTCGTCCGTTTCGTAGGGGTTGCTACCAGGAGGTACAGAGTACAGAGGGTGGTAGCGAAGGCAAGTAGTAGTAGTGACAATAGTACCGATGGTAGTGGAGACTACAGGAGGACGTTTACTGTACCTAAGAGTCTCGCAGGGGTGCAATGATCCGCAGAGATAGCGAACAATCACTAAAACGGGATACACCCACCCCTTGCGCGAACTGGCCAGACTAGAAAGGTGCAAAGAGCCGAGAAAACTTTATAGCCGGAAATCTTCTCGATTTTACGCGTAACCAAGAAACCGAGAGACAACCAATAGGACATCGCGGAAAAAGTGATTAAACGATTGAATTCTTTCTCATGGTTCGAACGTCGAACTCGGATTCTAGTCGCTCGAGCATAAGTAGTTGTAGAACGTTATAAAAATTGGAAGTTCAAGTCGAGATTTTTTAATATCCACTGTGTCTGTTTCTGTCTTACACGCGCAAACCCCCATAAGTCCGTCTCTCACTCACTCACTGGCGTTATAGTAAATTCGAAAAATTCAAAGGTCTCTACCTTACCTGCTCGTACACAGCAGAGTATCCGTCTGGTGTAACGGATAACCAATTACTTTAGTATTACTCTTAGTTGGATAATATCCAAAAACATTGATTACGTATTATCCAACATGAATCCGTGCTCGTGCTTTGGTGCTCCTCTCCAACCCAACCACCCTTTCCCTCTGAATACTCGCGCGCATCGAACTTCGGCTAATCCTGAGTTATGGCGGATTATACCGTCAATTTAGCCGACTAGGATCAGGTGCGCCGAACACCATCGCGTTGTGAATATCCACGTACGAGAAACCAGTAACGTAACCGTAATACGTTGACAAGGTGTACGAGAGTAAAGAAGAGCGTCGCGACGCGTAAGTGCACACCGTATGGGTATACAAAATAAGTATAATAAAAAATTGGACGTTTTACCTAAAAATAAAAAAAAAATTACAAGAACATTAAATACTATGAAAAATCAAACTATTTTATTTTACATACAAAATTTAATACAAGGGTAGTTTTTTGTAAATGTGTATATTGCCTGTATCGTGCAAAATTTGCTCCTGAAGATTTCACAAAATATTAAAAGCCTCTTTAGAATTGGAAAAAATCCTGTCCCGCCAATCCTGTATACTCGACCATAGGGGGTTGCGCATGCGTATCTACTGGGGATCATCATTGGTGCCAACACTGAAAATATAAATCCTCTAAAATATCGAGAGATTAGCGTTCGGACACGTCGTGCGATAGCTTGGCCAGGCTCAGTGCCACCAGCTCCAAGCCCAGCAGTCCTACGGTACACCCCCCCCCCCACCCTCCCGCCCCCCTCCTAGTCATGGCTAACCCCGTTTTCCCTTACTGGCATTTCTAGCCAGCACCCTTGCCTGGGACTCCTACTGCTGCTACTACTGATTCTACTACCATCGGCAATCCCAGAGGCGGGTAGCATTTTTTCTCGTAACAATAATTTGTCGTTATCAAATAACGCCGGGGACGGTGTACGCAGTCCTGCTACCGTTACCTATGGTGATACCGACGGTACCCAGTTATGGTAGTGGCTAGCATGGCTTTACAATACGCCAATAAATGTTTGCGAAATAAAATTTTACTACCGAATAATACCGCGGAGTTTGTTGCTATTGAATTCCCCGGGCCGTTTCGCGCTGGGCTGTAACCTGCAGTTTCCCCATTTTATCGTATGGATATAAAGGGTTCTGATCGATGTAACAATAATGTATCCAGATCTTGATTTCTTCCCCCTTGATATTTTAACAAAAAAAAAAAAAATAATAACGTATCCCCAAGTCGCCTGTACCTAATGCAGTTGACCTTTTTTTGAAAAGGACTACGTCCCCGAGTATATCGTGTCTGACGATGAGCTATTTTATCCCCTGCGCCAGAATTTCGTCGTTACACTGTCCCCCGATTCTATTTGAGAAGGGTGGGAGGCAGGGGATAAAAAGAAGGTACGAAAAGAATATCAAGACACGTGAAATTTCCGGCGACGATCGGAAATCTTAGCACGGGTCCAAAAGGGAGTCGCAAGACTCCGATGTTTCGAGCACAATTGAGCGGCTTTGGAAGGAAGGGTGGTTACCGGCCGTGTTGCTGAAGGTTAGAACGTAGGAGGTATAAGGGTGGGTTTGCAGGGTGGTTGGGCCAAGTCTACCGCAGAGAATAATGTTAATGAAATACAGATAGGATCTCTATACAGGAACTGACGCTCGTCGGAAAGCTATTGCCCTGGAGAGAACCTCAGTGAGGTAGCCAAGCTCGCTTTTGAAAGGATGGCATTAGAGATTGGGTGGAGGGTTCGAAAATTTTGGTTGACCTCTCACCCTTGAGATATCGTTACCGCAATTTAAAAGATACCCAGATTAACCAGTGAAATGACACTCGCGCCTTGGTACAGGACAATTGCTTTTCCGCTTGTAGGTTTCTACGTAGAGTCTGCTAAATAACGTGTAAGCCAACCCTTACCCTATACCTTAAGGTTTGTGAATGGTTCCTGGTTCAGTGACAGAGAACCAGTCGAAATAGGTTTGCGTGAATTGTGTTTCAGTCAATATTCTCAATGAGTCATGAAGAGGATGTACCCGAAATAATCCATAAAGACATGCGAGGCGGAACAATTGAAATGGGAAAGAAAGAATCAATAGGAGAAAGAGACAACTGAAGCCAGCCGATCTCACCAAGCAGGATTAATTAAGCAGCGTCTGATAAAACGTTAATTAAAGTCCTCGAAAGCAAGTGCCATTAAAGAGTATAGCAGGAATTACAAGCGTGGCTGTTATAAGGAGAGGGCTTAAAACTTGGAGTGCGTTCGTGGCACTGGGTTGGCACAGCCTCCGAAGGGCGAGCAACCTGGCAACCGGAAACCAGGCAACCGACAGACTGAACCAGGCAACAAGGCAGGCACTGGTAAGTAGACAGGCAACTTCTAACGGGTGGAAAGATATGCAAATGCACAGCAGGGAGACCCCCGCTAATACCTACCTGGCTGTGCTCGGGCGCAATAATCATTAAAAACTAAACTGCGTGCCTCCGTAGTCGTGCTCCGGGGGTGGCGCTGGGTGAACTTAGAGCGGAGCTTAGGAAGTTAGCGTTACCTTCGCTGGAAGTGGCGGAGAGGAAGACGCTGCTAAAGGGAGGAGAGCGAGACCTGGCTAATTTGGTAGTCACGGCAGGCAAGGACCAGGTCGTCCGACTGTATCAGGAAGGCTGTGAATTCGCAAAAGAATTTCTTCTCCAAGGGTTCTGCTTCTGATCGTATCGGATCTAACGAGTTGGGCTGATGATAATGTTGATAATATAAACGATTGCGTGACTATGATACTCGTGGAGACCAGGGATACCGATGGCGACTATATTACTGTTAGGATCGCAGAAAAAAAGGGATTGGACGTAAAAGAGACCACCGCGCGGTTACGCATACGTTTCTGCGGTGTAATATTAAAACAGTCCTCTCTCGGAACTTCGTTTAACAGTCCTTGTTTATAAACTGAAACAGGACGCAGCGGAATATAACTCCGCTTCTAATTACCCAGAGTGCTTTGCTTCTTTCGTGAAAAGCGTACGCGACGCATGCGCAGACGGGATGCGCCAAACCTCCTGAGAAAGTTTCGTCTCCGCGTTCACTGTTTGAAATTAATCAGACGACGCTTGCGATGCGGCGATTGTTCCGCCGCCTTGTGCTATAAGTAAAAACCTAATAAATAGCCGGAAGAGAATTCCCTGATAATTAAGTCCGTTAAGGAGAAAAGGATCAAGAGCAGCAACGTTCTTCGTGCCTGCTTCATGCATCGTACAGAGGTGGCTAATTAATTTAATTACAGGCTTTCTCTTATTCTTAACCATCCACTAGACCAGATTCAGCGGCGTTACTGCTTCGTGCGAGAATCTCACAGTTCCACTAGCATTTTATCCAATCGAAAATTCTTATTAATTCATAACCGCGCAAAGTCCACGTTATTACGGATATCTATTGCTACTCGCTATGCACTCGCTACTCGTTAATTACGTAATGCAGATTTTTCTTATCTAGAAAATAACGACCGAGCCCTCGATTATAAAGACGAAACTTTTTAAACGAAAGATAGGATCGCGATATGATGTAGTAAGAGTATAAGATTAATCATTCGTTAATTAATCGATGTACGTATAATTTTCCATCAACGTCAAGACGTACGTTATGCAATATTTATTAACAGCGTAGCATTCGGGATTCTACGTGAACGAAGGAATGCGCAGGTTTTACTCCAGCACAAGGAAATTCTCAGCGTGTTTCGACAGAAACGTGGGGCGGGTACTGTCGCCGTAGTCGCTACTCTGTGCATTCGGCCTAACGAGCGTACATCGGGACCCGTTAAATTTAACGTTTATCGAGGCGTCACATAAAATTTAATTAATCCGAAAGTGATTATGAGCGAAGGCACGAACGTGGAGCGCTGATTCTATCAGTCGCGATCGGCCCATAAGCCATGATGGCCAGCCATAACCCTACAAGCCCATTTTACTTCACTCCCTGGACCTGACATGGCAACTAGCTGCAGTAACACTTTGATCACAGCCACCACGAGGCCTATTATCGACCGTTGCTCCGTCTCTGCTTCACTTGAAAACCTTTTCCAGTTTATTCTTGTCGTCAAATCCTTTTTCTGATCGGTTGTAATCGAAAGAGCATTTACCGGAACACTTAACATTTTACTTTCCAGGAGTGACACATGTGAGCTGCTGTATTTTCTGATCAAGTTTCTTTGTTTTATTTGTTCTCGGTAAACGGAATGCGTTGGGTCCAACTTGTGTGCTGGGGATGATGTACTCCTCTTCAAGCAACCGGCAGTGTAAAATTTAATTCAGAGTGAATACAAATATTTGTATTTATTATACATATCTGTACATTGTGACACAACAAAATATTGTTTGAATATCATAAATTTATGTTGTATTTCTTAAAAAACATGCCTATTCTGAACCAAACATCATCATTATCCATGGCCCATCCTACTTCAGTTCTCTACTTGTCTTTTATATTAATTAAGGTAAAAATCGTTTCTCCAAACGTTGCAAAGCTACGCTCGCTCTAAGTACTGCAAGTTTTAAACAAACTTAATATCCCCCTCGCGGAAATTCGTACTTGATACAAATTTTCCACGCCCCCTAACGGATTTTATCGAAACTACGACTAGTCTGGAAACGCCATCTGGTGACTGGATGGCAAACTAACGGAAAATGCTCCTCGCGAAAATTCGTACATGGTGCAAATTTTCCACGCCCCCTAACGGAATTTTTGGGAACTACGACTAGTCTGGAAGCGCCATCTGGTGACTGGATGGCAAACTAACGGAAAATGCTCCTCGCGAAAATTCGTACATGGTGCAAATTTTCCACG
>JARQTG010000244.1:1183302-1203504 GCA_030142615.1 Syrista parreyssii
CCCCCTAACGGAATTTTTGGGAACTACGACTAGTCTAGAAGCGCCATCTGGTGGCAGGATGGCAAACTAACTCCCGTGCAATTTATTCGAGTTTCAACAATTGCCTGTGACTGAGACTGACTGTCATTAAAAGGAATTAAGGGTGTAGGACGTATGCTAAACAAATAAATGTGTTATACACTAGGTACATTTTCTGTTATTTATTGTAACGCCAAAACTTATTTTAATATATTGTATCCTCAGTACATGTTAATTAGTGCCCGCGACGCGAAGTTCTTAATTAATTCGATGAAGGAGTTTCAGCGTACTTGTATCTTGGTATTTGCCTGCATCAACCTCTTCGCAGTAGACTAATGGCATTGGGATGCATCCAAAAGGATCTCTCTGAAACACGAATACATAATTAGTATTTTTCAAATAATAATAATAATAATACAGCCCAAGTATACCTTCATCGTCCTGTTGTACTTCACGCATATAAATACGATCTTGACGACACCGTGTGCTGCTTCTCCAGGCAGAAATTGGTATGCGAAATCCGTGGTTATAATTTGTCAGGCATTATCTGCCGATGTAAGATGCGAAACTTTGAATGGATGATGGTAACTCCAAGAGGGAAGGTCTCGCTCCTCCAAGGAACCCTCATATTAATTCCGAAGGCCTAGCGTTGTAATGTCTGAGACGGTCCCGGGGGTGGCGTGAACGCATTCCCTTTAATGACCGCCAATCAAGTCGTAAGATACGCGATCATCTCCACGATTACATTGGCATGGGCCAATTACCGGGACTGCGTATTCAGGCGCAAGGACCAGAGTCAGACAAATTTTCCAAGAAACCAAATATCAAAATTATCACACCGCGAATTTCGTGAGTGGGCATACCGGAAATTTCAAAAAATCCTACAGAATTTCCGACACTGCAGGTATCGGATGAGACTCAGTCTATTGGCAATTAAATATCCTTACAGATTCCTTGTTAAGGGAGTCTGTAACGACTTCACAGGATCATGATCCTTTCTTTACTATTATTGCAAGGCAAACCTTCTTCCATCAGGTCCTTTACTCACCCTGGCAATGCTCTAGAAGGACCTTCGTATCAGCCTTTCTCTACTCCTACCCCTCCAGTAGTTCCTCTCTATGCTTCAGCACCCCTTACCGACACTCGTTCTACAGATCTCCAAGACTCACACGAGCCACTAGCAGAGTCAGATACATTCAGAGCAGTAGCACACAAGGAAGACCAGGACACAGTTAACAACCCTGGTCTGGCGACGGTCGTTAGCAGAGCCCCTTTCCAACCCCTAAACTCAGACTACGTTCGCGTGATGCTACGCGCCAGTACCACTACCCCCTTGAAAGCCCGCGTGGAAACAACCCCCACAGCCCTCTGTCTATGTACCTATAGAAGAGGAGCCAGAGAGGGAGGAAGTCTCGCAAGGGTAGTTTGGGAGACCAAAATGGTACCGCGGGCCCGACGATGGTCCATTGATGGCTCCGAACCTCGTAACATTAATTTGTATGGGCCGCAGATTAGGTCAGATTAGGGTTGCTCCTATTATACAAGCCCTTATCGGTGCACCGAACTTTCCTACGCCTTCCTACACGTTGCCGTTACATAAAAATTTGGGGTTGGACTCGACGTTGCACGTAAAGGGTAAAATGACATTTCTCGTAAATTTCTTCAGCTATTTCGATTACGTATTACGAATTAGAATCGATTTCGACGCCCACCCTTCTGCTTATTGGAATGTATCCACGTTAGCCCGCTACAAAAAGACGCTATTGCTGACACTATGGAACTGAAATCGAATCCTTTTAAAGGGAATGTCCTTTTAACTGTGTCCCGGCTACGTTATCCTGACGATAAAGTCCTGGAGATAATATATTCCCGACGGCGTGCCCGAGAAAAATACAGATTAAGCCTCCTAAGCACGGATTTAACGCTTATTTATACTCCGCTAAGTACTCGCATTACGCCGTATTACACCCTTAACAGCTGCCCCAACTTTTTTCACCCCATCCACCGTCATCCCTTACTCAGTTCGCCCGCTGTGTGTGGCTTTACCTGTGAGAGTAACGTCTGCCCATGATTTTCACTGCGATTGATGGATCAGACGTGTAACGACTGTGCGGGATTAGCCATACGAAAAAAAGAAAAGGAACGGAGAGAATAAAATATCTCAATTCTAATGGCCAAGCGTTATAAGGGGTTGTACCAGTTGTCTGGGGTGGTTTGATGTCTTTAGAAAAAGTTCAGGAACGTAGAAGGAAGTTAAAACTCTGTTTAAAAGGAGCACGGGAAGTCCAGGCCAGTTTTAACTATTTGATTACAACCCCCCGTGGCCCGTAACTTGCTGTTACTGCCGGCAAGCTCGAAACTACCCTTACGCCAACACTTCACCCTTGGCTTTCAGTCACACGATACTTTGTTACAGCCCCGTTAATTTTAACGGGCTTTACGTGCTCCCGATTTCTTTAACTTTTCCGCTTTACGGCCCCGCGAGTCGCTTACTTTTCTCTCTGCTTCGCTTCCCTTCTTACCTTTTTTCGCGCTTCCCTCGTACCTTATGCTTCTCAAACGTTTTTCTTCGACCATTCGGAATCTACCAGCGGATCGGTTTCGCTCAGCTCAAAGACAAATAAACTCTTGTCACTCTATTAACTACCTTTCTTGCACGTCTACAGAGCGTAGATACATATATAGATATACAGCGCAGTTAGCACGTAGCTCCCATTAATATGTATTGGCGAGGAATTAACATGTAGTCCCCTGAGCAATATTCTTAGCTTACGTATACTATTGTGTATAAGCTAATGTCCTTGCACTAAGGACCTCGTGAATAGTTAGCAAGGATGCCAGGATTGCCGCCCCGTATACACTGCAGACAAGTAACTCACCCTTAATGTCCTGCTTAGGCGAGATTATTGTTCTTAGGAAATGTACCCGAGACCCGCCATCTTGGAATGCATTTTCCAAGTAATCGACAATAGAATTTTTCAAATTTCATAATAACATAATCACTGCGTAAGGGTGCCAGTGATTTTTCTAGAGGGCAAGAAAGTGTCAGGTTACGGGAAGCCAAAGAGTTTTCCCTGTACAGAGAAGCGACGATCCCGGTGCAAGTAAGAGGAAAGGGGACGAAAGGGGAAGGAAATCGCGGTGGCTTGAAATAATGGTAATTTTCCCAGCACGAACTCGAGTTAACCCTGGATAACTGCTCCTAACCACCGAGCGGTTTATTTCAACGTGGCGTTAGGTGGCGTTAGGCAGTGCTACGTGGTGAGGGGTGACTCGAAAGGGTGCCGAAGGGGTTGGCGACTGTCGAGAAGCTTAAAACGTAAAACGGAGGGGATGTTATGACCGAACTGCCTAGAGACCCTAACTACAGATAAGCGGCCAACCATAAGTGCTTACCTGGCTCGTATGCAACTATTACTGACTGTTTCTGCCAAGGGGTTGATAATAATAAGTTTGTAAATCTTGTAAAAAAAATAACCTTTTAACAATTTCTATTATTTAAATTTAACAATTCGTATCTACTATTGCAGATCAAAGCTCGGAATTTCGATAATTTTCCCATAGCCTGGTGAATCGACTGGCCGTAGGGAGTAAAACAAATCCGGTCCTCCCCTCTCTGTAAAATGTAACTGATCGTTCGCCGGGTTGTCGCTCTCACGAAATATCAAACCATATTGGCAATGACACCCGCGAATACGTTATTCCGCACGGGAAAAAGTTTGCTCCTGACAGGAACCCGTAGCTTTTCCATTCCATCGTTTATATCGTATGGGCTTCGCTTATAATTCACGCATCGAGATATCAGGCTATCCGGTTTCCTATCTGTTTCGAATCCCGAATTTTTTTTCACCTCGCGACAGATGCTTACTCAGACTTTGTAAATACATCGACAATCGCGAGATGACTAGTCGAGTCGTGATATTGAAAAGTAAGAAATAATTTTTAGAAAAGATTACTTGCTGTCGTAACGTTTCAATGTGCACCAGGACGGACCGTATCGAGGAATGTAAAAAAAAAATAGTACAAGTTAAATCAGCAATAGCTGACAGGCGTCCACGTGAAAAATCAATTGACGTCCCCGGAAAAACTTAATCCGCTAAATAATTCGCAAGGAACGCCGGAACGCCATTAATAGAACACGAGAGACGGATAACACGTGGAGCGAACCGGGGAGTCAATCAACTTTTGTGACAGTCGCCACGAGAAACCCTGTCGAAACAAGTATTTCCCATCAGCGCATTCCGCATGCAAGCTCTCTGGAGCGACATTCCCGCCTGCAGAAACCTTGCCAATTATTATTAGAGAATCTATACGACATACAGTGATACCTATGACAAATATAACTATATCCATCTAGACAACGGCTGAATTTCATTTGCAAAGAAAATCAAGTGGGTTCAATAAGTCAAAATCTACCCTACCATATCCGCACAAACTTTGCCCCTTGGCCCACTGAAAGATTCATGAGAATCCAAGAGTAGCTTGGACCGTCGTGTTTCGTTTTTTCATCGTTTAATTGCATTGCCCAATGTATCGCGACGTTCGATATTATTTTAAGCAGCCCTTGGCTCGTCGCACCTTTTATTTAGCCGTAGCTGAAAGTCAGCTCTCGCGAGATCTTTAGTCGTAAAAATTGTCATAAAGCGAGGACGGATGGGATGAATCAGTGAGAGGCGCAGTGGCCGCAGCCAAGGAAAAATTGGAACACCTTTATCCGGAGTGATCTCATACATCCCAAAACAATCACACGGGCAGCCTCTCGCCATTATAACCTTAACTTTACACGCAAAAGCGACGCCGTTATGTATAGGGTGTACCGAAGGAAATAACCGTCATCTGTATTCGCGATAACATCGTAATTGAATGCGGTTGACGGGGATTTGCTATACACCGAGCAAGCCCAACCCTCTCTCTCTCAGAGTTTCACCCTCTTTCTCTCCTGAGCACTGTCTCTCTCTTTCTCTCTTTCTCTTCCCATCTCTCTTATACACCATCCCACCCGTTACTACCTCACGAATATTAATCATATCAAGGCGCGGAAAAATCTACCCTCCTTCTACCTATTCCATTTGGTCCTCTTACCCTTATCCTCCGCAGCCTCAACTATCCCACCCTTATTCATTCTCTCGACCTTTCTATCTCATCTTCGCGACGAGTCTTCTACGTAACCAGTAAAAGATAGGCTGCACCAGGAGCAGACACTTTAATTCCGTTTTCAGGGGCAATCACAGACTGTATACGTGCAATCTACTTGGGGGCTGCTTTTTTAAACCGGAAGGGGTGTATTCGAATTGGCGAATTCTCCGGTCACCGCTATGTAACAGAAAGCACCCTCTTCGGGGGTTGGTTGCACTGACATAAACGATTCGGCTTCTTCGCAGCATGGAGATGTCAGAGGGTATCTTTTAGCTGCGGCTCTTTAAGGGATGCTTCTTTGAGACCTACTGTTAATTCATAGTAGAATGTAAATAGGGGTTGACTCACTTGGCTGCATCTGGAAGAGAACGCAAGTAGTTCCATGGAGGATAATCCTGAAAGGGTCCAGCAATACGCAGATCGTGAACGTAACTGAAACAGTATATACACATATGTAATCAAGACTAATTAGAATCAATTTTTAAAATTGATACAATATCTCGCCTACCCATACAGAGCATAAGCGTAATCGTTCCTGAGTCCTTTCATCCTACCGCACTTTGTACATCCCAAGCGGCACAGCGTCTGAATCCATGATGCCACCTTGGTCCTGGCATCCCGACACGGCATCATGGCTGCATATGGTCTAATTTGATGAAGCAGAAACCAAAATTCCTAAAAACGAAAAAAAAAAAAACAAAGATAAATATATATTTTCCTTGTTCCATTAAGACCCATGAGAAACACCGAATTGCCATGCTAGAATCTCACCATGTCAAGTTGATGATTCATTTCAAATTGATCTTTCTCGCAGCTCTCATCTTGCTTATGAAAACTGCAAGGCATCTGAAATAGACGACCTCATTTCTGGTAGTCGTTAATGGTTAATTATTTATTAAGACTGAGGTTGCTCAACCTCCTCGTAATTCTCAGGCAATGCTGATATGTATTCGGACCAGGTCGTGTCCTGCTCCCATTCGGTGCAGGGTGCATTGATGACTGTCATCGTGGACAAATCTCTCGTGGCTCCGGACGGTGGATCATTGTCGAAAATTCCTGACAGCTCGTCGTTAATCATATTAACGGTAATGGCTGCCAAGTATCTTAAACGTATGAGAATTAAGGTAAAAATTATTGTCGTACGTAGCTGATATTTTTATCATTAAAAATGTCAATATTCATTCGTATCTACAGACCTATTTCTCTTATCTCGCAAAACCTCCACGTGATACTCAGCGCCGAATAATTTATTAATCCATGGCAGCACTCTGGTACGATCTCTGCCGCTGGTTAGAGCTGGTGCCAGGTTTCTAATGGCTGCTCTGCGGAGACACATTTCCTAACCAAATAAACAATTCGTTTCCGTTACGTACCTACGTACTGTCGAGTTTACCCGTAATACTGAAATTCCGTGGTGAGAGCGTCACCCTTGGCTCTTAGTTGTGGATCTAAGGACTGCGTGGGAATTGATGACAAACTGGAGAAATTCTTTGCAGCAGCCATATTGTCGAGTTACGATAAAAATTTTCAACCGAGTCTCAATGACACGTGCAATGTTTGGAAAAATAAAGGAGAGTCTACAAAAGTTCGTCTACTTTCTTGTTTCTTTTGTCCTTGTGAAATTTTGTCTAGTTTTCAATACATTCTAACTTTTTGGAATATCAATGGAATTCGACTGCGTTAAGACACGTGGCCGAATTCCAGGGCCTAGTAAAGTCTTTTTAACATTTTCAAGCGATAAAATTTGACATACGAGACCGCACTAAGGTCTGGCCCAACCCCTGTGGCGAAAGGGATGTTCGGGTCATAACGCAGTACAGCTCACTGCTTCGAGGAGTTACTTCGCGGGGTTGAAAAGAATCCCACCCTTAACGTTGTAGACGGTACCCTTTCTTAGAGGGATGGTACTGACATACAAGTATCCCCTCTACACCCCGTGGACACAGTTTGAGTAAACTAAATATTAGCGGAAAAACGTACCTTGATTTTTTTGTTACCACCCCATGAGGTATGCAACAACCCTTGTTAGAAACTAGATAAGTAATTAAAACGAAGATATGACTGATCAAAAATTACACGTGAAATTGTGTTGACTTCTGAAGGGACGATGGTGGTAGGGGTTGGTTAACCAACCCCCTGCAAAGATTAATTGGAATTTTCCTGAAGCTCGTCTCGAGCGCGCAAGCATTTTCCCGAACATAATGCATAGCAAAGGATGACACCCTTATCTGGGGATCTTTAATTCCGACCGCAGTTAGGGGTTGCTCGGAACTCGCGTCATTTGTCTGTTGCATCAGCCGTAGGGGGTTGCCCTGGCTAGAGGTACCTACTACGTACGTAAACTGAGAGTCAAAGGGAGGAAAAGCAAGAGACAGAGAGCGGGCATCGCTTCACTCTCGACTCTCCGCAGGGGATGGAAATTGCCTGAACTGATTTCATTTCGGGATAGATTATTTTAAGGGGATGTTTTTCCCGGGGTACGCCATGATTAATGCGATTTTTGAGAGGGGTCCAACTCACTCTAACGTTTTATACTACGTACATGCACCGCTTCTTCCTCCTCCATCTCTCAATTCCAATTTTTTTCTCCTTTACTCTTCATCCCCTCTCCCGCGCCCCTGCACCCCCCGCCACATTTTCATTATCTATCCCTCTCCGTCACTCTCATTCTCGCTCACTCTCTCCTTCTATCTTCTACCACATTCGCCAGAGAAAATCTAATTAAATTTCTGCATGCTTCGAGCCGATAGGCACAAACGGCCACGCAGCGCACGCACACGTATCCACGCGCTCGTATGGCAACTATAACGTGCGGCCACGATAATGCGCAAGGCTTAACGTTGTGTGCAAGCTGGCCCATTAATATGAGCTTGATTACGTGCATTCCAGCGGGAAGTTTCATTCTGCGCGGAAAATTCAATGCCAGTCGGCGAGAATGAAATTTCTGCGGTACACGTGTACTCCTCCCGCGTAGTCCTGTACCAATTACGTATTTCAGCACCGCGCGAATAACTACCAGAGCACGCTCGTACGACCCAATTGACATAATGCAAAGTAGCGTGATATTCCTTTTTATTAAAATTAATTCGGTTTGAAAGAAGAAGAAAAAAAGCCTTAAAAGGTAACGAAACGTGCCCGTGAGTTTTGAAGAGTTTCAACGTCCCATTATAAAGTCTTCGTTGAATATAATAACAGCTGACTTCGTGGGCTGGAAGACATTAGGGAAATCATCCCCCGGCAAATCGACCAACTTCCCTTCAAAGCAGGTATTCTCTTCCCTTTTACTTATGATTTTGCTCTCCCTTACGCTATACGCATCCCACCTATATATACTTGGCACAACTATTTTACCCCAACGTGCATGCATTTGACTAACCTCTTCTTTCTACAGGTAGTCTCTTGGCATCCTGTCTCAACTGAGGGATGAAAATGACTTGTCGTCTAAGGGTTGTTTTTTTTTGTTTTTTTTTTTTTTTTTTATGGGAGATGACCGTGAGCTCGGGTTAAGAGTAGACGTATCTTTAAGTATTAGTAAGAATGTATTTTTCGTCGGTATTAATCGAATCCTATTAATTATAATATATTAATAGTGTATTAATAATGATAGTATATACAGATGAATAACAAAAAGTATCTTATTACGGTACTAAAAGACAACAATAATTCCTTTTATACAATATAATAATATTTGTACTTAATCATACAGCGATGTAATATACAATTCGTTCGTGTCTTTGAAAAACGTATTTCTTTAACCGAAACTTCGTTCAATCGTTTTCGTCTTTGAGTTTTATATTTTCTCTCGTCTCTCTCTTTTTGAATTCGTCGGCCCCTGCCTTTACATCGTTTTCAAAACACGAAACAATGCGGCTCGCATTCGTGTGAGTGTCATGTGTGTTTCCTCGTGTGAGCGCACGTGTCCTTGTAAGATCGTGTTAGCTTTTTTTTTTTTTTTTGGTATAGGTATTTCTCTTTTGGTTTTTAATATAAAGCTATGACTAAGCCCCTCGCGAAAAACGTGCTTCTGTGAATCAAGTAATCCACGATAAAACAACGAATCCACCAAGAACTCAACAGAAAGACTTAGTTTCGTTTCCCTAACCTCGAAACTGCCAACAGAAAGTATGACAGGGATTTTAGAATTCGTATCCGAGGGGCATCTTTAAAGATCCTTACATTATAATCTTTGGTATTAGCTGTATGAAACCCACTTGCCATATTTTTTTTTTTTTTTTTTTTTCCTTTCATTACTCAAATTCTCATCGCCCGTCCAATTTCTCGCCGACAAACTTCTCCTCGCGCCGAGCCAATGAAAACAAGAAAAACAATTCCGATATACCGTCCGAATCAAAAGTGGACTCTAGTCAGCCATCCTTCAATCGCTTAGAACATAACGAGTCGAATATAAATGAAAAAGCATTCTGCGAGTGGGACAGAATTGCACGTCATGGCACGCCGTTTACACAGTGCGTTCGAGATACAAGACTTAAAAAATGCGAAGATACCGCGTTTAAAATAAAGGATCACCGTATACTCAGTAGTTTTACAATTAAGTTCTAGCACAGATATTTACAAGTTCGTCTTCACTTAATTCATTCCTCCCATTACAAACTAGTATCTCATTCGCGCCAGGTTCGCCCATTCAGAAGAGAATCACACGCCAACATTGTCATACCTTGTTTCCACACAGTCCCATAACCCGCTGCATGCGCCACCCCCTTTTCACAAGAAATATTTTACATAAACTTCACTTCCTTTTCCTCATTTACCACGTACATAACGTACCATATAATACAACGTATTTCCTATGGCTACACCTCAGACAGACACTAATCGCTCGAACCATACAAAATGGCCGCTCGACTGCATGACACTTCTTCTTCACCATGTGCAGTACAAGAGGACTCCGTAAGCCCAAGAAGACCAAGCCACTCACAGGATTCCTCTTGATCGTAGACGTAGGAGGCCATCCAGGTCGTCAAGATTTTTCAAAAACGTCGAATCACCAGCCACCCCTCGTAATTTCATCAGCCGGGGGTAGAAACAACAGGAAGAAGACAAAGATAAGGAAAGCGCTTCTAGTATCCATCCAGACATCTGAGCTTCTTCAGGGGTGGCGGGGCCTCGTCTCAGCTCGTGGGTGCCGGCATTGACATAGGGGGTGGTTTAACAGAGCCAATCCCAGGACCGGAAAGACCATTGTTGTTCATATCACCTGGACCACGTGGACCGGATCCTATGGTACCGTTCATCGTCGGCGTACCACCAGACATCTGACCCTGTCACACATTATTACAACAAAATTCACATAAGCATACATCACATATCAACAATGTAAATCGTGCGACAGAAAGTATCAGGGTTTATAACGCGAGCAACGTACAAAGATCAACAAACTTACATTCGACACGTGATTGTGCTGCTGTCCAATATTCTGTCCCAGGGGTTGCGCCTGCTGATGCGGATGTTGCAGAGGATTATGATTAGGGTGCATATTCTGTCCCGGTGGCGTTGGGGTTGGTGGTAGCTGCCTCTTGATATGCGCCAACGAGGCAGGGGGATGTAACGCCATATTAGCGAATACCAACCTTTCCTCGTAATCGTATTCGCAGAGAATCTTATTCTCGCACAGGTAAAATCTGTCGCCCACGCAGAAGCTGAAATCACACAAAATGCATAACACACTTTAGACATCTGCATTGTACGACAACGTTGTACAAAAAGAAAAGAATGTTCATATAAAAGAAGAAGAAGAAAAAAAAAAACATCTTTAACCCCATTGCCTTTGACTCTCGTACGCAACTTTGCCCCGGATTCATCCAGCATCCGCGTATAGTTTATAGTATAGGTATAAGGCATGTAAAGTCCGTCAAGAGCTTCGGTGTCGCCACGAGGGTAACGGAGGACACGTATTACAGCGATGTAAAGCTAAAATGGCTACAGTGAAATGGCACGAGGGATTATATGTCGGGTACAGTTAGCGACCGTATCTCTGTATACATTGCCATTGCCATTACCAGCAACAGTAACAGTAGCAACAACAGCAACCGGTACAAACGACGACGCTAATGATTACCACGAGCATTCGCGGCTGTCGAGCAAATAATTATCGCCCTTCAGTGTTTGCCCGCCGCGCCGATTCCGCGCATATCCGCTTTGATCCAGCCGGAAATGCGAGAGCACTGACTGGCTGCCCGAGGTAGATACTCATAATCGCACGGCAAATAGAATTATCGCATTGCGCGAACGGGTCATTCCGGGGTTGCGTTTATTCCCATTATGCGAGCGTTATTGGCCATCCCTAGCTGCGAGAACGAGGTTGAAGGAAGAGGAAGATGAGAGACAGAGAACAGAGAGAAGTCCATAGCTCATTCTATCCGCCAGCCCCACAACCCCAACCCCTCCCTCATTCTACGTTTCGAACAATCAAGTCCTTTCGTTGCCAATTCTCTCGCGTTGCGATACCATTGCTGCATTATGGGTAGATGCTTCCACTTTTTCTATTACTTTTTTTTTTTTTACTTCACTGCCGATCTACTTCCAGCAGAGCCCGTGCTCGGCTGGGATTGGTTGGATAAGCTCGAAACTGTCAAGTGAGCACATGCAGCGTATTTATGCAATGACGATCGTGAGGCCGTTTTTGAAATTTATCAAATGGCGTGAAATGTTAAGCGGGTGGAAATTGTCGAGAGAGTTTTCTCTCTCTCTCTCTCTCTCTCTGCATGGAAAATTTCAATCTGAGCGCACGCCTGGATAACTCGACTGAATCTTTAACGAGGGTCCCTCGGCGAGAGGGATGAAGGGGGGGGGGGGTGTCAGGGTGGAGGGTAGGAGGTTGGCAGGACAGAAGAAAAGTGCGCATGGGAGTGAGAAGGTGAGTAAATGCTAGGAGACCGACAGGAAGAGAAAGTCGGCCTGGATCCGATTGCGACTCGTTCGGCCACTCTGAATAAATAAATGAAATCGCGAACGGCAATGTGTGACGCCATTAGGGCCGCTTTACTGCCGCTCCTGGCCGAGGCTTCGAAGAATAATACGAGCCAGTAGAGGTGCGCTGGGATACGGTTAACGGATGCTATAGTAAAAAAAAAATGGCTCGCGCTGCCGTCGCCTGTCTGATGAAAATATGTGGGACTAAGAAGTATCGATATTGAGTTGCCGCACATCGAGTATCGACGTTGCGATATTATCGATATACAAGAATAAAAGGAATACATTGTTCGTGCCCGTCAACGCTCTCATTAAATAGCGTCAAGTAAGACGAACGTTAACCAAATACAATCGACGGTCAATAGGTAAAGAAGAATTGCGTAGAATCGATGAAATAGAGGGAAAGAAGCTCTTTTCGGGTTGTAGGGTTACTTTTTAATTGGACGCTCGTTAAATTAGACCGGACGTCTTTTTAGGAGAGTGCCTGCGGAGCTAATTGGATCGGTAAATCATCCCCTAACCAGGAGGAGAAACGAAAGGAGGAGAAAGGAAGGTGGAGAGGGTACAAGGGACAAAGACAGAAATAGAAAGAGAGAGAGAGAGGGAGAGAGAGAGTGAAGGAACGAGGAACGGTAGTACTGGTAAGAGAACGAGTAGGTGTGGGTGGCTAGCAGCCACCTCGGGCAAACCCTTTGTTCCGTGTTATTACAGTCTAAAGTTACCCCCGTGTAATTGTTGCTGTTTAATTGCAAGTTCTAAGTCGTCCGCTCCCGTTACACGCGGCCCGTAATTGCGCCGAAAGTTTCTCGTGTGACGAGGGACATGTGTCCGTGCGCATGCGCAAAACCGAGACGCGGGTGGCGACCGACACCTAACCAGCCGTAACCATCTCTGTACACTTTCTTAACCGTCAGCAGCACCGTAGCGTATCCTACGCTAAAAATAATCCAGGTGGCAGTCAGATCGCTTATTTATTATCGACACCGAAATCCTCAAATCTACGTACCTCCGAGTGTATAGGACAAATTCACGTATACCTATGCATATAGATTTCGGTATAATCGAATATATCCAAAGTGCGGCTATACGTAGATTCGCGATTCTTTAAACCGCATCTGTGTCGTTTCCCCCAACGGGAGTGCTGCCATCTGTCGTACAAGTCGCGAACCGAATGAATATTTTTATTTGAAAATCCAGCAGGGTTGTCGAGTCGATCGATAAAAAAAGGGTTATATGGAATAAACGATATTGGTATACAGAAATATGAGAAGAAGAGTAAAAGAGGGTTTGTCCTCGATGAAAAGAGAGGGGTTCGGATTGAGAGAGGGTGGGGGAGAGAGAGAGAGAGGGGAAAAAAGAAAGAGTCCAGTTTTGTGGATAAACGCAGGACGACATAACGAAAACGTACCAGGGGTGGCTGTAGTCGACGCGAGGTCTCCCGCGGGGCGGGGCGGTTGAAATGGCACGGTACGAGAGGCATTGTCGAAGGATAGACAATGCCAGACGATAAAAACGTAAAATTGATGCTCTTTTGTTCGTATTGTTTGAGAAGTTGTACAACGTTTGTTGCACGCCTGGACGAGCTATTACTATTGGCTTGAAACTACAAGCTCTCTTTTCCTTTCGGCGTCATAGCGCTCCTGGCAGTCGAAGCCACCCTCTCTGCATCGCTCCCGCCCTCTGCCTTCTATCCATTTTCCTCATTCGGCCCACTCCGTGCAAACTGGCAACCGTCTCTACCCATGATCCTTCACAGCCGTAATATATACCCAGCCTCCCCCACCTTGTCCCTGAATCGTATCTGTACGTGGCTCGCGCGCGGAGCCAATAAGCCTTCCATTGTTGTGCTTTAGCGGCCTGTACAGTTTTCCACATTTTACAAATTTTTCAGATGCATCCTCGCGACCCGCCGAAACGACTGCGTAATCCACCGAGAAACGGTCCGTGTGAAAAATTAGTAAAAACACAAAGAGAAGGAGACGGATCGACTTTCCTGAATTAATTGTCAGAGTCCAATATAATAAATTACACAAAGCGTTTATTGGCAACCGAGAGTAACGAGGTATGCCTAAACGTCGAATAGCGCAATTTCAGTCCAATACGAAAGCTCTCATGTTCCTAGATGAGCTGATCGTGGTGGGGTAGAAGTAGAGGGTGAGTGTAACCTTTAGCCACCCCGTGGCGAAGGCAATCTCGCCCGGAGCGGGCAATTTGATACAAAAATGTCAGCAGTATCTGGATAATTATATAACTGGCCGTTGACGTGAGGGTGGGTGAGACGCGTGGAGACGCAAGGGTGGTAAGGATCTGCTATAACTGAATGAGAGAGCGAGAGAGACCGGGAGACACAGTGTATAAGGAGAAGGAGAGTGCAAGTGAGGCTTTTTGTCGAGAGGGAAAAACGCGAAGCAGGGGTGATTTCCCAACTGGCCTGTAAAGCAACCCCTAGAGTGGACTGTGTCTCGCGACCGGGCCTTCCTATGTATACACGACTTCCGGCCCTATCAGGTCCCACCACGTATAAGAATATGTGATATAGAGGCTATCTCTGTCTGGTAGGGTTGTTCAGGTCCCGAGAATATCTACACCTTACACACCCCCTACTACCCCACACTCAGACTGAGCCACTCACAACCACCGTGATCTGCACATAACGTGTACAGTGGTCGCTGCTAGGGGTGGTATTTTTCACGGAGATTGCCGACGCAAGACAGATTTTTCAATCGGGATCCCAGAACCATCCCCCTTCCACAGAGCCTTACCGAAACGACCCCCACACGATCATATTTTTATTGCATCCGGCTATATATGCCTTTTAGCTATAAAAAATTAAACGATTCCAAACGACAGGCAATCCGATAAGGGTGCGCGTATCCCCAGCTACCCCTTTATTTTTATATATTTTTGTTTCTTCTGTATATTATGTTTCTCAAACTCACCGATGGTTGCACTGCTGACATGCAAAACATTCCAAATGGTAGACGTTCGCTCTTGCTCTCATGACCATCTCGAATGCTGGAATGATTTTGCGACATGCTGCGCAGAGTCCTGTACTGCCGAAAAGCCTCAAATAATCCCTTTTACATAGGATTAAGTTGGCTTTCGTGTAGAGGGTTGATCCGACTTCGCCTAGTCGACAGTCACAGCAGCCGCACTTTAGGCAATCTTCGTGCCAGTAGAGATCCAGCGCTTTCAGTAGGTACCTATGCATACACATCGAAACTGCGTGAATCATGTGGCACTTTGAAAAAAAATTACTTTGTCCTTCTCCATTATTCGACGTAAATCAATATTCTCTGCAAAACTGACCTTTCGGTAATCGTCTTCCCGCAACCCGCGCACTCTTGCTGACTGGAGCCATTGTTACTAGTCTCTGATTTGCTCACGTCCATCGTCATTGTGATCTGAGCTATACCACCGTCTGGAACAGGAATACATCGAGAATATGTAAAGTCAGTCGATTCACGTATACAACAAGAAACAGGGACAATAAAGTCGTCGAAGGAAAAATTTGAATGAGTCGCGACGATTTGGCGACGGCGACGACTAAAACTCTCCTCGTAAATCAGTAACGACTGAAACGCATATAAATGACATCGATAACGCTATAAAATTTCTTGTACAGACTGACGATAAAATTGTAGAATAATTTAAACGCGACACTAGTATGCACAACCGTCGTTCAAAAGTCTGTGCACACATACCGTGTTGTTTCACGTACAAGGTGTATTAAGACTTTTGCGTACGACAATGTGAACGGCATGAAAACTTACTCACTCAAGCAATGGCAAAATCGATACGCGGAACGCGAGTAAAATCGACTATACGTAGCGATTGTCAATGAATTTCAAGTAATTTTAAATTAAAAAAGAAAAATTAATTCGAACAAAAATTACAAATTATTGGTACGTCAAAGGGAAACAGGACGGATGATTGTCACGTGTAAAAATGTCAGATACATAATTCTTAAAGCACGCATGCCTTATCTCTGACACAAAGCATCAAACTTCCAAACGCAGCACAAAATAGAAACAACGTACGTGTATCGTGCACAGCAGAGCGCCAGCCCGTCGCGAATTGCTGGCGTCGTACAATAATTAGCGTCGCTAATTGGAGCGTCGTCCGTCCGCGCAGGGACGTCGCCTTTCACGCCAGGCGCCCTTTCGCCCGAGACAAAATAATTTTAAGCGATCCCCCTTAAACTTGTCCAACCCCCATTCCCCATTATTTCCACGCAGTACGAATATTGGCAAGTGCCGAGTAAAATTTGCCCACAATTTTACCGAGTTTTGACGTTTCGCCTCTTTCCATTTTTTTTTTTTTTTTTTTTATACAGACATTCCTCCTTCCTGACTATGGAAAATCGCTTTAACCACCGCCCCCGGGCCCCGAGAGTAAAAGAGTGAGGTGCTGCCAACCCAAAAAGAAAGAGGGAAACAGAGCGTAGAAAATTCTTGCCAGCACGACGTGCGCGACTGTAGGTAAGGTGGTAACACCGGGGACGCGATGTAGGGGGCGGCTCTAGTAGTGGGCGAAGAGGTAGGGGTGGGATAAGGGACGCGGAGGGCACGGGGGCTTAATTAATTAGCCAGATACTTTGAGTAACAATCCATTATTACATACAAACATCCCCCAGCCCCCGGGCCGAGCCAGCTTTATGCTGCTAATTGGCCTTCTCAGAGCTGGGAGACCCGCACGAGTTATAAACGCCCCTCCCGCCCCTCTCGTCGAGCCACCTTTCTTCATCCCCTGCCCGTACCACCCTCACCAGCCTAGTAGTACATCCCTCGTAGTCCTCCCTAGATCTCCTCCGTCACATCCCACCTCATCGAGACCCCCTCGCACCTCCGCCCCTATCTTTTACACACACATAACACCTACCTATGTAGACATAGGGTTGAAAACTAGCGAGAGGGGTGTGCAAGGACTACGTGCGAGTGCCACTAATAATCCGCGGGGATGTTTCGAGAAGACAAAGAAAAAAAAAAAAAAAAAAAAAGTACCAACCCTTGCAATTCGTCCAGGTATACTCACGAGCGGGAGGGATGCCTCGTTAATTGGAAAGGAAATGGAAGAAGGAGGTGGCTGCCGCTGTTGAATTAGCATCTAAAGAGATTGTCCGTCAAAGATGCAGAGCGAGATGAAAGGAAAAAAAAAAAAAAAAAAACAGAGATTCCATAATGAAATATGCTATAGGTATACTAATTCGACTTTATGTCTTACGCATAAATTGCGCCTAAGAGTCGCAGGTACAATTCGTCGAAAAAGTAAAGGCGAACGGCATAGAATGACGGAGTATATATAGCGTGTTGGAAATCGGGGAAAAGAGGGAATCTCGATAACGTTACCCGATAAGGCTAATATGCAATTAGTGCGTGCTCATTCTAAATCAAAGCGATCCGAATTAATCTTCTGATAACAGGAGGCGATAACGCGACTACTCTTTACACACGAACTTTTTTCCCTGGCAGTCTACAGTTGAACAGTATAGATATACGCGTACGCGCACGGCACGCCCCATGCGGGACAGTGATATGATTACGCGCTAAACAGACATATCGTTAGATGGTAAAAATCACCAGAAAGCCCGAGTGTCCTGGTAAAAAAATAACGAAGGCGAAAGATGCCGAAGACCAGCGAACCGGGTTAATAAAGAAAAAAGGGACTACACGAGTAGCGGTTGAGAGGACGGCGGTCGTTGCACGTGTAAATCTCGCGTATAAGGATAGAACGATAAATAACGTAGGACAGAAATACGGCAATATTTGATCGGCGAATCCGCGACGGATACAATTTTTTATTTGGTCAATAAGAGACGCCGTTTGAGATTATGAAAGTGCCCTAACAGCAATATGGGAGCGCCCGTCGTCCATACCCCACAGAGGCCATCCCCCATGACCACCCGGGCAAACTCACCCTGAGCCACCGTCGACAGCGGCCGGAAAGTAAAGGCTAAGTATAGAGAGGAAGAGGGAGAGGGATAGAGTGAGAAAGGCGGGAAGGGAGGTTTAATAAAAATGTCAAATATAAAATAGCCAGCAGGGACGGACATTTAGGAAATAAATAAATGTAAAAGAAAGATGGCCGACCCGGAGAGGGACAGGTAGAAAGGGAGGCAGTGTCATATACCGAAATAGAGTAGCTCATGCAAGGGCGCTGCTACAACCATCCCCTATTGCTACTTGGTACTGCTTGCCGGTACGGTAGTAGCGTCACTGTACGATGTATCGTATATAAGAAAATGGCCTCAATATAATATTATGACGAGATCCCACGGCTGACCCGACTCTATTCAAATAGCGCTCGCCGTGCACTTTGCAATTTTATGAAATCTCTCTCCTTCCCTCTCTTGCACCCAGGATCCGCGAATCCACGCGGACTGCTTACGTCCAATATAGTTTATGCTTCTCGGCCTTACACGGATTTACGTCGCGAGGCAAGTTCGCTGGGTAAAGTTACGAGAAAGACTTTCTGTTGTTTTAAACAGTCGTGTCTAAAAACCTTCCCTAGCAACTGATACATTTCACAGACATCGAGGTACCCAGAGCGAGGCTGTAATTCGGGGGGTTTAATAATGATCCTACCCGCCTAACCAACCCTGGCCAACATCCACCCAACCCACCCACTCGAGGACCGTGTCATTATACTATGAAGTAGAGAGGCTGCTAATTAGTCATTAGCGGAGGAAAAAGACACCTCTAACGGCGTCCACGTTGGCGTCGACGTCGATGGCTACGAGTCTCCGGCAGAACCGACGGGCAGTGGGAACGTTACTGGGCACAGCACCGGAGCAGCAGCAGCAGAAGCAGCAACCCCAGCAACCAGCATCCCAGGAACGGTAGACTTGAGCAAACAGGGTGTAGCTTCTAGCCTGCGTCTAATTGGACCCCCAGCGATGTAAGTTCAACTAATTGAGACCAGCCCCGTTACTACCATGTTACTGCTATACGAGAGCCTCTCTCTTTCTCTCTCCCTCTCATACTGCCCCGTTCTCTCCCGCGACCAGATCCTCTCTTTGCATATTCGCGATTCGCCCTCTCCCACGTTATCCCCTAATTAATCAATTGCAACAGACAGCCGTAGTACAAGTCGCGAGGTTTCTAATAATATTTTAATAAAAATATCGATTCGATAATCAAATACTAAGTGTTCGGAAAACTGAAAAACTTCTACACACATCTTAATAGGCCGGCTGTACGATCGTAAAGGTGTATTGAAAATACAAAAGTTTATATATATATATATATATATATATATATATATATATATATGCATACCCACGTAGATTCCTGCAAGAGTGGATATCTGTCCCCCAGGAAGAACGAGAAGAGAAGAGCCTAGCGAAGCTTGTTAGGCGTCGGCAAGCTCGCTATCTTCTAATTGGCGATATAATGATCCTGAAGGATGGAATCCCGTGGTCCTGAAGGACTAAGGAGCACCCTCCTCCGTACCTTTCTCTACCCGCCTACCCTTGTTAGGGGTGAAATTAAAATTTGGTGCTCCGGATCTTCGCTCGTCTCTTGTCCCCGAGTGGGCTCGTTATACGAGCTCAAATTTATACGTCTTTCCGCCTAAAGGTCCATCCACACGTGGATAGCCAACAACACTCACGGTCTGAAGATCCTCTTCGAGAATACCAAGGGGAGATCGAGTTATGCCGTATGCTGCATGCAAAACAACTGTTTCCTTAAAAATATAAATATGCTTGGACGTAAACGATAACCGAGATTCTGAATCCCGACAGAAAGGGATATCGAGGGCACGAAGAGAAACTGAAAGAAAAAAATTGTTGATACCAAAATGAATAATTCACGAGGTAATAAGGGATGATTTTTTTTTTTTTTAATACAAATTAAAATCTCTGCCAAGTAGCGGCCAATGATAGTGAAAATCTTCACTTAGCATTGGAAATTTTTTTCTCTCCATTGTGATACGAGTAACTACCGCTAGTATCATGCCGCGATACTACTACTAGCACTACTACTGTTAGCAGCACAAGTGCTACTAGGGGATGGTAACAGCGTCGCAGCCCGAACGCCTAGCACAGCCTTCTTATTTAGTGGCGCGGGGTTGGAGGGGGGGGGGGGGGGGGGGGCGCCTTCAACGGGGCACCAATTA